>JAZGTQ010000511.1:4200000-4535843 GCA_037953605.1 Necrosyrtes monachus
GCATTAACTCTCTCCCCTTTAGCTTTTTTCCCCTCGCCGGACTCTTTTCCCTGGCTTCCCTCTTTTCTATGAACTCTCTCTTCCCCCTCTTTTCCCTCGACTCTCTCTTTTCCCTGGCTTCCCGCTTTTTCATGAACTCTCTCTTCCCCTTGTTTTCCATCGACTCTCTCTTTCCCCTCTTTCCCCTCCCCTCTCTCTTTCCCCTGCTTTCCCTCTTTTCCATGAGCTCTCTCTTCCCCTTCTTTTCCCTCGACTCTCTCTTTTCCCTGCTTTCCCTCTTCTTCATTAACTCTCTCTCTTTTAGCTTTTTTCCCCTCGCCGGACTCTTTTTCCCGGCGTCCCTCTTTTCCATGAACTCTCTCTTTCCCTTCTTTTCCCTCGACCCTCTCTTTTCCCTGGTTTCCCTCTTCTGCATTAACTCTCTGTTTTAGCTCCTTTCCCCTCACGGGACTCTTTTCCCTGGCTTCCCTCTTTTCCATGAACTCTCTCTATCCCCTCTTTCCCCTCGTCTCTCTCTTTTCCCTGGTTTTCCTCTTTTCTATGAACTCTCTCTTCCCCCTCTTTTCCCTCGACTCTCTCTTTTCCCTGGCTTCCCGCTTTTTCATGAACTCTCTCTATCCTTTGTTTTCCATCAACTCTCTCTTTTCGCTGGTTTCCCTCTTCCGCATTAACTCTCTGTTTCCCGTCTTTTCCCTCGACTCTCTCTTTCCCCTGGTTCCCCTCTTTTCCATGAACTCTCTCTTCCCCTTCTTTCCCCTCGACTCTCTCTTTTCCTTGGCTTCCCTCCTTTTCATGAACTCTCTCTTCCCCTTGTTTTCCATCGACTCTCTCTTTCCCCTCTTTCCCCTCCCTGCATGAACTCTCTCTTACCCCTGGTTCCCCTCTTTTTGATGAACTCTCTCTTCCCCTTGTTTTCCATTGACTCTCTCTTTTCCCTGGCTTCCCTCTTTTCCATTAACTCTCTGTTTTAGCTTTTTTCCCCGGCGTCCCTCTTTTCCATGAACTCTCTCTTCCCCCTCTTTTCCCTCCACTCTCTCTTTTCCCTGGCTTCCCTCCTTTTCATGAACTCTCTCTTCCCCTTGTTTTCCATCGACTCTCTCTTTTCCCTCGTTTCCCCTCCCTGCATGAACTCTCTCTTTCCCCTCTTTTCCCTCCACTCTCTCTTTTCCCTGGCTTCTCTCTTCTGCATTAACTCTCTCTTTTAGGTCTTTTCCCCTCGCCTGACTACTTTCCGTGGCTTCCACTCTTTCCATGAACTCTCTCTTTCCCCTCTTTTCCCTCGTCTCTCTCTTTTCCCTGGTTTTCCTCTTTTCTATGAACTCTCTCTTTCCCCTCTTTTCCCTCCACTCTCTCTTTTCCCTGGCTTCCCTCTTCTGCATTAACTCTCTCTTTTACCTCTTTTTCCCGGCGTCCCTCTTTTCCATGAGCTCTCTCTTTCCCCTCTTTTTCCCTCGACTCTCTCTATTCCCTGACTTGTCTCTTTTCCATGAGCTCTCTCTTTCCCCTCTTTTCCCTCCACTCTCTCTTTTCCCTGGCTTCCCTCCTTTTCATGAACTCTCTCTTCCCCTTGTTTTCCATCGACTCTCTCTTTTCCCTGGTTTCCCTCTTTTCCATGAACTCTCTCTTTCCCTTCTTTTCCCTCGACCCTCTCTTTTCCCTGGTTTCCCTCTTCTGCATTAACACTCTGTTTTATCTCCTTTCCCCTCGCCGGACTCTTTTCCCTGGTTTCCCTCTGTTCCATGAACTCTCTCTTTCCCCTCTTTTCCCTCGTGTCTCTCTTTTCCCTGGTTTTCCTCTTTTCTATGAACTCTCTCTTTCCCTTCTTTTCCCTCGACTCTCTCTTTTCCCTGGCTTCCCTCTTCTGCATTAACTCTCTCTTTTAGCTCTTTTCCCCTCGCGTGACTCTTTTCCCTGGCATCCCTCTTTTCCATAAACTCTGTTTTATCTCTTTTCCCTGGCTGCTTTCTTTTCCATGAGCTCTCTCTTCCCCTTCTTTCCCCTAGACTCTCTCTTTTCCCTGCTTTCCCTCTTCTGCATTAACTCTCTCTCTTTTAGCTTTTTTCCCCTCGCCGGACTCTTTTTCCCGGCGTCCCTCTTTTCCATGAACTCTCTCTTTCCCTTCTTTTCCCTCGACCCTCTCTTTTCCCTGGTTTCCCTCTTCTGCATTAACTCTCTGTTTTAGCTCCTTTCCCCTCACGGGACTCTTTTCCCTGGCTTCCCTCTTTTCCATGAACTCTCTCTATCCCCTCTTTCCCCTCGTCTCTCTCTTTTCCCTGGTTTTCCTCTTTTCTATGAACTCTCTCTTCCCCCTCTTTTCCCTCGACTCTCTCTTTTCCCTGGCTTCCCTCTTTTCCATGATTTCTCTCATTCCCTTCTTTTTACATCGACTCTCTTTTTCCTGTCTTCCTTCTTCTGCATTAACTCTCTCTTTCCCCTCTTTTCCCTCCACTCTCTCTCTTCCCTGGCTTCCATCTTCTGCATTAACTCTCTCTTTTACCTCTTTTTCCCGGCGTCCCTCTTTTCCATGAGCTCTCTCTTTCCCCTCTTTTTCCCTCGACTCTCTCTTTTCCCTGGCTTCCCTCTCCTGCGTGAACTCTCTCTTTCCCTTCTTTTCCCTCGACCCTCTCTTTTCCCTAGTTTCCCTCTTCTGCATTAACTCTCTCCCCTTTAGCTTTTTTCCCCTCGCCGGACTCTTTTCCCTGGCTTCCCTCTTTTCCATGAACTCTCTCTTTCCCCTCTTTTCCCTCGTCACTCTCTTTCCCCTGGTTTTCCTCTTTTCTATGAACTCTCTCTTCCCCCTCTTTTCCCTCGACTCTCTCTTTTCCCTGGCTTCCCGCTTTTTCATGAACTCTCTCTTCCCCTTGTTTTCCATCAACTCTCTCTTTTCGCTGGTTTCCCCCTACTGCATTAACTCTCTGTTTCCCGTCTTTTCCCTCGACTCTCTCTTTCCCCTGGTTCCCCTCTTTTCCATGAACTCTCTCTTCCCCTTCTTTCCCCTCGACTCTCTCTTTTCCTTGGCTGCCCTCCTTTTCATGAACTCTCTCTTCCCCTTGTTTTCCATCGACTCTCTCTTTTCCCTGGCTTCCCTCTTCTGCATTAACTCTCTCTTTTAGCTCTTTTCCCCTCGCCTGAGTATTTTCCGTGGCTTCCACCCTTTCCATGATCTCTCTCTTTCTATTCTTTTCCCTCGTCTCTCTCTTTTCCCGGCGGCCCTCTTTTCCATGAGCTCTCTCTTTCCCCTCTTTTCCCTCCACTCTCTCTTTTCCTTGGCTGCCCTCCTTTTCATGAAATCTCTCTTCCCCTTGTTTTCCATCGACTCTCTCTTTTCCCTGGTTTCCCTCTCCTGCATGAACTCTCTCTTTCTCTTCTTTTTCCTCGACGCTCTCTTTTCCCTGGTTTCCCTCTTCTGCATTAACTCTCTCCCCTTTAGCTTTTTTCCCCTCGCCGGACTCTTTTCCCTGGCTTCCCTCTTTTCCATGAACTCTCTCTTCCCCCTCTTTTCCCTCGACTCTCTCTTTTCCCTGGCTTCCCTCCTTTTCATGAACTGTCTCTTCCCCTTGTTTTCCATCGACTCTCTCTTTTCCCTGGTTTCCCTCTCCTGCATGAACTCTCTCTTTCTCTTCTTTTCCCTCGACCCTCTCTTTTCCCTGGTTTCCCTCTTCTGCATTAACTCTCTCCCCTTTAGCTTTTTTCCCCTCACGGGACTCTTTTCCCTGGCTTCCCTCTTTTCCATGAACTCTCTCTATCCCCTCTTTCCCCTCGTCTCTCTCTTTTCCCTGGTTTTCCTCTTTTCTATGAACTCTCTCTTCCCCCTCTTTTCCCTCGACTCTCTCTTTTCCCTGGCTTCCCGCTTTTTCATGAACTCTCTCTATCCTTTGTTTTCCATCAACTCTCTCTTTTCGCTGGTTTCCCTCTTCCGCATTAACTCTCTGTTTCCCGTCTTTTCCCTCGACTCTCTCTTTCCCCTGGTTCCCCTCTTTTCCATGAACTCTCTCTTCCCCTTCTTTCCCCTCGACTCTCTCTTTTCCTTGGCTTCCCTCCTTTTCATGAACTCTCTCTTCCCCTTGTTTTCCATCGACTCTCTCTTTCCCCTCTTTCCCCTCCCTGCATGAACTCTCTCTTACCCCTGGTTCCCCTCTTTTTGATGAACTCTCTCTTCCCCTTGTTTTCCATTGACTCTCTCTTTTCCCTGGCTTCCCTCTTTTCCATTAACTCTCTGTTTTAGCTTTTTTCCCCGGCGTCCCTCTTTTCCATGAACTCTCTCTTCCCCCTCTTTTCCCTCCACTCTCTCTTTTCCCTGGCTTCCCTCCTTTTCATGAACTCTCTCTTCCCCTTGTTTTCCATCGACTCTCTCTTTTCCCTCGTTTCCCCTCCCTGCATGAACTCTCTCTTTCCCCTCTTTTCCCTCCACTCTCTCTTTTCCCTGGCTTCCCTCTTCTGCATTAACTCTCTCTTTTAGGTCTTTTCCCCTCGCCTGACTACTTTCCGTGGCTTCCACTCTTTCCATGAACTCTCTCTTTCCCCTCTTTTCCCTCGTCTCTCTCTTTTCCCTGGTTTTCCTCTTTTCTATGAACTCTCTCTTTCCCCTCTTTTCCCTCCACTCTCTCTTTTCCCTGGCTTCCCTCTTCTGCATTAACTCTCTCTTTTACCTCTTTTTCCCGGCGTCCCTCTTTTCCATGAGCTCTCTCTTTCCCCTCTTTTTCCCTCGACTCTCTCTATTCCCTGACTTGTCTCTTTTCCATGAGCTCTCTCTTTCCCCTCTTTTCCCTCCACTCTCTCTTTTCCCTGGCTTCCCTCCTTTTCATGAACTCTCTCTTCCCCTTGTTTTCCATCGACTCTCTCTTTTCCCTGGTTTCCCTCTTTTCCATGAACTCTCTCTTTCCCTTCTTTTCCCTCGACCCTCTCTTTTCCCTGGTTTCCCTCTTCTGCATTAACACTCTGTTTTATCTCCTTTCCCCTCGCCGGACTCTTTTCCCTGGTTTCCCTCTGTTCCATGAACTCTCTCTTTCCCCTCTTTTCCCTCGTGTCTCTCTTTTCCCTGGTTTTCCTCTTTTCTATGAACTCTCTCTTTCCCTTCTTTTCCCTCGACTCTCTCTTTTCCCTGGCTTCCCTCTTCTGCATTAACTCTCTCTTTTAGCTCTTTTCCCCTCGCGTGACTCTTTTCCCTGGCATCCCTCTTTTCCATAAACTCTGTTTTATCTCTTTTCCCTGGCTGCTTTCTTTTCCATGAGCTCTCTCTTCCCCTTCTTTCCCCTAGACTCTCTCTTTTCCCTGCTTTCCCTCTTCTGCATTAACTCTCTCTCTTTTAGCTTTTTTCCCCTCGCCGGACTCTTTTTCCCGGCGTCCCTCTTTTCCATGAACTCTCTCTTTCCCTTCTTTTCCCTCGACCCTCTCTTTTCCCTGGTTTCCCTCTTCTGCATTAACTCTCTGTTTTAGCTCCTTTCCCCTCACGGGACTCTTTTCCCTGGCTTCCCTCTTTTCCATGAACTCTCTCTATCCCCTCTTTCCCCTCGTCTCTCTCTTTTCCCTGGTTTTCCTCTTTTCTATGAACTCTCTCTTCCCCCTCTTTTCCCTCGACTCTCTCTTTTCCCTGGCTTCCCTCTTTTCCATGATTTCTCTCATTCCCTTCTTTTTACATCGACTCTCTTTTTCCTGTCTTCCTTCTTCTGCATTAACTCTCTCTTTCCCCTCTTTTCCCTCCACTCTCTCTCTTCCCTGGCTTCCATCTTCTGCATTAACTCTCTCTTTTACCTCTTTTTCCCGGCGTCCCTCTTTTCCATGAGCTCTCTCTTTCCCCTCTTTTTCCCTCGACTCTCTCTTTTCCCTGGCTTCCCTCTCCTGCGTGAACTCTCTCTTTCCCTTCTTTTCCCTCGACCCTCTCTTTTCCCTGGTTTCCCTCTTCTGCATTAACTCTCTCCCCTTTAGCTTTTTTCCCCTCGCCGGACTCTTTTCCCTGGCTTCCCTCTTTTCCATGAACTCTCTCTTTCCCCTCTTTTCCCTCGTCACTCTCTTTCCCCTGGTTTTCCTCTTTTCTATGAACTCTCTCTTCCCCCTCTTTCCCTCGACTCTCTCTTTTCCCTGGCTTCCCGCTTTTTCATGAACTCTCTCTTCCCCTTGTTTTCCATCAACTCTCTCTTTTCGCTGGTTTCCCCCTACTGCATTAACTCTCTGTTTCCCGTCTTTTCCCTCGACTCTCTCTTTCCCCTGGTTCCCCTCTTTTCCATGAACACTCTCTTCCCCTTCTTTCCCCTCGACTCTCTCTTTTCCTTGGCTGCCCTCCTTTTCATGAACTCTCTCTTCCCCTTGTTTTCCATCGACTCTCTCTTTCCCCTCTTTCCCCTCCCTGCATGAACTCTCTCTTACCCCTGGTTCCCCTCTTTTTGATGAACTCTCTCTTCCCCTTGTTTTCCATTGACTCTCTCTTTTCCCTGGCTTCCCTCTTTTCCATTAACTCTCTGTTTTAGCTTTTTTCCCCGGCGTCCCTCTTTTCCATGAACTCTCTCTTCCCCCTCTTTTCCCTCCACTCTCTCTTTTCCCTGGCTTCCCTCCTTTTCATGAACTCTCTCTTCCCCTTGTTTTCCATCGACTCTCTCTTTTCCCTCGTTTCCCCTCCCTGCATGAACTCTCTCTTTCCCCTCTTTTCCCTCCACTCTCTCTTTTCCCTGGCTTCTCTCTTCTGCATTAACTCTCTCTTTTAGGTCTTTTCCCCTCGCCTGACTACTTTCCGTGGCTTCCACTCTTTCCATGAACTCTCTCTTTCCCCTCTTTTCCCTCGTCTCTCTCTTTTCCCTGGTTTTCCTCTTTTCTATGAACTCTCTCTTTCCCCTCTTTTCCCTCCACTCTCTCTTTTCCCTGGCTTCCCTCTTCTGCATTAACTCTCTCTTTTACCTCTTTTTCCCGGCGTCCCTCTTTTCCATGAGCTCTCTCTTTCCCCTCTTTTTCCCTCGACTCTCTCTATTCCCTGACTTGTCTCTTTTCCATGAGCTCTCTCTTTCCCCTCTTTTCCCTCCACTCTCTCTTTTCCCTGGCTTCCCTCCTTTTCATGAACTCTCTCTTCCCCTTCTTTTCCCTCGACCCTCTCTTTTCCCTGGTTTCCCTCTTCTGCATTAACACTCTGTTTTATCTCCTTTCCCCTCGCCGGACTCTTTTCCCTGGTTTCCCTCTGTTCCATGAACTCTCTCTTTCCCCTCTTTTCCCTCGTGTCTCTCTTTTCCCTGGTTTTCCTCTTTTCTATGAACTCTCTCTTTCCCTTCTTTTCCCTCGACTCTCTCTTTTCCCTGGCTTCCCTCTTCTGCATTAACTCTCTCTTTTAGCTCTTTTCCCCTCGCGTGACTCTTTTCCCTGGCATCCCTCTTTTCCATAAACTCTGTTTTATCTCTTTTCCCTGGCTGCTTTCTTTTCCATGAGCTCTCTCTTCCCCTTCTTTCCCCTAGACTCTCTCTTTTCCCTGCTTTCCCTCTTCTGCATTAACTCTCTCTCTTTTAGCTTTTTTCCCCTCGCCGGACTCTTTTTCCCGGCGTCCCTCTTTTCCATGAACTCTCTCTTTCCCTTCTTTTCCCTCGACCCTCTCTTTTCCCTGGTTTCCCTCTTCTGCATTAACTCTCTGTTTTAGCTCCTTTCCCCTCACGGGACTCTTTTCCCTGGCTTCCCTCTTTTCCATGAACTCTCTCTATCCCCTCTTTCCCCTCGTCTCTCTCTTTTCCCTGGTTTTCCTCTTTTCTATGAACTCTCTCTTCCCCCTCTTTTCCCTCGACTCTCTCTTTTCCCTGGCTTCCCTCTTTTCCATGATTTCTCTCATTCCCTTCTTTTTACATCGACTCTCTTTTTCCTGTCTTCCTTCTTCTGCATTAACTCTCTCTTTCCCCTCTTTTCCCTCCACTCTCTCTCTTCCCTGGCTTCCATCTTCTGCATTAACTCTCTCTTTTACCTCTTTTTCCCGGCGTCCCTCTTTTCCATGAGCTCTCTCTTTCCCCTCTTTTTCCCTCGACTCTCTCTTTTCCCTGGCTTCCCTCTCCTGCGTGAACTCTCTCTTTCCCTTCTTTTCCCTCGACCCTCTCTTTTCCCTGGTTTCCCTCTTCTGCATTAACTCTCTCCCCTTTAGCTTTTTTCCCCTCGCCGGACTCTTTTCCCTGGCTTCCCTCTTTTCCATGAACTCTCTCTTTCCCCTCTTTTCCCTCGTCACTCTCTTTCCCCTGGTTTTCCTCTTTTCTATGAACTCTCTCTTCCCCCTCTTTTCCCTCGACTCTCTCTTTTCCCTGGCTTCCCTCCTTTTCATGAACTCTCTCTTCCCCTTGTTTTCCATCGACTCTCTCTTTCCCCTCTTTCCCCTCCCTGCATGAACTCTCTCTTTCCCCTGGTTCCCCTCTTTTTGATGAACTCTCTCTTCCCCTTGTTTTCCATTGACTCTCTCTTTTCCCTGGCTTCCCTCTTTTCCATGAACTCTCTCTTTCCCCTCTTTTCCCTCGTCACTCTCTTTCCCCTGGTTTTCCTCTTTTCTATGAACTCTCTCTTCCCCCTCTTTTCCCTCGACTCTCTCTTTTCCCTGGCTTCCCGCTTTTTCATCAACTCTCTCTTCCCCTTGTTTTCCATCGACTCTCTCTTTTCGCTGGTTTCCCCCTACTGCATTAACTCTCTGTTTCCCGTCTTTTCCCTCGACTCTCTCTTTCCCCTGGTTCCCCTCTTTTCCATGAACTCTCTCTTCCCCTTCTTTCCCCTCGACTCTCTCTTTTCCTTGGCTGCCCTCCTTTTCATGAACTCTCTCTTCCCCTTGTTTTCCATCGACTCTCTCTTTTCCCTGGCTTCCCTCTTCTGCATTAACTCTCTCTTTTAGCTCTTTTCCCCTCGCCTGAGTATTTTCCGTGGCTTCCACCCTTTCCATGATCTCTCTCTTTCTATTCTTTTCCCTCGTCTCTCTCTTTTCCCGGCGGCCCTCTTTTCCATGAGCTCTCTCTTTCCCCTCTTTTCCCTCCACTCTCTCTTTTCCCTGGCTTCCCTCCTTTTCATGAAATCTCTCTTCCCCTTGTTTTCCATCGACTCTCTCTTTTCCCTGGTTTCCCTCTCCTGCATGAACTCTCTCTTTCTCTTCTTTTCCCTCGACGCTCTCTTTTCCCTGGTTTCCCTCTTCTGCATTAACTCTCTCCCCTTTAGCTTTTTTCCCCTCGCCGGACTCTTTTCCCTGGCTTCCCTCTTTTCCATGAACTCTCTCTTCCCCCTCTTTTCCCTCGACTCTCTCTTTTCCCTGGCTTCCCTCCTTTTCATGAACTGTCTCTTCCCCTTGTTTTCCATCGACTCTCTCTTTTCCGTGGTTTCCCTCTCCTGCATGAACTCTCTCTTTCCCCTCTTTTCCCTCGTCTCTCTCTTTTCCCTGGTTTTCCTCTTTTCTATGAACTCTCTCTTTCCCCTCTTTTCCCTCCACTCTCTCTTTTCCCTGGCTTCCCTCTTCTGCATTAACTCTCTCTTTTACCTCTTTTTCCCGGCGTCCCTCTTTTCCATGAGCTCTCTCTTTCCCCTCTTTTTCCCTCGACTCTCTCTATTCCCTGACTTGTCTCTTTTCCATGAGCTCTCTCTTTCCCCTCTTTTCCCTCCACTCTCTCTTTTCCCTGGCTTCCCTCCTTTTCATGAACTCTCTCTTCCCCTTGTTTTCCATCGACTCTCTCTTTTCCCTGGTTTCCCTCTTTTCCATGAACTCTCTCTTTCCCCTCTTTTCCCTCCACTCTCTCTTTTCCCTGGCTTCCCTCTTCTGCATTAACTCTCTCTTTTACCTCTTTTTCCCGGCGTCCCTCTTTTCCATGAGCTCTCTCTTTCCCCTCTTTTTCCCTCGACTCTCTCTATTCCCTGACTTGTCTCTTTTCCATGAGCTCTCTCTTTCCCCTCTTTTCCCTCCACTCTCTCTTTTCCCTGGCTTCCCTCCTTTTCATGAACTCTCTCTTCCCCTTGTTTTCCATCGACTCTCTCTTTTCCCTGGTTTCCCTCTTTTCCATGAACTCTCTCTTTCCCTTCTTTTCCCTCGACCCTCTCTTTTCCCTGGTTTCCCTCTTCTGCATTAACACTCTGTTTTATCTCCTTTCCCCTCGCCGGACTCTTTTCCCTGGTTTCCCTCTGTTCCATGAACTCTCTCTTTCCCCTCTTTTCCCTCGTGTCTCTCTTTTCCCTGGTTTTCCTCTTTTCTATGAACTCTCTCTTTCCCTTCTTTTCCCTCGACTCTCTCTTTTCCCTGGCTTCCCTCTTCTGCATTAACTCTCTCTTTTAGCTCTTTTCCCCTCGCGTGACTCTTTTCCCTGGCATCCCTCTTTTCCATAAACTCTGTTTTATCTCTTTTCCCTGGCTGCTTTCTTTTCCATGAGCTCTCTCTTCCCCTTCTTTCCCCTAGACTCTCTCTTTTCCCTGCTTTCCCTCTTCTGCATTAACTCTCTCTCTTTTAGCTTTTTTCCCCTCGCCGGACTCTTTTTCCCGGCGTCCCTCTTTTCCATGAACTCTCTCTTTCCCTTCTTTTCCCTCGACCCTCTCTTTTCCCTGGTTTCCCTCTTCTGCATTAACTCTCTGTTTTAGCTCCTTTCCCCTCACGGGACTCTTTTCCCTGGCTTCCCTCTTTTCCATGAACTCTCTCTATCCCCTCTTTCCCCTCGTCTCTCTCTTTTCCCTGGTTTTCCTCTTTTCTATGAACTCTCTCTTCCCCCTCTTTTCCCTCGACTCTCTCTTTTCCCTGGCTTCCCTCTTTTCCATGATTTCTCTCATTCCCTTCTTTTTACATCGACTCTCTTTTTCCTGTCTTCCTTCTTCTGCATTAACTCTCTCTTTCCCCTCTTTTCCCTCCACTCTCTCTCTTCCCTGGCTTCCATCTTCTGCATTAACTCTCTCTTTTACCTCTTTTTCCCGGCGTCCCTCTTTTCCATGAGCTCTCTCTTTCCCCTCTTTTTCCCTCGACTCTCTCTTTTCCCTGGCTTCCCTCTCCTGCGTGAACTCTCTCTTTCCCTTCTTTTCCCTCGACCCTCTCTTTTCCCTGGTTTCCCTCTTCTGCATTAACTCTCTCCCCTTTAGCTTTTTTCCCCTCGCCGGACTCTTTTCCCTGGCTTCCCTCTTTTCCATGAACTCTCTCTTTCCCCTCTTTTCCCTCGTCACTCTCTTTCCCCTGGTTTTCCTCTTTTCTATGAACTCTCTCTTCCCCCTCTTTTCCCTCGACTCTCTCTTTTCCCTGGCTTCCCGCTTTTTCATGAACTCTCTCTTCCCCTTGTTTTCCATCAACTCTCTCTTTTCGCTGGTTTCCCCCTACTGCATTAACTCTCTGTTTCCCGTCTTTTCCCTCGACTCTCTCTTTCCCCTGGTTCCCCTCTTTTCCATGAACTCTCTCTTCCCCTTCTTTCCCCTCGACTCTCTCTTTTCCTTGGCTGCCCTCCTTTTCATGAACTCTCTCTTCCCCTTGTTTTCCATCGACTCTCTCTTTCCCCTCTTTCCCCTCCCTGCATGAACTCTCTCTTACCCCTGGTTCCCCTCTTTTTGATGAACTCTCTCTTCCCCTTGTTTTCCATTGACTCTCTCTTTTCCCTGGCTTCCCTCTTTTCCATTAACTCTCTGTTTTAGCTTTTTTCCCCGGCGTCCCTCTTTTCCATGAACTCTCTCTTCCCCCTCTTTTCCCTCCACTCTCTCTTTTCCCTGGCTTCCCTCCTTTTCATGAACTCTCTCTTCCCCTTGTTTTCCATCGACTCTCTCTTTTCCCTCGTTTCCCCTCCCTGCATGAACTCTCTCTTTCCCCTCTTTTCCCTCCACTCTCTCTTTTCCCTGGCTTCTCTCTTCTGCATTAACTCTCTCTTTTAGGTCTTTTCCCCTCGCCTGACTACTTTCCGTGGCTTCCACTCTTTCCATGAACTCTCTCTTTCCCCTCTTTTCCCTCGTCTCTCTCTTTTCCCTGGTTTTCCTCTTTTCTATGAACTCTCTCTTTCCCCTCTTTTCCCTCCACTCTCTCTTTTCCCTGGCTTCCCTCTTCTGCATTAACTCTCTCTTTTACCTCTTTTTCCCGGCGTCCCTCTTTTCCATGAGCTCTCTCTTTCCCCTCTTTTTCCCTCGACTCTCTCTATTCCCTGACTTGTCTCTTTTCCATGAGCTCTCTCTTTCCCCTCTTTTCCCTCCACTCTCTCTTTTCCCTGGCTTCCCTCCTTTTCATGAACTCTCTCTTCCCCTTCTTTTCCCTCGACCCTCTCTTTTCCCTGGTTTCCCTCTTCTGCATTAACACTCTGTTTTATCTCCTTTCCCCTCGCCGGACTCTTTTCCCTGGTTTCCCTCTGTTCCATGAACTCTCTCTTTCCCCTCTTTTCCCTCGTGTCTCTCTTTTCCCTGGTTTTCCTCTTTTCTATGAACTCTCTCTTTCCCTTCTTTTCCCTCGACTCTCTCTTTTCCCTGGCTTCCCTCTTCTGCATTAACTCTCTCTTTTAGCTCTTTTCCCCTCGCGTGACTCTTTTCCCTGGCATCCCTCTTTTCCATAAACTCTGTTTTATCTCTTTTCCCTGGCTGCTTTCTTTTCCATGAGCTCTCTCTTCCCCTTCTTTCCCCTAGACTCTCTCTTTTCCCTGCTTTCCCTCTTCTGCATTAACTCTCTCTCTTTTAGCTTTTTTCCCCTCGCCGGACTCTTTTTCCCGGCGTCCCTCTTTTCCATGAACTCTCTCTTTCCCTTCTTTTCCCTCGACCCTCTCTTTTCCCTGGTTTCCCTCTTCTGCATTAACTCTCTGTTTTAGCTCCTTTCCCCTCACGGGACTCTTTTCCCTGGCTTCCCTCTTTTCCATGAACTCTCTCTATCCCCTCTTTCCCCTCGTCTCTCTCTTTTCCCTGGTTTTCCTCTTTTCTATGAACTCTCTCTTCCCCCTCTTTTCCCTCGACTCTCTCTTTTCCCTGGCTTCCCTCTTTTCCATGATTTCTCTCATTCCCTTCTTTTTACATCGACTCTCTTTTTCCTGGCTTCCTTCTTCTGCATTAACTCTCTCTTTCCCCTCTTTTCCCTCCACTCTCTCTCTTCCCTGGCTTCCATCTTCTGCATTAACTCTCTCTTTTACCTCTTTTTCCCGGCGTCCCTCTTTTCCATGAGCTCTCTCTTTCCCCTCTTTTTCCCTCGACTCTCTCTTTTCCCTGGCTTCCCTCTCCTGCGTGAACTCTCTCTTTCCCTTCTTTTCCCTCGACCCTCTCTTTTCCCTGGTTTCCCTCTTCTGCATTAACTCTCTCCCCTTTAGCTTTTTTCCCCTCGCCGGACTCTTTTCCCTGGCTTCCCTCTTTTCCATGAACTCTCTCTTTCCCCTCTTTTCCCTCGTCACTCTCTTTCCCCTGGTTTTCCTCTTTTCTATGAACTCTCTCTTCCCCCTCTTTTCCCTCGACTCTCTCTTTTCCCTGGCTTCCCTCCTTTTCATGAACTCTCTCTTCCCCTTGTTTTCCATCGACTCTCTCTTTCCCCTCTTTCCCCTCCCTGCATGAACTCTCTCTTTCCCCTGGTTCCCCTCTTTTTGATGAACTCTCTCTTCCCCTTGTTTTCCATTGACTCTCTCTTTTCCCTGGCTTCCCTCTTTTCCATGAACTCTCTCTTTCCCCTCTTTTCCCTCGTCACTCTCTTTCCCCTGGTTTTCCTCTTTTCTATGAACTCTCTCTTCCCCCTCTTTTCCCTCGACTCTCTCTTTTCCCTGGCTTCCCGCTTTTTCATCAACTCTCTCTTCCCCTTGTTTTCCATCGACTCTCTCTTTTCGCTGGTTTCCCCCTACTGCATTAACTCTCTGTTTCCCGTCTTTTCCCTCGACTCTCTCTTTCCCCTGGTTCCCCTCTTTTCCATGAACTCTCTCTTCCCCTTCTTTCCCCTCGACTCTCTCTTTTCCTTGGCTGCCCTCCTTTTCATGAACTCTCTCTTCCCCTTGTTTTCCATCGACTCTCTCTTTTCCCTGGCTTCCCTCTTCTGCATTAACTCTCTCTTTTAGCTCTTTTCCCCTCGCCTGAGTATTTTCCGTGGCTTCCACCCTTTCCATGATCTCTCTCTTTCTATTCTTTTCCCTCGTCTCTCTCTTTTCCCGGCGGCCCTCTTTTCCATGAGCTCTCTCTTTCCCCTCTTTTCCCTCCACTCTCTCTTTTCCCTGGCTTCCCTCCTTTTCATGAAATCTCTCTTCCCCTTGTTTTCCATCGACTCTCTCTTTTCCCTGGTTTCCCTCTCCTGCATGAACTCTCTCTTTCTCTTCTTTTCCCTCGACGCTCTCTTTTCCCTGGTTTCCCTCTTCTGCATTAACTCTCTCCCCTTTAGCTTTTTTCCCCTCGCCGGACTCTTTTCCCTGGCTTCCCTCTTTTCCATGAACTCTCTCTTCCCCCTCTTTTCCCTCGACTCTCTCTTTTCCCTGGCTTCCCTCCTTTTCATGAACTGTCTCTTCCCCTTGTTTTCCATCGACTCTCTCTTTTCCCTGGTTTCCCTCTCCTGCATGAACTCTCTCTTTCTCTTCTTTTCCCTCGACCCTCTCTTTTCCCTGGTTTCCCTCTTCTGCATTAACTCTCTCCCCTTTAGCTTTTTTCCCCTCGCCGGACTCTTTTCCCTGGCTTCCCTCTTTTCCATGAACTCTCTCTTTCCCCTCTTTTCCCTCGTCACTCTCTTTCCCCTGGTTTTCCTCTTTTCTATGAACTCTCTCTTCCCCCTCTTTTCCCTCGACTCTCTCTTTTCCCTGGCTTCCCGCTTTTTCATGAACTCTCTCTATCCTTTGTTTTCCATCAACTCTCTCTTTTCGCTGGTTTCCCTCTTCCGCATTAACTCTCTGTTTCCCGTCTTTTCCCTCGACTCTCTCTTTCCCCTGGTTCCCCTCTTTTCCATGAACTCTCTCTTCCCCTTCTTTCCCCTCGACTCTCTCTTTTCCTTGGCTTCCCTCCTTTTCATGAACTCTCTCTTCCCCTTGTTTTCCATCGACTCTCTCTTTCCCCTCTTTCCCCTCCCTGCATGAACTATCTCTTTCCCCTGGTTCCCCTCTTTTTGATGAACTCTCTCTTCCCCTTGTTTTCCATTGACTCTCTCTTTTCCCTGGCTTCCCTCTTTTCCATTAACTCTCTGTTTTAGATTTTTTCCCCGGCGTCCCTCTTTTCCATGAACTCTCTCTTTCCCCTCTTTTCCCTCGACTCTCTCTTTTCCCTGGCTTCCCTCCTTTTCATGAACTCTCTCTTCCCCTTGTTTTCCATCGACTCTCTCTTTTCCCTCGTTTCCCCTCCCTGCATGAACTCTCTCTTTCCCCTCTTTTCCCTCCACTCTCTCTTTTCCCTGGCTTCTCTCTTCTGCATTAACTCTCTCTTTTAGGTCTTTTCCCCTCGCCTGACTACTTTCCGTGGCTTCCACTCTTTCCATGAACTCTCTCTTTCCCCTCTTTTCCCTCGTCTCTCTCTTTTCCCTGGTTTTCCTCTTTTCTATGAACTCTCTCTTTCCCCTCTTTTCCCTCCACTCTCTCTTTTCCCTGGCTTCCCTCTTCTGCATTAACTCTCTCTTTTACCTCTTTTTCCCGGCGTCCCTCTTTTCCATGAGCTCTCTCTTTCCCCTCTTTTTCCCTCGACTCTCTCTTTTCCCTGACTTGTCTCTTTTCCATGAGCTCTCTCTTTCCCCTCTTTTCCCTCGTCTATTTGGTTTTCCTCTTTTCTATGAACTCTCTCTTTCCCGTCTTTTCCCTCGACTCTCTCTTTTCCCTGCCTTCCCTCTTTTTCTCATGAACTCTCCCTTCGCCTTGTTTTCCATCGACTCTCTCTTTTCCCTGGTTTCCCTCTTCTGCATTAACTCTCTGTTTTAGCTCCTTTCCCCTCGCGGGACTCTTTTCCCTGGCTTCCCTCTTTTCCATGAACTCTCTCTTTCCCCTCTTTTCCCTCCACTCTCTCTTTTCCCTGGCTTCCCTCTTCTGCATTAACTCTCTCGTTTAGCTCTTTTTCCCGGCGTCCCTCTTTTCCATGAGCTCTCTCTTTCCCCTCTTTTCCCTCGACTCTCTCTTTTCCCTGGCTTCCCTCTTTTCCATGAACTCTCTCTTTCCCCTCTTTTCCCTCGTCACTCTCTTTCCCCTGGTTTTCCTTTTTTCTATGAACTCTCTCTTCCCCCTATTTTGTCTCGACTCTCTCTTTTCCCTGGTTTTCCTCTTTTCTATGAACTCTCTCTTTCCCCTCTTTTCCCTCCACTCTCTCTTTTCCCTGGCTTCCCTCTTCTGCATTAACTCTCTCTTTTACCTCTTTTTCCCGGCGTCCCTCTTTTCCATGAGCTCTCTCTTTCCCCTCTTTTTACCTCGACTCTCTCTATTCCCTGACTTGTCTCTTTTCCATGAGCTCTCTCTTTCCCCTCTTTTCCCTCCACTCTCTCTTTTCCCTGGCTTCCCTCCTTTTCATGAACTCTCTCTTCCCCTTGTTTTCCATCGACTCTCTCTTGTCCCTGGTTTCCCTCTCCTGCATGAACTCTCTCTTTCCCTTCTTTTCCCTCGACCCTCTCTTTTCCCTGGTTTCCCTCTTCTCCATTAACTCTCTCCCCTTTAGCTTTTTTCCCCTCGCAGGACTCTTTTCCCTGGCTTCCCTCTTTTCCATGAAATCTCTCTTCCCCTTCTTTTCCCTCGACTCTCTCTTTTCCCTGGCTTCCCTCTTCTGCATTAACTCTCTCTTTTAGCTCTTTTTCCCGGCGTCCCTCTTTTCCATGAGCTCTCTCTTTCCCCTCTTTTCCCTCGTCACTCTCTTTCCCCTGTTTTTCCTCTTTTCTATGAACTCTCTCTTCCCCCTCTTTTCCCTCGACTATCTCTTTTCCCTGGCTTCCCGCTTTTTCATGAACTCTCTCTTCCCCTTGTTTTCCATCCACTTTCTCTTTTCGCTGGTTTCCCTCTTCTGCATTAACTCTCTCCCCTTTAGCTTTTTTCCCCTCGCCGGACTCTTTTCCCTGGCTTCCCTCTTTTCTATGAACTCTCTCTTCCCCCTCTTTTCCCTCGACTCTCTCTTTTCCCTGGCTTCCCGCTTTTTCATGAACTCTCTCTTCCCCTTGTTTTCCATCGACTCTCTCTTTCCCCTCTTTCCCCTCCCCTCTCTCTTTCCCCTGCTTTCCCTCTTTTCCATGAGCTCTCTCTTCCCCTTCTTTTCCCTCGACTCTCTCTTTTCCCTGCTTTCCCTCTTCTTCATTAACTCTCTCTCTTTTAGCTTTTTTCCCCTCGCCGGACTCTTTTTCCCGGCGTCCCTCTTTTCCATGAACTCTCTCTTTCCCTTCTTTTCCCTCGACCCTCTCTTTTCCCTGGTTTCCCTCTTCTGCATTAACTCTCTGTTTTAGCTCCTTTCCCCTCACGGGACTCTTTTCCCTGGCTTCCCTCTTTTCCATGAACTCTCTCTATCCCCTCTTTCCCCTCGTCTCTCTCTTTTCCCTGGTTTTCCTCTTTTCTATGAACTCTCTCTTCCCCCTCTTTTCCCTCGACTCTCTCTTTTCCCTGGCTTCCCGCTTTTTCATGAACTCTCTCTATCCTTTGTTTTCCATCAACTCTCTCTTTTCGCTGGTTTCCCTCTTCCGCATTAACTCTCTGTTTCCCGTCTTTTCCCTCGACTCTCTCTTTCCCCTGGTTCCCCTCTTTTCCATGAACTCTCTCTTCCCCTTCTTTCCCCTCGACTCTCTCTTTTCCTTGGCTTCCCTCCTTTTCATGAACTCTCTCTTCCCCTTGTTTTCCATCGACTCTCTCTTTCCCCTCTTTCCCCTCCCTGCATGAACTCTCTCTTACCCCTGGTTCCCCTCTTTTTGATGAACTCTCTCTTCCTCTTGTTTTCCATTGACTCTCTCTTTTCCCTGGCTTCCCTCTTTTCCATTAACTCTCTGTTTTAGCTTTTTTCCCCGGCGTCCCTCTTTTCCATGAACTCTCTCTTCCCCCTCTTTTCCCTCCACTCTCTCTTTTCCCTGGCTTCCCTCCTTTTCATGAACTCTCTCTTCCCCTTGTTTTCCATCGACTCTCTCTTTTCCCTCGTTTCCCCTCCCTGCATGAACTCTCTCTTTCCCCTCTTTTCCCTCCACTCTCTCTTTTCCCTGGCTTCTCTCTTCTGCATTAACTCTCTCTTTTAGGTCTTTTCCCCTCGCCTGACTACTTTCCGTGGCTTCCACTCTTTCCATGAACTCTCTCTTTCCCCTCTTTTCCCTCGTCTCTCTCTTTTCCCTGGTTTTCCTCTTTTCTATGAACTCTCTCTTTCCCCTCTTTTCCCTCCACTCTCTCTTTTCCCTGGCTTCCCTCTTCTGCATTAACTCTCTCTTTTACCTCTTTTTCCCGGCGTCCCTCTTTTCCATGAGCTCTCTCTTTCCCCTCTTTTTCCCTCGACTCTCTCTATTCCCTGACTTGTCTCTTTTCCATGAGCTCTCTCTTTCCCCTCTTTTCCCTCCACTCTCTCTTTTCCCTGGCTTCCCTCCTTTTCATGAACTCTCTCTTCCCCTTGTTTTCCATCGACTCTCTCTTTTCCCTGGTTTCCCTCTTTTCCATGAACTCTCTCTTTCCCTTCTTTTCCCTCGACCCTCTCTTTTCCCTGGTTTCCCTCTTCTCCATTAACTCTCTCCCCTTTAGCTTTTTTACCCTCGCAGGACTCTTTTCCCTGGCTTCCCTCTTTTCCATGAACTCTCTCTTCCCCTTCTTTCCCCTCGACTCTCTCTTTTCCCTGGTTTACCTCTTCTGCATTAACTCTCTGTTTTAGCTCCTTTCCCCTCGCGGAACTCTTTTCCCTGGCTTCCCTCTTTTCCATGAACTCTCTCTTTCCCCTCTTTTCCCTCGTCTCTCTCGTCTCTCTGATTTTCCTCTTTTCTATGAACTCTCTCTTTCCCGTCTTTTACCTCGACTCTCTCTTTTCCCTGGATTCCCTCTTTTTTCATGAACTCTCCCTTCCCCTTGTTTTCCATCGACTCTCTCTTTTCCCTGGCTTCCCTCTTTTCCATTAACTCTCTCTTTTAGCTTTTTTCCCCGGCGTCCCTCTTTTCCATGAGCTCTCTCCTTTCCCCTCTTTTCCCTCCACTCTCTCTTTTCCCTGGCTTCCCTCTTCTGCATTAACTCTCTCGTTTAGCTCTTTTTCCCGGCGTCCCCCTTTTCCATGAGCTCTCTCTTTCCCCTCTTTTCCCTCGACTCTCTCTTTTCCCTGGCTTCCCTCTTTTCCATGAACTCTCTCTTTCCCCTCTTTTCCCTCGTCACTCTCTTTCCCCTGGTTTTCCTTTTTTCTATGAACTCTCTCTTCCCCCTCTTTTGTCTCGACTCTCTCTTTTCCCTGGTTTTCCTCTTTTCTATGAACTCTCTCTTTCCCCTCTTTTCCCTCCACTCTCTCTTTTCCCTGGCTTCCCTCTTCTGCATTAACTCTCTTTTTTACCTCTTTTTCCCGGCGTCCCTCTTTTCCATGAGCTCTCTCTTTCCCCTCTTTTTCCCTCGACTCTCTCTATTCCCTGACTTGTCTCTTTTCCATGAGCTCTCTCTTTCCCCTCTTTTCCCTCCACTCTCTCTTTTCCCTGGCTTCCCTCCTTTTCATGAACTCTCTCTTCCCCTTGTTTTCCATCGACTCTCTCTTTTCCCTGGTTTCCCTCTTTTCCATGAACTCTCTCTTTCCCTTCTTTTCCCTCGACCCTCTCTTTTCCCTGGTTTCCCTCTTCTCCATTAACTCTCTCCCCTTTAGCTTTTTTCCCCTCGCAGGACTCTTTTCCCTGGCTTCCCTCTTTTCCATGAAATCTCTCTTCCCCTTCTTTTCCCTCGACTCTCTCTTTTCCCTGGCTTCCCTCTTCTGCATTAACTCTCTCTTTTAGCTCTTTTTCCCGGCGTCCCTCTTTTCCATGAGCTCTCTCTTTCCCCTCTTTTCCCTCGTCACTCTCTTTCCCCTGTTTTTCCTCTTTTCTATGAACTCTCTCTTTCCCGTCTTTTCCCTCCACTCTCTCTTTTCCCTGGCTTCCCGCTTTTTCATGAACTCTCTCTTCCCCTTGTTTTCCATCCACTTTCTCTTTTCGCTGGTTTCCCTCTTCTGCATTAACTCTCTCCCCTTTAGCTTTTTTCCCCTCGCCGGACTCTTTTCCCTGGCTTCCCTCTTTTCTATGAACTCTCTCTTCCCCCTCTTTTCCCTCGACTCTCTCTTTTCCCTGGCTTCCCGCTTTTTCATGAACTCTCTCTTCCCCTTGTTTTCCATCGACTCTCTCTTTCCCCTCTTTCCCCTCCCCTCTCTCTTTCCCCTGCTTTCCCTCTTTTCCATGAGCTCTCTCTTCCCCTTCTTTTCCCTCGACTCTCTCTTTTCCCTGCTTTCTCTCTTCTTCATTAACTCTCTCTCTTTTAGCTTTTTTCCCCTCGCCGGACTCTTTTTCCCGGCGTCCCTCTTTTCCATGAACTCTCTCTTTCCCTTCTTTTCCCTCGACCCTCTCTTTTCCCTGGTTTCCCTCTTCTGCATTAACTCTCTGTTTTAGCTCCTTTCCCCTCACGGGACTCTTTTCCCTGGCTTCCCTCTTTTCCATGAACTCTCTCTATCCCCTCTTTCCCCTCGTCTCTCTCTTTTCCCTGGTTTTCCTCTTTTCTATGAACTCTCTCTTCCCCCTCTTTTCCCTCGACTCTCTCTTTTCCCTGGCTTCCCGCTTTTTCATGAACTCTCTCTATCCTTTGTTTTCCATCAACTCTCTCTTTTCGCTGGTTTCCCTCTTCCGCATTAACTCTCTGTTTCCCGTCTTTTCCCTCGACTCTCTCTTTCCCCTGGTTCCCCTCTTTTCCATGAACTCTCTCTTCCCCTTCTTTCCCCTCGACTCTCTCTTTTCCTTGGCTTCCCTCCTTTTCATGAACTCTCTCTTCCCCTTGTTTTCCATCGACTCTCTCTTTTCCCTCGTTTCCCCTCCCTGCATGAACTCTCTCTTTCCCCTCTTTTCCCTCCACTCTCTCTTTTCCCTGGCTTCTCTCTTCTGCATTAACTCTCTCTTTTAGGTCTTTTCCCCTCGCCTGACTACTTTCCGTGGCTTCCACTCTTTCCATGAACTCTCTCTTTCCCCTCTTTTCCCTCGTCTCTCTCTTTTCCCTGGTTTTCCTCTTTTCTATGAACTCTCTCTTTCCCCTCTTTTCCCTCCACTCTCTCTTTTCCCTGGCTTCCCTCTTCTGCATTAACTCTCTCTTTTACCTCTTTTTCCCGGCGTCCCTCTTTTCCATGAGCTCTCTCTTTCCCCTCTTTTTCCCTCGACTCTCTCTATTCCCTGACTTGTCTCTTTTCCATGAGCTCTCTCTTTCCCCTCTTTTCCCTCCACTCTCTCTTTTCCCTGGCTTCCCTCCTTTTCATGAACTCTCTCTTCCCCTTGTTTTCCATCGACTCTCTCTTTTCCCTGGTTTCCCTCTTTTCCATGAACTCTCTCTTTCCCTTCTTTTCCCTCGACCCTCTCTTTTCCCTGGTTTCCCTCTTCTCCATTAACTCTCTCCCCTTTAGCTTTTTTACCCTCGCAGGACTCTTTTCCCTGGCTTCCCTCTTTTCCATGAACTCTCTCTTCCCCTTCTTTCCCCTCGACTCTCTCTTTTCCCTGGTTTACCTCTTCTGCATTAACTCTCTGTTTTAGCTCCTTTCCCCTCGCGGAACTCTTTTCCCTGGCTTCCCTCTTTTCCATGAACTCTCTCTTTCCCCTCTTTTCCCTCGTCTCTCTCGTCTCTCTGATTTTCCTCTTTTCTATGAACTCTCTCTTTCCCGTCTTTTACCTCGACTCTCTCTTTTCCCTGGATTCCCTCTTTTTTCATGAACTCTCCCTTCCCCTTGTTTTCCATCGACTCTCTCTTTTCCCTGGCTTCCCTCTTTTCCATTAACTCTCTCTTTTAGCTTTTTTCCCCGGCGTCCCTCTTTTCCATGAGCTCTCTCCTTTCCCCTCTTTTCCCTCCACTCTCTCTTTTCCCTGGCTTCCCTCTTCTGCATTAACTCTCTCGTTTAGCTCTTTTTCCCGGCGTCCCTCTTTTCCATGAGCTCTCTCTTTCCCCTCTTTTCCCTCGACTCTCTCTTTTCCCTGGCTTCCCTCTTTTCCATGAACTCTCTCTTTCCCCTCTTTTCCCTCGTCACTCTCTTTCCCCTGGTTTTCCTTTTTTCTATGAACTCTCTCTTCCCCCTCTTTTGTCTCGACTCTCTCTTTTCCCTGGTTTTCCTCTTTTCTATGAACTCTCTCTTTCCCCTCTTTTCCCTCCACTCTCTCTTTTCCCTGGCTTCCCTCTTCTGCATTAACTCTCTTTTTTACCTCTTTTTCCCGGCGTCCCTCTTTTCCATGAGCTCTCTCTTTCCCCTCTTTTTCCCTCGACTCTCTCTATTCCCTGACTTGTCTCTTTTCCATGAGCTCTCTCTTTCCCCTCTTTTCCCTCCACTCTCTCTTTTCCCTGGCTTCCCTCCTTTTCATGAACTCTCTCTTCCCCTTGTTTTCCATCGACTCTCTCTTTTCCCTGGTTTCCCTCTTTTCCATGAACTCTCTCTTTCCCTTCTTTTCCCTCGACCCTCTCTTTTCCCTGGTTTCCCTCTTCTCCATTAACTCTCTCCCCTTTAGCTTTTTTCCCCTCGCAGGACTCTTTTCCCTGGCTTCCCTCTTTTCCATGAAATCTCTCTTCCCCTTCTTTTCCCTCGACTCTCTCTTTTCCCTGGCTTCCCTCTTCTGCATTAACTCTCTCTTTTAGCTCTTTTTCCCGGCGTCCCTCTTTTCCATGAGCTCTCTCTTTCCCCTCTTTTCCCTCGTCACTCTCTTTCCCCTGTTTTTCCTCTTTTCTATGAACTCTCTCTTTCCCGTCTTTTCCCTCCACTCTCTCTTTTCCCTGGCTTCCCGCTTTTTCATGAACTCTCTCTTCCCCTTGTTTTCCATCCACTTTCTCTTTTCGCTGGTTTCCCTCTTCTGCATTAACTCTCTCCCCTTTAGCTTTTTTCCCCTCGCCGGACTCTTTTCCCTGGCTTCCCTCTTTTCTATGAACTCTCTCTTCCCCCTCTTTTCCCTCGACTCTCTCTTTTCCCTGGCTTCCCGCTTTTTCATGAACTCTCTCTTCCCCTTGTTTTCCATCGACTCTCTCTTTCCCCTCTTTCCCCTCCCCTCTCTCTTTCCCCTGCTTTCCCTCTTTTCCATGAGCTCTCTCTTCCCCTTCTTTTCCCTCGACTCTCTCTTTTCCCTGCTTTCTCTCTTCTTCATTAACTCTCTCTCTTTTAGCTTTTTTCCCCTCGCCGGACTCTTTTTCCCGGCGTCCCTCTTTTCCATGAACTCTCTCTTTCCCTTCTTTTCCCTCGACCCTCTCTTTTCCCTGGTTTCCCTCTTCTGCATTAACTCTCTGTTTTAGCTCCTTTCCCCTCACGGGACTCTTTTCCCTGGCTTCCCTCTTTTCCATGAACTCTCTCTATCCCCTCTTTCCCCTCGTCTCTCTCTTTTCCCTGGTTTTCCTCTTTTCTATGAACTCTCTCTTCCCCCTCTTTTCCCTCGACTCTCTCTTTTCCCTGGCTTCCCGCTTTTTCATGAACTCTCTCTATCCTTTGTTTTCCATCAACTCTCTCTTTTCGCTGGTTTCCCTCTTCCGCATTAACTCTCTGTTTCCCGTCTTTTCCCTCGACTCTCTCTTTCCCCTGGTTCCCCTCTTTTCCATGAACTCTCTCTTCCCCTTCTTTCCCCTCGACTCTCTCTTTTCCTTGGCTTCCCTCCTTTTCATGAACTCTCTCTTCCCCTTGTTTTCCATCGACTCTCTCTTTCCCCTCTTTCCCCTCCCTGCATGAACTCTCTCTTACCCCTGGTTCCCCTCTTTTTGATGAACTCTCTCTTCCCCTTGTTTTCCATTGACTCTCTCTTTTCCCTGGCTTCCCTCTTTTCCATTAACTCTCTGTTTTAGCTTTTTTCCCCGGCGTCCCTCTTTTCCATGAACTCTCTCTTCCCCCTCTTTTCCCTCCACTCTCTCTTTTCCCTGGCTTCCCTCCTTTTCATGAACTCTCTCTTCCCCTTGTTTTCCATCGACTCTCTCTTTTCCCTCGTTTCCCCTCCCTGCATGAACTCTCTCTTTCCCCTCTTTTCCCTCCACTCTCTCTTTTCCCTGGCTTCTCTCTTCTGCATTAACTCTCTCTTTTAGGTCTTTTCCCCTCGCCTGACTACTTTCCGTGGCTTCCACTCTTTCCATGAATTCTCTCTTTCCCCTCTTTTCCCTCGTCTCTCTCTTTTCCCTGGTTTTCCTCTTTTCTATGAACTCTCTCTTTCCCCTCTTTTCCCTCCACTCTCTCTTTTCCCTGGCTTCCCTCTTCTGCATTAACTCTCTCTTTTACCTCTTTTTCCCGGCGTCCCTCTTTTCCATGAGCTCTCTCTTTCCCCTCTTTTTCCCTCGACTCTCTCTATTCCCTGACTTGTCTCTTTTCCATGAGCTCTCTCTTTCCCCTCTTTTCCCTCCACTCTCTCTTTTCCCTGGCTTCCCTCCTTTTCATGAACTCTCTCTTCCCCTTGTTTTCCATCGACTCTCTCTTTTCCCTGGTTTCCCTCTTTTCCATGAACTCTCTCTTTCCCTTCTTTTCCCTCGACCCTCTCTTTTCCCTGGTTTCCCTCTTCTCCATTAACTCTCTCCCCTTTAGCTTTTTTACCCTCGCAGGACTCTTTTCCCTGGCTTCCCTCTTTTCCATGAACTCTCTCTTCCCCTTCTTTCCCCTCGACTCTCTCTTTTCCCTGGTTTCCCTCTTCTGCATTAACTCTCTGTTTTAGCTCCTTTCCCCTCGCGGGACTCTTTTCCCTGGCTTCCCTCTTTTCCATGAACTCTCTCTTTCCCCTCTTTTCCCTCGTCTCTCTCGTCTCTCTGGTTTTCCTCTTTTCTATGAACTCTCTCTTTCCCGTCTTTTCCCTCGACTCTCTCTTTTCCCTGGCTTCCCTCTTTTTTCATGAACTCTCCCTTCCCCTTGTTTTCCATCAACTCTCTCATTTCCCTGGCTTCCATCTTCTGCATTAACTCTCTCTTTTACCTCTTTTTCCCGGCGTCCCTCTTTTCCATGAGCTCTCTCTTTCCCCTCTTTTCCCTCGTCACTCTCTTTCCCCTGTTTTTCCTCTTTTCTATGAACTCTCTCTTCCCCCTCTTTTCCCTCGACTATCTCTTTTCCCTGGCTTCCCGCTTTTTCATGAACTCTCTCTTCCCCTTGTTTTCCATCGACTCTCTCTTTTCTCTGGTTTCCCCCTACTGCATTAACTCTCTATTTCCCGTCTTTTCCCTCGACTCTCTCTTTCCCCTGGTTCCCCTCTTTTCCATGAACTCTCTCTTCCCCTTCTTTCCCCTCGACTCTCTCTTTTCCCTGGCTTCCCTCTTCTGCATTAACACTCTCTTTTAGCTCTTTTCCCCTTGCCTGACTATTTTCCGTGGCTTCCACCCTTTCCATGATCTCTCTCTTTCTATTCTTTTCCCTCGTCTCTCTCTTTTCCCTGGTTTTCCTCTTTTCTATGAACTCTCTCTTCCCCCTCTTTTCCCTCGACTCTCTCTTTTCCCTGGCTTCCCTCTTCTGCATGAACTCTCTCTTTTAGCTCTTTTCCCCGGCGTCCCTCTTTTCCATGAGCTCTCTCTTTCCCCTCTTTTCCCCCTCGACTCTCTCTTTTCCCTGACTTGTCTCTTTTCCATGAGCTCTCTCTTTCCCCTCTTTTCCCTCGTCTATTTGGTTTTCCTCTTTTCTATGAACTCTCTCTTTCCCGTCTTTTCCCTCGACTCTCTCTTTTCCCTGCCTTCCCTCTTTTTTTCATGAACTCTCCCTTCGCCTTGTTTTCCATCGACTCTCTCTTTTCCCTGGCTTCCCTCTTTTCCATTAACTCTCTCTTTTAGCTTTTTTTCCCGGCGTCCCTCTTTTCCATGAGCTCTCTCCTTTCCCCTCTTTTCCCTCCACTCTCTCTTTTCCCTGGCTTCCCTCTTCTGCATTAACTCTCTCGTTTAGCTCTTTTTCCCGGCGTCCCTCTTTTCCATGAGCTCTCTCTTTCCCCTCTTTTCCCTCGACTCTCTCTTTTCCCTGGCTTCCCTCTTTTCCATGAACTCTCTCTTTCCCCTCTTTTCCCTCGTCACTCTCTTTCCCCTGGTTTTCCTTTTTTCTATGAACTCTCTCTTCCCCCTCTTTTCTCTCGACTCTCTCTTTTCCCTGGCTTCCCGCTTTTTCATGAACTCTCTCTTCCCCTTGTTTTCCATCGACTCTCTCTTTTCCCTGGTTTCCCTCTTCTGCATTAACTCTCTCTTTCCCCTCTTTTCCCTCCACTCTCTCTTTTCCCTGGCTTCCCTCTTCTGCATTAAGTCTCTCTTTTAGCTCTTTTTCCCGGCGTCCCTCTTTTCCATGAGCTCTCTCTTTCCCCTCTTTTCCCTCGTCTCTCTCTTTTCCCTGGTTTTCCTGTTTTCTATGAACTCTCTCTTCCCCTTCTTTTCCCTAAACTCTCTCTTTTCCATGGCTTTACTCCTTTTCATGAACTCTCTCTTCCCCTTGTTTTCCATCAGCTCTCTCTTTTCCCTGGTTTCCCTATCCTGCATGAACTCTCTCTTTCCCTTCTTTTCCCTCGACCCTCTCTTTTCCCTGGTTTCCCTCTTCTGCATTAACACTCTGTTTTATCTCCTTTCCCCTCGCCGGACTCCTTTCCCTGGTTTCCCTCTGTTCCATGAACTCTCTCTTTCCCCTCTTTTCCCTCGTGTCTCTCTTTTCCCTGGTTTTCCTCTTTTCTATGAACTCTCTCTTTCCCTTCTTTTCCCTCGACTCTCTCTTTTCCCTGGCTTCTTTCTTTTCAATGAGCTCTCTCTTTCCCCTCTTTTCCCTCCCCTCTCTCTTTCCCCTGGTTTCCCTCTTTTCCATGAGCTCTCTCTTCCCCTTCTTTCCCCTAGACTCTCTCTTTTCCCTGCTTTCCCTCTTCTTCATTAACTCTCTCTCTTTTAGCTTTTTTCCCCTCGCCGGACTCTTTTTCCCGGCGTCCCTCTTTTCCATGAACTCTCTCTTTCCCTTCTTTTCCCTCGACCCTCTCTTTTCCCTGGTTTCCCTCTTCTGCATTAACTCTCTGTTTTAGCTCCTTTCCCCTCACGGGACTCTTTTCCCTGGCTTCCCTCTTTTCCATGAACTCTCTCTATCCCCTCTTTCCCCTCGTCTCTCTCTTTTCCCTGGTTTTCCTCTTTTCTATGAACTCTCTCTTCCCCCTCTTTTCCCTCGACTCTCTCTTTTCCCTGGCTTCCCGCTTTTTCATGAACTCTCTCTATCCTTTGTTTTCCATCAACTCTCTCTTTTCGCTGGTTTCCCTCTTCCGCATTAACTCTCTGTTTCCCGTCTTTTCCCTCGACTCTCTCTTTCCCCTGGTTCCCCTCTTTTCCATGAACTCTCTCTTCCCCTTCTTTCCCCTCGACTCTCTCTTTTCCTTGGCTTCCCTCCTTTTCATGAACTCTCTCTTCCCCTTGTTTTCCATCGACTCTCTCTTTCCCCTCTTTCTCCTCCCTGAATGAACTCTCTCTTACCCCTGGTTCCCCTCTTTTTTGATGAACTCTCTCTTCCCCTTGTTTTCCATTGACTCTCTCTTTTCCCTGGCTTCCCTCTTTTCCATTAACTCTCTGTTTTAGCTTTTTTCCCCGGCGTCCCTCTTTTCCATGAGCTCTCTCTTTCCCCTATTTCCCTCCACTCTCTCTTTTCCCTGGCTTCCCTCCTTTTCATGAACTCTCTCTTCCCCTTGTTTTCCATCGACTCTCTCTTTTCCCTCGTTTCCCCTCCCTGCATGAACTCTCTCTTTCCCCTCTTTTCCCTCCACTCTCTCTTTTCCCTGGCTTCTCTCTTCTGCATTAACTCTCTCTTTTAGGTCTTTTCCCCTCGCCTGACTACTTTCCGTGGCTTCCACTCTTTCCATGAACTCTCTCTTTCCCCTCTTTTCCCTCGTCTCTCTCTTTTCCCTGGTTTTCCTCTTTTCTATGAACTCTCTCTTTCCCCTCTTTTCCCTCCACTCTCTCTTTTCCCTGGCTTCCCTCTTCTGCATTAACTCTCTCTTTTACCTCTTTTTCCCGGCGTCCCTCTTTTCCATGAGCTCTCTCTTTCCCCTCTTTTTCCCTCGACTCTCTCTATTCCCTGACTTGTCTCTTTTCCATGAGCTCTCTCTTTCGCCTCTTTTCCCTCCACTCTCTCTTTTCCCTGGCTTCCCTCCTTTTCATGAACTCTCTCTTCCCCTTGTTTTCCATCGACTCTCTCTTTTCCCTGGTTTCCCTCTTTTCCATGAACTCTCTCTTTCCCTTCTTTTCCCTCGACCCTCTCTTTTCCCTGGTTTCCCTCTTCTCCATTAACTCTCTCCCCTTTAGCTTTTTTACCCTCGCAGGACTCTTTTCCCTGGCTTCCCTCTTTTCCATGAACTCTCTCTTCCCCTTCTTTCCCCTCGACTCTCTCTTTTCCCTGGTTTCCCTCTTCTGCATTAACTCTCTGTTTTAGCTCCTTTCCCCTCGCGGGACTCTTTTCCCTGGCTTCCCTCTTTTCCATGAACTCTCTCTATCCCCTCTTTCCCCTCGTCTCTCTCTTTTCCCTGGTTTTCCTCTTTTCTATGAACTCTCTCTTCCCCCTCTTTTCCCTCGACTCTCTCTTTTCCCTGGCTTCCCTCCTTTTCATGAACTGTCTCTTCCCCTTGTTTTCCATCGACTCTCTCTTTTCCCTGGTTTCCCTCTCCTGCATGAACTCTCTCTTTCTCTTCTTTTCCCTCGACCCTCTCTTTTCCCTGGTTTCCCTCTTCTGCATTAACTCTCTCCCCTTTAGCTTTTTTCCCCTCGCCGGACTCTTTTCCCTGGCTTCCCTCTTTTCCATGAACTCTCTCTTTCCCCTCTTTTCCCTCGTCACTCTCTTTCCCCTGGTTTTCCTCTTTTCTATGAACTCTCTCTTCCCCCTCTTTTCCCTCGACTCTCTCTTTTCCCTGGCTTCCCGCTTTTTCATGAACTCTCTCTATCCTTTGTTTTCCATCAACTCTCTCTTTTCGCTGGTTTCCCTCTTCCGCATTAACTCTCTGTTTCCCGTCTTTTCCCTCGACTCTCTCTTTCCCCTGGTTCCCCTCTTTTCCATGAACTCTCTCTTCCCCTTCTTTCCCCTCGACTCTCTCTTTTCCTTGGCTTCCCTCCTTTTCATGAACTCTCTCTTCCCCTTGTTTTCCATCGACTCTCTCTTTCCCCTCTTTCCCCTCCCTGCATGAACTCTCTCTTTCCCCTGGTTCCCCTCTTTTTGATGAACTCTCTCTTCCCCTTGTTTTCCATTGACTCTCTCTTTTCCCTGGCTTCCCTCTTTTCCATTAACTCTCTGTTTTAGCTTTTTTCCCCGGCGTCCCTCTTTTCCATGAGCTCTCTCTTTCCCCTCTTTTCCCTCGACTCTCTCTTTTCCCTGGCTTCCCTCCTTTTCATGAACTCTCTCTTCCCCTTGTTTTCCATCGACTCTCTCTTTTCCCTCGTTTCCCCTCCCTGCATGAACTCTCTCTTTCCCCTCTTTTCCCTCCACTCTCTCTTTTCCCTGGCTTCTCTCTTCTGCATTAACTCTCTCTTTTAGGTCTTTTCCCCTCGCCTGACTACTTTCCGTGGCTTCCACTCTTTCCATGAACTCTCTCTTTCCCCTCTTTTCCCTCGTCTCTCTCTTTTCCCTGGTTTTCCTCTTTTCTATGAACTCTCTCTTTCCCCTCTTTTCCCTCCACTCTCTCTTTTCCCTGGCTTCCCTCTTCTGCATTAACTCTCTCTTTTACCTCTTTTTCCCGGCGTCCCTCTTTTCCATGAGCTCTCTCTTTCCCCTCTTTTTCCCTCGACTCTCTCTATTCCCTGACTTGTCTCTTTTCCATGAGCTCTCTCTTTCCCCTCTTTTCCCTCCACTCTCTCTTTTCCCTGGCTTCCCTCCTTTTCATGAACTCTCTCTTCCCCTTGTTTTCCATCGACTCTCTCTTTTCCCTGGTTTCCCTCTTTTCCATGAACTCTCTCTTTCCCTTCTTTTCCCTCGACCCTCTCTTTTCCCTGGTTTCCCTCTTCTCCATTAACTCTCTCCCCTTTAGCTTTTTTACCCTCGCAGGACTCTTTTCCCTGGCTTCCCTCTTTTCTATGAACTCTCTCTTCCCCTTCTTTCCCCTCGACTCTCTCTTTTCCCTGGTTTCCCTCTTCTGCATTAACTCTCTGTTTTAGCTCCTTTCCCCTCGCGGGACTCTTTTCCCTGGCTTCCCTCTTTTCCATGAACTCTCTCTTTCCCCTCTTTTCCCTCGTCTCTCTCGTCTCTCTGGCTTCCATCTTTTTTCATGAACTCTCCCTTCCCCTTGTTTTCCATCAACTCTCTCATTTCCCTGGCTTCCATCTTCTGCATTAACTCTCTCTTTTACCTCTTTTTCCCGGCGTCCCTCTTTTCCATGAGCTCTCTCTTTCCCCTCTTTTCCCTCGTCACTCTCTTTCCCCTGTTTTTCCTCTTTTCTATGAACTCTCTCTTCCCCCTCTTTTCCCTCGACTATCTCTTTTCCCTGGCTTCCCGCTTTTTCATGAACTCTCTCTTCCCCTTGTTTTCCATCGACTCTCTCTTTTCTCTGGTTTCCCCCTACTGCATTAACTCTCTATTTCCCGTCTTTTCCCTCGACTCTCTCTTTCCCCTGGTTCCCCTCTTTTCCATGAACTCTCTCTTCCCCTTCTTTCCCCTCGACTCTCTCTTTTCCCTGGCTTCCCTCTTCTGCATTAACACTCTCTTTTAGCTCTTTTCCCCTTGCCTGACTATTTTCCGTGGCTTCCACCCTTTCCATGATCTCTCTCTTTCTATTCTTTTCCCTCGTCTCTCTCTTTTCCCTGGTTTTCCTCTTTTCTATGAACTCTCTCTTCCCCCTCTTTTCCCTCGACTCTCTCTTTTCCCTGGCTTCCCTCTTCTGCATGAACTCTCTCTTTTAGCTCTTTTCCCCGGCGTCCCTCTTTTCCATGAGCTCTCTCTTTCCCCTCTTTTCCCCCTCGACTCTCTCTTTTCCCTGACTTGTCTCTTTTCCATGAGCTCTCTCTTTCCCCTCTTTTCCCTCGTCTATTTGGTTTTCCTCTTTTCTATGAACTCTCTCTTTCCCGTCTTTTCCCTCGACTCTCTCTTTTCCCTGCCTTCCCTCTTTTTTTCATGAACTCTCCCTTCGCCTTGTTTTCCATCGACTCTCTCTTTTCCCTGGCTTCCCTCTTTTCCATTAACTCTCTCTTTTAGCTTTTTTTCCCGGCGTCCCTCTTTTCCATGAGCTCTCTCCTTTCCCCTCTTTTCCCTCCACTCTCTCTTTTCCCTGGCTTCCCTCTTCTGCATTAACTCTCTCGTTTAGCTCTTTTTCCCGGCGTCCCTCTTTTCCATGAGCTCTCTCTTTCCCCTCTTTTTCCCTCGACTCTCTCTATTCCCTGACTTGTCTCTTTTCCATGAGCTCTCTCTTTCCCCTCTTTTCCCTCCACTCTCTCTTTTCCCTGGCTTCCCTCCTTTTCATGAACTCTCTCTTCCCCTTGTTTTCCATCGACTCTCTCTTTTCCCTGGTTTCCCTCTTTTCCATGAACTCTCTCTTTCCCTTCTTTTCCCTCGACCCTCTCTTTTCCCTGGTTTCCCTCTTCTGCATTAACACTCTGTTTTATCTCCTTTCCCCTCGCCGGACTCTTTTCCCTGGTTTCCCTCTTTTCCATGAACTCTCTCTTTCCCCTCTTTTCCCTCGTCTCTCTCGTCTCTCTGGCTTCCCTCTTTTTTCATGAACTCTCCCTTCCCCTTGTTTTCCATCAACTCTCTCATTTCCCTGGCTTCCATCTTCTGCATTAACTCTCTCTTTTACCTCTTTTTCCCGGCGTCCCTCTTTTCCATGAGCTCTCTCTTTCCCCTCTTTTCCCTCGTCACTCTCTTTCCCCTGTTTTTCCTCTTTTCTATGAACTCTCTCTTCCCCCTCTTTTCCCTCGACTATCTCTTTTCCCTGGCTTCCCGCTTTTTCATGAACTCTCTCTTCCCCTTGTTTTCCATCGACTCTCTCTTTTCTCTGGTTTCCCCCTACTGCATTAACTCTCTATTTCCCGTCTTTTCCCTCGACTCTCTCTTTCCCCTGGTTCCCCTCTTTTCCATGAACTCTCTCTTCCCCTTCTTTCCCCTCGACTCTCTCTTTTCCCTGGCTTCCCTCTTCTGCATTAACACTCTCTTTTAGCTCTTTTCCCCTTGCCTGACTATTTTCCGTGGCTTCCACCCTTTCCATGATCTCTCTCTTTCTATTCTTTTCCCTCGTCTCTCTCTTTTCCCTGGTTTTCCTCTTTTCTATGAACTCTCTCTTCCCCCTCTTTTCCCTCGACTCTCTCTTTTCCCTGGCTTCCCTCTTCTGCATGAACTCTCTCTTTTAGCTCTTTTCCCCGGCGTCCCTCTTTTCCATGAGCTCTCTCTTTCCCCTCTTTTCCCCCTCGACTCTCTCTTTTCCCTGACTTGTCTCTTTTCCATGAGCTCTCTCTTTCCCCTCTTTTCCCTCGTCTATTTGGTTTTCCTCTTTTCTATGAACTCTCTCTTTCCCGTCTTTTCCCTCGACTCTCTCTTTTCCCTGCCTTCCCTCTTTTTTTCATGAACTCTCCCTTCGCCTTGTTTTCCATCGACTCTCTCTTTTCCCTGGCTTCCCTCTTTTCCATTAACTCTCTCTTTTAGCTTTTTTTCCCGGCGTCCCTCTTTTCCATGAGCTCTCTCCTTTCCCCTCTTTTCCCTCCACTCTCTCTTTTCCCTGGCTTCCCTCTTCTGCATTAACTCTCTCGTTTAGCTCTTTTTCCCGGCGTCCCTCTTTTCCATGAGCTCTCTCTTTCCCCTCTTTTTCCCTCGACTCTCTCTATTCCCTGACTTGTCTCTTTTCCATGAGCTCTCTCTTTCCCCTCTTTTCCCTCCACTCTCTCTTTTCCCTGGCTTCCCTCCTTTTCATGAACTCTCTCTTCCCCTTGTTTTCCATCGACTCTCTCTTTTCCCTGGTTTCCCTCTTTTCCATGAACTCTCTCTTTCCCTTCTTTTCCCTCGACCCTCTCTTTTCCCTGGTTTCCCTCTTCTGCATTAACACTCTGTTTTATCTCCTTTCCCCTCGCCGGACTCTTTTCCCTGGTTTCCCTCTGTTCCATGAACTCTCTCTTTCCCCTCTTTTCCCTCGTGTCTCTCTTTTCCCTGGTTTTCCTCTTTTCTATGAACTCTCTCTTTCCCTTCTTTTCCCTCGACTCTCTCTTTTCCCTGGCTTCCCTCTTCTGCATTAACTCTCTCTTTTAGCTCTTTTCCCCTCGCGTGACTCTTTTCCCTGGCATCCCTCTTTTCCATAAACTCTGTTTTATCTCTTTTCCCTGGCTGCTTTCTTTTCCATGAGCTCTCTCTTCCCCTTCTTTCCCCTAGACTCTCTCTTTTCCCTGCTTTCCCTCTTCTGCATTAACTCTCTCTCTTTTAGCTTTTTTCCCCTCGCCGGACTCTTTTTCCCGGCGTCCCTCTTTTCCATGAACTCTCTCTTTCCCTTCTTTTCCCTCGACCCTCTCTTTTCCCTGGTTTCCCTCTTCTGCATTAACTCTCTGTTTTAGCTCCTTTCCCCTCACGGGACTCTTTTCCCTGGCTTCCCTCTTTTCCATGAACTCTCTCTATCCCCTCTTTCCCCTCGTCTCTCTCTTTTCCCTGGTTTTCCTCTTTTCTATGAACTCTCTCTTCCCCCTCTTTTCCCTCGACTCTCTCTTTTCCCTGGCTTCCCTCTTTTCCATGATTTCTCTCATTCCCTTCTTTTTACATCGACTCTCTTTTTCCTGTCTTCCTTCTTCTGCATTAACTCTCTCTTTCCCCTCTTTTCCCTCCACTCTCTCTCTTCCCTGGCTTCCATCTTCTGCATTAACTCTCTCTTTTACCTCTTTTTCCCGGCGTCCCTCTTTTCCATGAGCTCTCTCTTTCCCCTCTTTTTCCCTCGACTCTCTCTTTTCCCTGGCTTCCCTCTCCTGCGTGAACTCTCTCTTTCCCTTCTTTTCCCTCGACCCTCTCTTTTCCCTGGTTTCCCTCTTCTGCATTAACTCTCTCCCCTTTAGCTTTTTTCCCCTCGCCGGACTCTTTTCCCTGGCTTCCCTCTTTTCCATGAACTCTCTCTTTCCCCTCTTTTCCCTCGTCACTCTCTTTCCCCTGGTTTTCCTCTTTTCTATGAACTCTCTCTTCCCCCTCTTTTCCCTCGACTCTCTCTTTTCCCTGGCTTCCCGCTTTTTCATGAACTCTCTCTTCCCCTTGTTTTCCATCAACTCTCTCTTTTCGCTGGTTTCCCCCTACTGCATTAACTCTCTGTTTCCCGTCTTTTCCCTCGACTCTCTCTTTCCCCTGGTTCCCCTCTTTTCCATGAACTCTCTCTTCCCCTTCTTTCCCCTCGACTCTCTCTTTTCCTTGGCTGCCCTCCTTTTTATGAACTCTCTCTTCCCCTTGTTTTCTATCGACTCTCTCTTTTCCCTGGCTTCCCTCTTCTGCATTAACTCTCTCTTTTAGCTCTTTTCCCCTCGCCTGAGTATTTTCCGTGGCTTCCACCCTTTCCATGATCTCTCTCTTTCTATTCTTTTCCCTCGTCTCTCTCTTTTCCCGGCGGCCCTCTTTTCCATGAGCTCTCTCTTTCCCCTCTTTTCCCTCCACTCTCTCTTTTCCCTGGCGTCCCTCCTTTTCATGAAATCTCTCTTCCCCTTGTTTTCCATCGACTCTCTCTTTTCCCTGGTTTCCCTCTCCTGCATGAACTCTCTCTTTCTCTTCTTTTCCCTCGACGCTCTCTTTTCCCTGGTTTCCCTCTTCTGCATTAACTCTCTCCCCTTTAGCTTTTTTCCCCTCGCCGGACTCTTTTCCCTGGCTTCCCTCTTTTCCATGAACTCTCTCTTCCCCCTCTTTTCCCTCGACTCTCTCTTTTCCCTGGCTTCCCTCCTTTTCATGAACTGTCTCTTCCCCTTGTTTTCCATCGACTCTCTCTTTTCCCTGGTTTCCCTCTCCTGCATGAACTCTCTCTTTCTCTTCTTTTCCCTCGACCCTCTCTTTTCCCTGGTTTCCCTCTTCTGCATTAACTCTCTCCCCTTTAGCTTTTTTCCCCTCGCCGGACTCTTTTCCCTGGCTTCCCTCTTTTCCATGAACTCTCTCTTTCCCCTCTTTTCCCTCGTCACTCTCTTTCCCCTGGTTTTCCTCTTTTCTATGAACTCTCTCTTCCCCCTCTTTTCCCTCGACTCTCTCTTTTCCCTGGCTTCCCGCTTTTTCATGAACTCTCTCTATCCTTTGTTTTCCATCAACTCTCTCTTTTCGCTGGTTTCCCTCTTCCGCATTAACTCTCTGTTTCCCGTCTTTTCCCTCGACTCTCTCTTTCCCCTGGTTCCCCTCTTTTCCATGAACTCTCTCTTCCCCTTCTTTCCCCTCGACTCTCTCTTTTCCTTGGCTTCCCTCCTTTTCATGAACTCTCTCTTCCCCTTGTTTTCCATCGACTCTCTCTTTCCCCTCTTTCCCCTCCCTGCATGAACTCTCTCTTTCCCCTGGTTCCCCTCTTTTTGATGAACTCTCTCTTCCCCTTGTTTTCCATTGACTCTCTCTTTTCCCTGGCTTCCCTCTTTTCCATTAACTCTCTGTTTTAGCTTTTTTCCCCGGCGTCCCTCTTTTCCATGAGCTCTCTCTTTCCCCTCTTTTCCCTCGACTCTCTCTTTTCCCTGGCTTCCCTCCTTTTCATGAACTCTCTCTTCCCCTTGTTTTCCATCGACTCTCTCTTTTCCCTCGTTTCCCCTCCCTGCATGAACTCTCTCTTTCCCCTCTTTTCCCTCCACTCTCTCTTTTCCCTGGCTTCTCTCTTCTGCATTAACTCTCTCTTTTAGGTCTTTTCCCCTCGCCTGACTACTTTCCGTGGCTTCCACTCTTTCCATGAACTCTCTCTTTCCCCTCTTTTCCCTCGTCTCTCTCTTTTCCCTGGTTTTCCTCTTTTCTATGAACTCTCTCTTTCCCCTCTTTTCCCTCCACTCTCTCTTTTCCCTGGCTTCCCTCTTCTGCATTAACTCTCTCTTTTACCTCTTTTTCCCGGCGTCCCTCTTTTCCATGAGCTCTCTCTTTCCCCTCTTTTTCCCTCGACTCTCTCTATTCCCTGACTTGTCTCTTTTCCATGAGCTCTCTCTTTCCCCTCTTTTCCCTCCACTCTCTCTTTTCCCTGGCTTCCCTCCTTTTCATGAACTCTCTCTTCCCCTTGTTTTCCATCGACTCTCTCTTTTCCCTGGTTTCCCTCTTTTCCATGAACTCTCTCTTTCCCTTCTTTTCCCTCGACCCTCTCTTTTCCCTGGTTTCCCTCTTCTCCATTAACTCTCTCCCCTTTAGCTTTTTTACCCTCGCAGGACTCTTTTCCCTGGCTTCCCTCTTTTCCATGAACTCTCTCTTCCCCTTCTTTCCCCTCGACTCTCTCTTTTCCCTGGTTTCCCTCTTCTGCATTAACTCTCTGTTTTAGCTCCTTTCCCCTCGCGGGACTCTTTTCCCTGGCTTCCCTCTTTTCCATGAACTCTCTCTTTCCCCTCTTTTCCCTCGTCTCTCTCGTCTCTCTGGCTTCCCTCTTTTTTCATGAACTCTCCCTTCCCCTTGTTTTCCATCAACTCTCTCATTTCCCTGGCTTCCATCTTCTGCATTAACTCTCTCTTTTACCTCTTTTTCCCGGCGTCCCTCTTTTCCATGAGCTCTCTCTTTCCCCTCTTTTCCCTCGTCACTCTCTTTCCCCTGTTTTTCCTCTTTTCTATGAACTCTCTCTTCCCCCTCTTTTCCCTCGACTATCTCTTTTCCCTGGCTTCCCGCTTTTTCATGAACTCTCTCTTCCCCTTGTTTTCCATCGACTCTCTCTTTTCTCTGGTTTCCCCCTACTGCATTAACTCTCTATTTCCCGTCTTTTCCCTCGACTCTCTCTTTCCCCTGGTTCCCCTCTTTTCCATGAACTCTCTCTTCCCCTTCTTTCCCCTCGACTCTCTCTTTTCCCTGGCTTCCCTCTTCTGCATTAACACTCTCTTTTAGCTCTTTTCCCCTTGCCTGACTATTTTCCGTGGCTTCCACCCTTTCCATGATCTCTCTCTTTCTATTCTTTTCCCTCGTCTCTCTCTTTTCCCTGGTTTTCCTCTTTTCTATGAACTCTCTCTTCCCCCTCTTTTCCCTCGACTCTCTCTTTTCCCTGGCTTCCCTCTTCTGCATGAACTCTCTCTTTTAGCTCTTTTCCCCGGCGTCCCTCTTTTCCATGAGCTCTCTCTTTCCCCTCTTTTCCCCCTCGACTCTCTCTTTTCCCTGACTTGTCTCTTTTCCATGAGCTCTCTCTTTCCCCTCTTTTCCCTCGTCTATTTGGTTTTCCTCTTTTCTATGAACTCTCTCTTTCCCGTCTTTTCCCTCGACTCTCTCTTTTCCCTGCCTTCCCTCTTTTTTTCATGAACTCTCCCTTCGCCTTGTTTTCCATCGACTCTCTCTTTTCCCTGGCTTCCCTCTTTTCCATTAACTCTCTCTTTTAGCTTTTTTTCCCGGCGTCCCTCTTTTCCATGAGCTCTCTCCTTTCCCCTCTTTTCCCTCCACTCTCTCTTTTCCCTGGCTTCCCTCTTCTGCATTAACTCTCTCTCTTTTAGCTTTTTTCCCCTCGCCGGACTCTTTTTCCCGGCGTCCCTCTTTTCCATGAACTCTCTCTTTCCCTTCTTTTCCCTCGACCCTCTCTTTTCCCTGGTTTCCCTCTTCTGCATTAACTCTCTGTTTTAGCTCCTTTCCCCTCACGGGACTCTTTTCCCTGGCTTCCCTCTTTTCCATGAACTCTCTCTATCCCCTCTTTCCCCTCGTCTCTCTCTTTTCCCTGGTTTTCCTCTTTTCTATGAACTCTCTCTTCCCCCTCTTTTCCCTCGACTCTCTCTTTTCCCTGGCTTCCCGCTTTTTCATGAACTCTCTCTATCCTTTGTTTTCCATCAACTCTCTCTTTTCGCTGGTTTCCCTCTTCCGCATTAACTCTCTGTTTCCCGTCTTTTCCCTCGACTCTCTCTTTCCCCTGGTTCCCCTCTTTTCCATGAACTCTCTCTTCCCCTTCTTTCCCCTCGACTCTCTCTTTTCCTTGGCTTCCCTCCTTTTCATGAACTCTCTCTTCCCCTTGTTTTCCATCGACTCTCTCTTTCCCCTCTTTCTCCTCCCTGCATGAACTCTCTCTTACCCCTGGTTCCCCTCTTTATTGATGAACTCTCTCTTCCCCTTGTTTTCCATTGACTCTCTCTTTTCCCTGGCTTCCCTCTTTTCCATTAACTCTCTGTTTTAGCTTTTTTTCCCCGGCGTCCCTCTTTTCCATGAGCTCTCTCTTTCCCCTCTTTTCCCTCCACTCTCTCTTTTCCCTGGCTTCCCTCCTTTTCATGAACTCTCTCTTCCCCTTGTTTTCCATCGACTCTCTCTTTTCCCTCGTTTCCCCTCCCTGCATGAACTCTCTCTTTCCCCTCTTTTCCCTCCACTCTCTCTTTTCCCTGGCTTCTCTCTTCTGCATTAACTCTCTCTTTTAGGTCTTTTCCCCTCGCCTGACTACTTTCCGTGGCTTCCACTCTTTCCATGAACTCTCTCTTTCCCCTCTTTTCCCTCGTCTCTCTCTTTTCCCTGGTTTTCCTCTTTTCTATGAACTCTCTCTTTCCCCTCTTTTCCCTCCACTCTCTCTTTTCCCTGGCTTCCCTCTTCTGCATTAACTCTCTCTTTTACCTCTTTTTCCCGGCGTCCCTCTTTTCCATGAGCTCTCTCTTTCCCCTCTTTTTCCCTCGACTCTCTCTATTCCCTGACTTGTCTCTTTTCCATGAGCTCTCTCTTTCGCCTCTTTTCCCTCCACTCTCTCTTTTCCCTGGCTTCCCTCCTTTTCATGAACTCTCTCTTCCCCTTGTTTTCCATCGACTCTCTCTTTTCCCTGGTTTCCCTCTTTTCCATGAACTCTCTCTTTCCCTTCTTTTCCCTCGACCCTCTCTTTTCCCTGGTTTCCCTCTTCTCCATTAACTCTCTCCCCTTTAGCTTTTTTACCCTCGCAGGACTCTTTTCCCTGGCTTCCCTCTTTTCCATGAACTCTCTCTTCCCCTTCTTTCCCCTCGACTCTCTCTTTTCCCTGGTTTCCCTCTTCTGCATTAACTCTCTGTTTTAGCTCCTTTCCCCTCGCGGGACTCTTTTCCCTGGCTTCCCTCTTTTCCATGAACTCTCTCTTCCCCCCTCTTTTCCCTCGACTCTCTCTTTTCCCTGGCTTCCCTCTTTTCCATGATTTCTCTCATTCCCTTCTTTTTCCCTCGACTCTCTCTTTTCCCTGGCTTCCCTCTTTTCCATGATTTCTCTCATTCCCTTTTTTTTACATCGACTCTCTTTTTCCTGGCTTCCTTCTTCTGCATTAACTCTCTCTTTCCCCTTCTTTTCCCTCGACTCTCTCTTTTCCCTGGTTTCCCTCTTCTGCATTGACTCTCTCTCCTTTAGCTTTTTTCCCCTCGCCGGACTCTTTTCCCTGGCTTCCCTCTTTTGCATGAACTCTCTCTTTCCCCTCTTTTTCCTCGACTCTCTCTTTTCCCTGGCTTCCCTCTTTTCCATGATTTCTCTCATTCCCTTCTTTTTCCATCGACTCTCTCTTTTCGCTGGTTTCCCTCTTCTGCATTAACTCTCTCTTTCCCCTCTTTTCCCTCCACTCTCTCTTTTCCCTGGTTTCCCTCTTCTCCATTAACTCTCTCCCCTTTAGCTTTTTTCCCCTCGCAGGACTCTTTTCCCTGGCTTCCCTCTTTTCCATGAACTCTCTCTTCCCCTTCTTTCCCCTCGACTCTCTCTTTTCCCTGGTTTCCCTCTTCTGCATTAACTCTCTGTTTTAGCTCCTTTCCCCTCGCGGGACTCTTTTCCCTGGCGTCCCTCTTTTCCATGAACTCTCTCTTTCCCCTCTTTTCCCTCCACTCTCTCTTTTCCCTGGCTTCCCTCTTCTGCATTAACTCTCTCGTTTAGCTCTTTTTCCCGGCGTCCCTCTTTTCCATGAGCTCTCTCTTTCCCCTCTTTTCCCTCGACTCTCTCTTTTCCCTGGCTTCCCTCTTTTCCATGAACTCTCTCTATCCCCTCTTTCCCCTCGTCTCTCTCTTTTCCCTGGTTTTCCTCTTTTCTATGAACTCTCTCTTCCCCCTCTTTTCCCTCGACTCTCTCTTTTCCCTGGCTTCCCGCTTTTTCATGAACTCTCTCTATCCTTTGTTTTCCATCAACTCTCTCTTTTCGCTGGTTTCCCTCTTCCGCATTAACTCTCTGTTTCCCGTCTTTTCCCTCGACTCTCTCTTTCCCCTGGTTCCCCTCTTTTCCATGAACTCTCTCTTCCCCTTCTTTCCCCTCGACTCTCTCTTTTCCTTGGCTTCCCTCCTTTTCATGAACTCTCTCTTCCCCTTGTTTTCCATCGACTCTCTCTTTCCCCTCTTTCCCCTCCCTGCATGAACTCTCTCTTTCCCCTGGTTCCCCTCTTTTTGATGAACTCTCTCTTCCCCTTGTTTTCCATTGACTCTCTCTTTTCCCTGGCTTCCCTCTTTTCCATTAACTCTCTGTTTTAGCTTTTTTCCCCGGCGTCCCTCTTTTCCATGAACTCTCTCTTCCCCCTCTTTTCCCTCCACTCTCTCTTTTCCCTGGCTTCCCTCCTTTTCATGAACTCTCTCTTCCCCTTGTTTTCCATCGACTCTCTCTTTTCCCTCGTTTCCCCTCCCTGCATGAACTCTCTCTTTCCCCTCTTTTCCCTCCACTCTCTCTTTTCCCTGGCTTCTCTCTTCTGCATTAACTCTCTCTTTTAGGTCTTTTCCCCTCGCCTGACTACTTTCCGTGGCTTCCACTCTTTCCATGAACTCTCTCTTTCCCCTCTTTTCCCTCGTCTCTCTCTTTTCCCTGGTTTTCCTCTTTTCTATGAACTCTCTCTTTCCCCTCTTTTCCCTCCACTCTCTCTTTTCCCTGGCTTCCCTCTTCTGCATTAACTCTCTCTTTTACCTCTTTTTCCCGGCGTCCCTCTTTTCCATGAGCTCTCTCTTTCCCCTCTTTTTCCCTCGACTCTCTCTATTCCCTGACTTGTCTCTTTTCCATGAGCTCTCTCTTTCCCCTCTTTTCCCTCCACTCTCTCTTTTCCCTGGCTTCCCTCCTTTTCATGAACTCTCTCTTCCCCTTGTTTTCCATCGACTCTCTCTTTTCCCTGGTTTCCCTCTTTTCCATGAACTCTCTCTTTCCCTTCTTTTCCCTCGACCCTCTCTTTTCCCTGGTTTCCCTCTTCTCCATTAACTCTCTCCCCTTTAGCTTTTTTACCCTCGCAGGACTCTTTTCCCTGGCTTCCCTCTTTTCCATGAACTCTCTCTTCCCCTTCTTTCCCCTCGACTCTCTCTTTTCCCTGGTTTCCCTCTTCTGCATTAACTCTCTGTTTTAGCTCCTTTCCCCTCGCGGAACTCTTTTCCCTGGCTTCCCTCTTTTCCATGAACTCTCTCTTTCCCCTCTTTTCCCTCGTCTCTCTCGTCTCTCTGATTTTCCTCTTTTCTATGAACTCTCTCTTTCCCGTCTTTTACCTTGACTCTCTCTTTTCCCTGGCTTCCCTCTTTTTTCATGAACTCTCCCTTCCCCTTGTTTTCCATCGACTCTCTCTTTTCCCTGGCTTCCCTCTTTTCCATTAACTCTCTCTTTTAGCTTTTTTCCCCGGCGTCCCTCTTTTCCATGAGCTCTCTCCTTTCCCCTCTTTTCCCTCCACTCTCTCTTTTCCCTGGCTTCCCTCTTCTGCATTAACTCTCTCGTTTAGCTCTTTTTCCCGGCGTCCCTCTTTTCCATGAGCTCTCTCTTTCCCCTCTTTTCCCTCGACTCTCTCTTTTCCCTGGCTTCCCTCTTTTCCATGAACTCTCTCTTTCCCCTCTTTTCCCTCGTCACTCTCTTTCCCCTGGTTTTCCTTTTTTCTATGAACTCTCTCTTCCCCCTCTTTTGTCTCGACTCTCTCTTTTCCCTGGTTTTCCTCTTTTCTATGAACTCTCTCTTTCCCCTCTTTTCCCTCCACTCTCTCTTTTCCCTGGCTTCCCTCTTCTGCATTAACTCTCTTTTTTACCTCTTTTTCCCGGCGTCCCTCTTTTCCATGAGCTCTCTCTTTCCCCTCTTTTTCCCTCGACTCTCTCTATTCCCTGACTTGTCTCTTTTCCATGAGCTCTCTCTTTCCCCTCTTTTCCCTCGACTCTCTCTTTTCCCTGCTTCCCTCCTTTTCATGAACTCTCTCTTCCCCTTGTTTTCCATCGACTCTCTCTTTTCCCTGGTTTCCGTCTTTTCCATGAACTCTCTCTTTCCCTTCTTTTCCCTCGACCCTCTCTTTTCCCTGGTTTCCCTCTTCTCCATTAACTCTCTCCCCTTTACCTTTTTTACCCTCGCAGGACTCTTTTCCCTGGCTTCCCTCTTTTCCATGAACTCTCTCTTCCCCTTCTTTCCCCTCGACTCTCTCTTTTCCCTGGCTTCCCTCTTCTGCATTAACTCTCTGTTTTAGCTCCTTTCCCCTCGCGGGACTCTTTTCCCTGGCTTCCCTCTTTTCCATGAACTCTCTCTTTCCCCTCTTTTCCCTCGTCTCTCTCTTTTCCCTGGTTTTCCTCTTTTCTATGAACTCTCTCTTTCCCCTCTTTTCCCTCCACTCTCTCTTTTCCCTGGCTTCCCTCTTCTGCATTAACTCTCTCTTTTACCTCTTTTTCCCGGCGTCCCTCTTTTCCATGAACTCTCTCTTCCCCCTATTTTCCCTCGACTCTCTCTTTTCCCTGGCTTCCCTCCTTTTCATGAACTGTCTCTTCCCCTTGTTTTCCATCGACTCTCTCTTTTCCCTGGTTTCCCTCTCCTGCATGAACTCTCTCTTTCTCTTCTTTTCCCTCGACCCTCTCTTTTCCCTGGTTTCCCTCTTCTGCATTAACTCTCTCCCCTTTAGCTCTTTTCCCCTCGTGTAACTCTTTTCCCTGGCTTCCCTCTTCTGCATTAACTCTCTCTTTCCCCTCTTTTCCCTCGACTCTCTCTTTTCGCTGGTTTCCCTCTTCTGCATTAACTCTCTCCTTTAGCTCTTGTCCCTCGTCTCTCTCTTTTCCCTGGTTTTCCTGTTTTCTATGAACTCTCTCTTCCCCTTCTTTTCCGTCGACTCTCTCTTTTCCCTGGCTTCCCTCTTTTTCATGAACTCTCTCTTCCCCTTGTTTTCCATCGACTCTCTCTTTTCCCTGGCTTCCCTCTCCTGCATGAGCTCTCTCTTTCCCTTCTTTTCCCTCGACTCTCTCTTTTTCCTGGCTTCCCTCTTCTGCATTAACTCTCTCTTTTAGCTCTTTTCCCGTCGGCTGACTCTTTCCCCTGGCTTCCCTCTTTTCTATGAACTCTCTCCTTCCCTTTTTTTCCCTCGAATCTCTCTTTTCCCTGGCTTCCCTCTTTTCCATGATTTCTCTCATTCCCTTCTTTTTACATCGACTCTCTTTTTCCTGGCTTCCCTCTTCTGCATTAACTCTTTTAGCTCTTTTCCCCGGCTTCCCTCTTCTGCATTAACTCTCTCTTTCCCCTCTTTTCCATCGACTCTCTCTTTTCCCTGGTTTCCCTCTTCTGCTTTAAACTCTCTCTTTCCCTTCTTTCCCCTCGACTGTCTCTTTTACCTGGCTTCCCTCTTTTCCACGAATTCTCTCGTTCCCTTCTTTTTCCCTCGACTCTCTCTTTTCCCTGGTTTCCCTCTTCTGCATTAACTCTTTTAGCTCTTTTCCCCTCGCTTGACTCTTTTCCCTGGATTCCCTCTTTTCAATGAGCTCTCTCTTTCCCCTCTTTTGCCTCCTCTCTCTCTTTCTCCTGGTTTCCCTCTTCTGCATTAACTCTCTCTCTTTTAGCTCTTTTCCCTGGCGTCCCTCTTTTCCATGAACTCTCTATTTCCCTTCTTTTCCCTCGACTCTCTCTTTCGCCTGGTTTCCCTCTTTTGCATTAACTCTCTCTTTTTAGCTCTTTTCCACTCGCCTGAATCTTTTTACCTGGCGTCCCTCTTTCCATGATCTCTCTCTTTCTATTCTTTTCCCTCGACTCTCTCTTTTCGCTGGTTTCCCTCTTCTGCATTAATTCTCTCTTTTAGCTCTTTTCCCCTCGCGTGACTCTTTTCCCTGGCTTCCCTCTTTTCTATGAACTCTCTCGTTCCTTTCTTTTCGCTCGTCTCTCTCTTTTCCCTGGTTTTCCTCTTTTCTATGAACTCTCTCCTCCCCCTCTTTTCCCTCGACTCTCTCTTTTCCCTGGCTTCCCTCTTCTGCATGAACTCTCTCTTCCCCTTGTTTTCCATCGACTCTCTCTTTTCGCTGGTTTCCCTCTTCTGCATTAACTCTCTCTTTCCCGTCTTTTCCCTCGACGCTCTCTTTTCGCTGGTTTCCCTCTTCTGCATTAACTCTCTCTTTCCCTTCTTTTCCCTCGACTCTCTCTTTTCGCTGGTTTCCCTCTTCTGCATTAACTCTCTCTTCCCCTTCTTTTCCCTCGTCTCTCTGTTTCCCCTGGTTTTCCTCTTTTCTATGAACTCTCTCTTCCCCTCTTTTCCCTCGACTCTGTCTTTCCCCTGGTTTCCCTCTTTTCTATGAACTCTCTCTTCCCCCTCTTTTCCCTCGACTCTCTCTTTTCCCTGGCTTCCCTCTTCTGCATTAACTCTCTCTTCCCCTTGTTTTCCATCGACTCTCTCATTTCCCTGGCTTCCCGCTTTATCATGAACTCTCTCTTCCCCTTGTTTTCCATCGACTCTCTCTTTTCGCTGGTTTCCCTCTTATGCATTAACTCTCTCTTTTAGCTCTTTTCCCCTCGCCGGACTCTTTTCCCTGGCGTCCCTCTTTTCCATAAACTCTCTGTTTTATCTCTTTTCCCTGGCTTCCCTCTTTTCAAAGAGCTCTCTCTTTCCCCTCTTTTCCCTCCACTCTCTCTTTCCCCTGGTTTCCCTCTTTCCATGATCTCTCTCTTTCCGTTCTTTTCCCTCGTCTCTCTCTTTTCCCTGGTTTTCCTCTTCTGCATTAACTCTCTCTTCCCCTTGTTTTCCATCGACTCTCTCTTTTCCCTGGTTTCCCTCTTCTGCATTAACTCTCTCTTTCCCTTCTTTTCCCTCGACTCTCTCTTTTTCCTGGCTTCCCTCTTCTGCATTAACTCTCTCTTTTAGCTCTTTTCCCGTCGGCTGACTCTTTCCCCTGGCTTCCCTCTTTTCTATGAACTCTCTCCTTCCCTTTTTTTCCCTCGACTCTCTCTTTTCCCTGGCTTCCCTCTTCTGCATTAACTCTCTCTTCCCCTTGTTTTCCATCGACTCTCTCATTTCCCTGGCTTCCCGCTTTATCATGAACTCTCTCTTCCCCTTGTTTTCCATCGACTCTCTCTTTTCGCTGGTTTCCCTCTTATGCATTAACTCTCTCTTTTAGGTCTTTTCCCCTCGCGTGACTCTTTTCCCTGGCGTCCCTCTTTTCCATAAACTCTCTGTTTTATCTCTTTTCCCTGGCTTCCCTCTTTTCAAAGAGCTCTCTCTTTCCCCTCTTTTCCCTCCACTCTCTCTTTCCCCTGGTTTCCCTCTTTCCATGATCTCTCTCTTTCCGTTCTTTTCCCTCGTCTCTCTCTTTTCCCTGGTTTCCCTCTTCTGCATTAACTCTCTCTTTCCGTTCTTTTCCCTCGTCTCTCTCTTTTCCCTGGTTTCCCTCTTCTGCATTAACTCTCTCTATCCCCCCTTTTCCCTCGTCTCTCTCTTTTCCCTGGTTTTCCTGTTTTCTATGAACTCTCTCTTCCCCTTCTTTTCCCTCGACTCTCTCTTTTCCCTGGCTTCCCTCTTTTTCATGAACTCTCTCTTCCCCTTGTTTTCCATCGACTCTCTCTTTTCCCTGGCTTCCCTCTCCTGCATGAGCTCTCTCTTTCCCTTCTTTTCCCTCGACTCTCTCTTTTTCCTGGCTTCCCTCTTCTGCATTAACTCTCTCTTTTAGCTCTTTTCCCGTCGGCTGACTCTTTCCCCTGGCTTCCCTCTTTTCTATGAACTCTCTCCTTCCCTTTTTTTCCCTCGAATCTCTCTTTTCCCTGGCTTCCCTCTTTTCCATGATTTCTCTCATTCCCTTCTTTTTACATCGACTCTCTTTTTCCTGGCTTCCCTCTTCTGCATTAACTCTTTTAGCTCTTTTCCCCGGCTTCCCTCTTCTGCATTAACTCTCTCTTTCCCCTCTTTTCCATCGACTCTCTCTTTTCCCTGGTTTCCCTCTTCTGCTTTAAACTCTCTCTTTCCCTTCTTTCCCCTCGACTGTCTCTTTTACCTGGCTTCCCTCTTTTCCACGAATTCTCTCGTTCCCTTCTTTTTCCCTCGACTCTCTCTTTTCCCTGGTTTCCCTCTTCTGCATTAACTCTTTTAGCTCTTTTCCCCTCGCTTGACTCTTTTCCCTGGATTCCCTCTTTTCAATGAGCTCTCTCTTTCCCCTCTTTTGCCTCCTCTCTCTCTTTCTCCTGGTTTCCCTCTTCTGCATTAACTCTCTCTTTTAGCTCTTTTTCCCGGCGTCCCTCTTTTCCATGAACTCTCTCTTCCCCCTCTTTTCCCTCCACCCTCTCTTTTCCCTGGCTTCCCGCTTTTTCATGAACTCTCTCTTCCCCTTGTTTTCCATCGACTCTCTCTTTTCGCTGGTTTCCCTCTTCTGCATTAACTCTCTGTTTCCCGTCTTTTCCCTCGACTCTCTCTTTCCCCTGGTTCCCCTCTTTTCCATGAACTCTCTCTTCCCCTTCTTTCCCCTCGACTCTCTCTTTTCCCTCGTTTCCCCTCCCTGCATGAACTCTCTCTTTCCCCTCTTTTCCCTCCACTCTCTCTTTTCCCTGGCTTCCCTCTTTTCCATTAACTCTCTCTTTTAGCTCTATTTACCGGCGTCCCTCTTTTCCATGAGCTCTCTCTTTCCCGTCTTTTCCCTCCACTCTCTCTTTTCCCTGACTTCCCTCTTCTGCATTAACTCTCTCTTTTAGCTCTTTTTCCCGGCGTCCCTCTTTTCCATGAGCTCTCTCTTTCTCCTCTTTTTCCCTCGACTCTCTCTTTTCCCTGGTTTCCCTCTCCTGCATGAACTCTCTCTTTTCCTTCTTTTCCCTCTACCCTCTCTTTTCCCTGGTTTCCCTCTTCTGCATTAACTCTCTCCCCTTTAGCTTTTTTCCCCTCGCCGGACTCTTTTCCTTGGCTTCCCTCTTTTCCATGAACTCTCTCTTTCCCCTCTTTTTCCTCGACTCTCTCTTTTCCCTGGCTTCCCTCTTTTCCATGATTTCTCTCATTCCCTGCTTTTTCCATCGACTCTCTCTTTTCGCTGGTTTCCCTCTTCTGCATTAACTCTCTCTTTCCCCTCTTTTCCCTCCACTCTCTCTTTTCCCTGGTTTCCCTCTTCTCCATTAACTCTCTCCCCTTTAGCTTTTTTCCCCTCGCAGGACTCTTTTCCCTGGCTTCCCTCTTTTCCATGAACTCTCTCTTCCCCTTCTTTCCCCTCGACTCTCTCTTTTCCCTGGTTTCCCTCTTCTGCATTAACTCTCTGTTTTAGCTCCTTTCCCCTCGCGGGACTCTTTTCCCTGGCTTCCCTCTTTTCCATGAACTCTCTCTTTCCCCTCTTTTCCCTCCACTCTCTCTTTTCCCTGGCTTCCCTCTTCTGCATTAACTCTCTCGTTTAGCTCTTTTTCCCGGCGTCCCTCTTTTCCATGAGCTCTCTCTTTCCCCTCTTTTCCCTCGACTCTCTCTTTTCCCTGGCTTCCCTCTTTTCCATGAACTCTCTCTTTCCCCTCTTTTCCCTCGTCACTCTCTTTCCCCTGGTTTTCCTTTTTTCTATGAACTCTCTCTTCCCCCTCTTTTGTCTCGACTCTCTCTTTTCCCTGGTTTTCCTCTTTTCTATGAACTCTCTCTTTCCCCTCTTTTCCCTCCACTCTCTCTTTTCCCTGGCTTCCCTCTTCTGCATTAACTCTCTCTTTTACCTCTTTTTCCCGGCGTCCCTCTTTTCCATGAGCTCTCTCTTTCCCCTCTTTTTACCTCGACTCTCTCTATTCCCTGACTTGTCTCTTTTCCATGAGCTCTCTCTTTCCCCTCTTTTCCCTCCACTCTCTCTTTTCCCTGGCTTCCCTCCTTTTCATGAACTCTCTCTTCCCCTTGTTTTCCATCGACTCTCTCTTGTCCCTGGTTTCCCTCTCCTGCATGAACTCTCTCTTTCCCTTCTTTTCCCTCGACCCTCTCTTTTCCCTGGTTTCCCTCTTCTCCATTAACTCTCTCCCCTTTAGCTTTTTTCCCCTCGCAGGACTCTTTTCCCTGGCTTCCCTCTTTTCCATGAAATCTCTCTTCCCCTTCTTTTCCCTCGACTCTCTCTTTTCCCTGGCTTCCCTCTTCTGCATTAACTCTCTCTTTTAGCTCTTTTCCCCGGCGTCCCTCTTTTCCATGAGCTCTCTCTTTCCCCTCTTTTCCCTCGTCACTCTCTTTCCCCTGTTTTTCCTCTTTTCTATGAAGTCTCTCTTCCCCCTCTTTTCCCTCGACTATCTCTTTTCCCTGGCTTCCCGCTTTTTCATGAACTCTCTCTTCCCCTTGTTTTCCATCCACTTTCTCTTTTCGCTGGTTTCCCTCTTCTGCATTAACTCTCTCCCCTTTAGCTTTTTTCCCCTCGCCGGACTCTTTTCCCTGGCTTCCCTCTTTTCTATGAACTCTCTCTTCCCCCTCTTTTCCCTCGACTCTCTCTTTTCCCTGGCTTCCCGCTTTTTCATGAACTCTCTCTTCCCCTTGTTTTCCATCGACTCTCTCTTTCCCCTCTTTCCCCTCCCCTCTCTCTTTCCCCTGCTTTCCCTCTTTTCCATGAGCTCTCTCTTCCCCTTCTTTTCCCTCGACTCTCTCTTTTCCCTGCTTTCCCTCTTCTTCATTAACTCTCTCTCTTTTAGCTTTTTTCCCCTCGCCGGACTCTTTTTCCCGGCGTCCCTCTTTTCCATGAACTCTCTCTTTCCCTTCTTTTCCCTCGACCCTCTCTTTTCCCTGGTTTCCCTCTTCTGCATTAACTCTCTGTTTTAGCTCCTTTCCCCTCACGGGACTCTTTTCCCTGGCTTCCCTCTTTTCCATGAACTCTCTCTATCCCCTCTTTCCCCTCGTCTCTCTCTTTTCCCTGGTTTTCCTCTTTTCTATGAACTCTCTCTTCCCCCTCTTTTCCCTCGACTCTCTCTTTTCCCTGGCTTCCCGCTTTTTCATGAACTCTCTCTATCCTTTGTTTTCCATCAACTCTCTCTTTTCGCTGGTTTCCCTCTTCCGCATTAACTCTCTGTTTCCCGTCTTTTCCCTCGACTCTCTCTTTCCCCTGGTTCCCCTCTTTTCCATGAACTCTCTCTTCCCCTTCTTTCCCCTCGACTCTCTCTTTTCCTTGGCTTCCCTCCTTTTCATGAACTCTCTCTTCCCCTTGTTTTCCATCGACTCTCTCTTTCCCCTCTTTCCCCTCCCTGCATGAACTCTCTCTTACCCCTGGTTCCCCTCTTTTTGATGAACTCTCTCTTCCCCTTGTTTTCCATTGACTCTCTCTTTTCCCTGGCTTCCCTCTTTTCCATTAACTCTCTGTTTTAGCTTTTTTCCCCGGCGTCCCTCTTTTCCATGAACTCTCTCTTCCCCCTCTTTTCCCTCCACTCTCTCTTTTCCCTGGCTTCCCTCCTTTTCATGAACTCTCTCTTCCCCTTGTTTTCCATCGACTCTCTCTTTTCCCTCGTTTCCCCTCCCTGCATGAACTCTCTCTTTCCCCTCTTTTCCCTCCACTCTCTCTTTTCCCTGGCTTGTCTCTTCTGCATTAACTCTCTCTTTTAGGTCTTTTCCCCTCGCCTGACTACTTTCCGTGGCTTCCACTCTTTCCATGAACTCTCTCTTTCCCCTCTTTTCCCTCGTCTCTCTCTTTTCCCTGGTTTTCCTCTTTTCTATGAACTCTCTCTTTCCCCTCTTTTCCCTCCACTCTCTCTTTTCCCTGGCTTCCCTCTTCTGCATTAACTCTCTCTTTTACCTCTTTTTCCCGGCGTCCCTCTTTTCCATGAGCTCTCTCTTTCCCCTCTTTTTCCCTCGACTCTCTCTATTCCCTGACTTGTCTCTTTTCCATGAGCTCTCTCTTTCCCCTCTTTTCCCTCCACTCTCTCTTTTCCCTGGCTTCCCTCCTTTTCATGAACTCTCTCTTCCCCTTGTTTTCCATCGACTCTCTCTTTTCCCTGGTTTCCCTCTTTTCCATGAACTCTCTCTTTCCCTTCTTTTCCCTCGACCCTCTCTTTTCCCTGGTTTCCCTCTTCTCCATTAACTCTCTCCCCTTTAGCTTTTTTACCCTCGCAGGACTCTTTTCCCTGGCTTCCCTCTTTTCCATGAACTCTCTCTTCCCCTTCTTTCCCCTCGACTCTCTCTTTTCCCTGGTTTCCCTCTTCTGCATTAACTCTCTGTTTTAGCTCCTTTCCCCTCGTGGAACTCTTTTCCCTGGCTTCCCTCTTTTCCATGAACTCTCTCTTTCCCCTCTTTTCCCTCGTCTCTCTCGTCTCTCTGATTTTCCTCTTTTCTATGAACTCTCTCTTTCCCGTCTTTTACCTCGACTCTCTCTTTTCCCTGGCTTCCCTCTTTTTTCATGAAGTCTCCCTTCCCCTTGTTTTCCATCGACTCTCTCTTTTCCCTGGCTTCCCTCTTTTCCATTAACTCTCTCTTTTAGCTTTTTTCCCCGGCGTCCCTCTTTTCCATGAGCTCTCTCCTTTCCCCTCTTTTCCCTCCACTCTCTCTTTTCCCTGGCTTCCCTCTTCTGCATTAACTCTCTCGTTTAGCTCTTTTTCCCGGCGTCCCTCTTTTCCATGAGCTCTCTCTTTCCCCTCTTTTCCCTCGACTCTCTCTTTTCCCTGGCTTCCCTCTTTTCCATGAACTCTCTCTTTCCCCTCTTTTCCCTCGTCACTCTCTTTCCCCTGGTTTTCCTTTTTTCTATGAACTCTCTCTTCCCCCTCTTTTGTCTCGACTCTCTCTTTTCCCTGGTTTTCCTCTTTTCTATGAACTCTCTCTTTCCCCTCTTTTCCCTCCACTCTCTCTTTTCCCTGGCTTCCCTCTTCTGCATTAACTCTCTTTTTTACCTCTTTTTCCCGGCGTCCCTCTTTTCCATGAGCTCTCTCTTTCCCCTCTTTTTCCCTCGACTCTCTCTATTCCCTGACTTGTCTCTTTTCCATGAGCTCTCTCTTTCCCCTCTTTTCCCTCCACTCTCTCTTTTCCCTGGCTTCCCTCCTTTTCATGAACTCTCTCTTCCCCTTGTTTTCCATTGACTCTCTCTTGTCCCTGGTTTCCCTCTCCTGCATGAACTCTCTCTTTCCCTTCTTTTCCCTCGACCCTCTCTTTTCCCTGGTTTCCCTCTTCTCCATTAACTCTCTCCCCTTTAGCTTTTTTCCCCTCGCAGGACTCTTTTCCCTGGCTTCCCTCTTTTCCATGAAATCTCTCTTCCCCTTCTTTTCCCTCGACTCTCTCTTTTCCCTGGCTTCCCTCTTCTGCATTAACTCTCTCTTTTAGCTCTTTTTCCCGGCGTCCCTCTTTTCCATGAGCTCTCTCTTTCCCCTCTTTTCCCTCGACTCTCTCTTTTCCGTGCTTCCCTCCTTTTCATGAACTCTCTCTTCCCCTTGTTTTCCATCGACTCTCTCTTTTCCCTGGTTTCCCTCTTTTCCATGAACTCTCTCTTTCCCTTCTTTTCCCTCGACCCTCTCTTTTCCCTGGTTTCCCTCTTCTCCATTAACTCTCTCCCCTTTACCTTTTTTACCCTCGCAGGACTCTTTTCCCTGGCTTCCCTCTTTTCCATGAACTCTCTCTTCCCCTTCTTTCCCCTCGACTCTCTCTTTTCCCTGGTTTCCCTCTTCTGCATTAACTCTCTGTTTTAGCTCCTTTCCCCTCGCGGGACTCTTTTCCCTGGCTTCCCTCTTTTCCATGAACTCTCTCTTCCCCCTCTTTTCCCTCGACTATCTCTTTTCCCTGGCTTCCCGCTTTTTCATGAACTCTCTCTTCCCCTTGTTTTCCATCCACTTTCTCTTTTCGCTGGTTTCCCTCTTCTGCATTAACTCTCTCCCCTTTAGCTTTTTTCCCCTCGCCGGACTCTTTTCCCTGGCTTCCCTCTTTTCTATGAACTCTCTCTTCCCCCTCTTTTCCCTCGACTCTCTCTTTTCCCTGGCTTCCCGCTTTTTCATGAACTCTCTCTTCCCCTTGTTTTCCATCGACTCTCTCTTTCCCCTCTTTCCCCTCCCCTCTCTCTTTCCCCTGCTTTCCATCTTTTCCATGAGCTCTCTCTTCCCCTTCTTTTCCCTCGACTCTCTCTTTTCCCTGCTTTCCCTCTTCTTCATTAACTCTCTCTCTTTTAGCTTTTTTCCCCTCGCCGGACTCTTTTTCCCGGCGTCCCTCTTTTCCATGAACTCTCTCTTTCCCTTCTTTTCCCTCGACCCTCTCTTTTCCCTGGTTTCCCTCTTCTGCATTAACTCTCTGTTTTAGCTCCTTTCCCCTCACGGGACTCTTTTCCCTGGCTTCCCTCTTTTCCATGAACTCTCTCTATCCCCTCTTTCCCCTCGTCTCTCTCTTTTCCCTGGTTTTCCTCTTTTCTATGAACTCTCTCTTCCCCCTCTTTTCCCTCGACTCTCTCTTTTCCCTGGCTTCCCGCTTTTTCATGAACTCTCTCTATCCTTTGTTTTCCATCAACTCTCTCTTTTCGCTGGTTTCCCTCTTCCGCATTAACTCTCTGTTTCCCGTCTTTTCCCTCGACTCTCTCTTTCCCCTGGTTCCCCTCTTTTCCATGAACTCTCTCTTCCCCTTCTTTCCCCTCGACTCTCTCTTTTCCTTGGCTTCCCTCCTTTTCATGAACTCTCTCTTCCCCTTGTTTTCCATCGACTCTCTCTTTCCCCTCTTTCCCCTCCCTGCATGAACTCTCTCTTACCCCTGGTTCCCCTCTTTTTGATGAACTCTCTCTTCCCCTTGTTTTCCATTGACTCTCTCTTTTCCCTGGCTTCCCTCTTTTCCATTAACTCTCTGTTTTAGCTTTTTTCCCCGGCGTCCCTCTTTTCCATGAACTCTCTCTTCCCCCTCTTTTCCCTCCACTCTCTCTTTTCCCTGGCTTCCCTCCTTTTCATGAACTCTCTCTTCCCCTTGTTTTCCATCGACTCTCTCTTTTCCCTCGTTTCCCCTCCCTGCATGAACTCTCTCTTTCCCCTCTTTTCCCTCCACTCTCTCTTTTCCCTGGCTTGTCTCTTCTGCATTAACTCTCTCTTTTAGGTCTTTTCCCCTCGCCTGACTACTTTCCGTGGCTTCCACTCTTTCCATGAACTCTCTCTTTCCCCTCTTTTCCCTCGTCTCTCTCTTTTCCCTGGTTTTCCTCTTTTCTATGAACTCTCTCTTTCCCCTCTTTTCCCTCCACTCTCTCTTTTCCCTGGCTTCCCTCTTCTGCATTAACTCTCTCTTTTACCTCTTTTTCCCGGCGTCCCTCTTTTCCATGAGCTCTCTCTTTCCCCTCTTTTTCCCTCGACTCTCTCTATTCCCTGACTTGTCTCTTTTCCATGAGCTCTCTCTTTCCCCTCTTTTCCCTCCACTCTCTCTTTTCCCTGGCTTCCCTCCTTTTCATGAACTCTCTCTTCCCCTTGTTTTCCATCGACTCTCTCTTTTCCCTGGTTTCCCTCTTTTCCATGAACTCTCTCTTTCCCTTCTTTTCCCTCGACCCTCTCTTTTCCCTGGTTTCCCTCTTCTCCATTAACTCTCTCCCCTTTAGCTTTTTTCCCCTCGCAGGACTCTTTTCCCTGGCTTCCCTCTTTTCCATGAACTCTCTCTTCCCCTTCTTTCCCCTCGACTCTCTCTTTTCCCTGGTTTCCCTCTTCTGCATTAACTCTCTGTTTTAGCTCCTTTCCCCTCGCGGGACTCTTTTCCCTGGCTTCCCTCTTTTCCATGAACTCTCTCTTTCCCCTCTTTTCCCTCGTCTCTCTCGTCTCTCTGATTTTCCTCTTTTCTATGAACTCTCTCTTTCCCGTCTTTTACCTCGACTCTCTCTTTTCCCTGGCTTCCCTCTTTTTTCATGAACTCTCCCTTCCCCTTGTTTTCCATCGACTCTCTCTTTTCCCTGGCTTCCCTCTTTTCCATTAACTCTCTCTTTTAGCTTTTTTCCCCGGCGTCCCTCTTTTCCATGAGCTCTCTCCTTTCCCCTCTTTTCACTCCACTCTCTCTTTTCCCTGGCTTCCCTCTTCTGCATTAACTCTCTCGTTTAGCTCTTTTTCCCGGCGTCCCTCTTTTCCATGAGCTCTCTCTTTCCCCTCTTTTCCCTCGACTCTCTCTTTTCCCTGGCTTCCCTCTTTTCCATGAACACTCTCTTTCCCCTCTTTTCCCTCGTCACTCTCTTTCCCCTGGTTTTCCTTTTTTCTATGAACTCTCTCTTCCCCCTCTTTTGTCTCGACTCTCTCTTTTCCCTGGTTTTCCTCTTTTCTATGAACGCTCTCTTTCCCCTCTTTTCCCTCCACTCTCTCTTTTCCCTGGCTTCCCTCTTCTGCATTAACTCTCTCTTTTACCTCTTTTTCCCGGCGTCCCTCTTTTCCATGAGCTCTCTCTTTCCCCTCTTTTTCCCTCGACTCTCTCTATTCCCTGACTTGTCTCTTTTCCATGAGCTCTCTCTTTCCCCTCTTTTCCCTCCACTCTCTCTTTTCCCTGGCTTCCCTCCTTTTCATGAACTCTCTCTTCCCCTTGTTTTCCATCGACTCTCTCTTGTCCCTGGTTTCCCTCTCCTGCATGAACTCTCTCTTTCCCTTCTTTTCCCTCGACCCTCTCTTTTCCCTGGTTTCCCTCTTCTCCATTAACTCTCTCCCCTTTAGCTTTTTTACCCTCGCAGGACTCTTTTCCCTGGCTTCCCTCTTTTCCATGAACTCTCTCTTCCCCTTCTTTCCCCTCGACTCTCTCTTTTCCCTGGTTTCCCTCTTCTGCATTAACTCTCTGTTTTAGCTCCTTTCCCCTCGCGGGACTCTTTTCCCTGGCTTCCCTCTTTTCCATGAACTCTCTCTTTCCCCTCTTTTCCCTCGTCTCTCTCTTTTCCCTGGTTTTCCTCTTTTCTATGAACTCTCTCTTTCCCCTCTTTTCCCTCCACTCTCTCTCTTCCCTGGCTTCCCTCTTCTGCATTAACTCTCTCTTTTACCTCTTTTTCCCGGCGTCCCTCTTTTCCATGAGCTCTCTCTTTCCCCTCTTTTTCCCTCGACTCTCTCTATTCCCTGACTTGTCTCTTTTCCATGAGCTCTCTCTTTCCCCTCTTTTCCCTCCACTCTCTCTTTTCCCTGGCTTCCCTCCTTTTCATGAACTCTCTCTTCCCCTTGTTTTCCATCGACTCTCTCTTTTCCCTGGTTTCCCTCTTCTCCATTAACTCTCTCCCCTTTAGCTTTTTTACCCTCGCAAGACTCTTTTCCCTGGCTTCCCTCTTTTCCATGAACTCTCTCTTCCCCTTCTTTCCCCTCGACTCTCTCTTTTCCCTGGTTTCCCTCTTCTGCATTAACTCTCTGTTTTAGCTCCTTTCCCCTCGCGGGACTCTTTTCCCTGGCTTCCCTCTTTTCCATGAACTCTCTCTTCCCCCTCTTTTCCCTCGACTCTCTCTTTTCCCTGGCTTCCCTCTTTTCCATGATTTCTCTCATTCCCTTTTTTTTACATCGACTCTCTTTTTCCTGGCTTCCTTCTTCTGCATTAACTCTCTCTTTCCCCTTCTTTTCCCTCGACTCTCTCTTTTCCCTGGTTTCCCTCTTCTGCATTGACTCTCTCTCCTTTAGCTTTTTTCCCCTCGCCGGACTCTTTTCCCTGGCTTCCCTCTTTTGCATGAACTCTCTCTTTCCCCTCTTTTTCCTCGACTCTCTCTTTTCCCTGGCTTCCCTCTTTTCCATGATTTCTCTCATTCCCTTCTTTTTCCATCGACTCTCTCTTTTCGCTGGTTTCCCTCTTCTGCATTAACTCTCTCTTTCCCCTCTTTTCCCTCCACTCTCTCTTTTCCCTGGTTTCCCTCTTCTCCATTAACTCTCTCCCCTTTAGCTTTTTTCCCCTCGCAGGACTCTTTTCCCTGGCTTCCCTCTTTTCCATGAACTCTCTCTTCCCCTTCTTTCCCCTCGACTCTCTCTTTTCCCTGGTTTCCCTCTTCTGCATTAACTCTCTGTTTTAGCTCCTTTCCCCTCGCGGGACTCTTTTCCCTGGCTTCCCTCTTTTCCATGAGCTCTCTCCTTTCCCCTCTTTTCCCTCCACTCTCTCTTTTCCCTGGATTCCCTCTTCTGCATTAACTCTCTCGTTTAGCTCTTTTTCCCGGCGTCCCTCTTTTCCATGAGCTCTCTCTTTCCCCTCTTTTCCCTCGACTCTCTCTTTTCCCTGGCTTCCCTCTTTTCCATGAACTCTCTCTTTCCCCTCTTTTCCCTCGTCACTCTCTTTCCCCTGGTTTTCCTTTTTTCTATGAACTCTCTCTTCCCCCTCTTTTGTCTCGACTCTCTCTTTTCCCTGGTTTTCCTCTTTTCTATGAACTCTCTCTTTCCCCTCTTTTCCCTCCACTCTCTCTTTTCCCTGGCTTCCCTCTTCTGCATTAACTCTCTTTTTTACCTCTTTTTCCCGGCGTCCCTCTTTTCCATGAGCTCTCTCTTTCCCCTCTTTTTCCCTCGACTCTCTGTATTCCCTGACTTGTCTCTTTTCCACGAGCTCTCTCTTTCCCCTCTTTTCCCTCCACTCTCTCTTTTCCCTGCTTCCCTCCTTTTCATGAACTCTCTCTTCCCCTTGTTTTCCATCGACTCTCTCTTTTCCCTGGTTTCCCTCTTTTCCATGAACTCTCTCTTTCCCTTCTTTTCCCTCGACCCTCTCTTTTCCCTGGTTTCCCTCTTCTCCATTAACTCTCTCCCCTTTACCTTTTTTACCCTCGCAGGACTCTTTTCCCTGGCTTCCCTCTTTTCCATGAACTCTCTCTTCCCCCTCTTTTCCGTCGACTCTCTCTTTTCCCTGGCTTCCCTCCTTTTCATGAACTGTCTCTTCCCCTTGTTTTCCATCGACTCTCTCTTTTCCCTGGTTTCCCTCTTCTGCATTAACTCTTTTAGCTCTTTTCCCCTCGCTTGACTCTTTTCCCTGGATTCCCTCTTTTCAATGAGCTCTCTCTTTCCCCTCTTTTGCCTCCTCTCTCTCTTTCTCCTGGTTTCCCTCTTCTGCATTAACTCTCTCTTTTAGCTCTTTTTCCCGGCGTCCCTCTTTTCCATGAACTCTCTCTTCCCCCTCTTTTCCCTCCACCCTCTCTTTTCCCTGGCTTCCCGCTTTTTCATGAACTCTCTCTTCCCCTTGTTTTCCATCGACTCTCTCTTTTCGCTGGTTTCCCTCTTCTGCATTAACTCTCTGTTTCCCGTCTTTTCCCTCGACTCTCTCTTTCCCCTGGTTCCCCTCTTTTCCATGAACTCTCTCTTCCCCTTCTTTCCCCTCGACTCTCTCTTTTCCCTCGTTTCCCCTCCCTGCATGAGCTCTCTCTTTCCCGTCTTTTCCCTCCACTCTCTCTTTTCCCTGACTTCCCTCTTCTGCATTAACTCTCTCTTTTAGCTCTTTTTCCCGGCGTCCCTCTTTTCCATGAGCTCTCTCTTTCTCCTCTTTTTCCCTCGACTCTCTCTTTTCCCTGGTTTCCCTCTCCTGCATGAACTCTCTCTTTTCCTTCTTTTCCCTCTACCCTCTCTTTTCCCTGGTTTCCCTCTTCTGCATTAACTCTCTCCCCTTTAGCTTTTTTCCCCTCGCCGGACTCTTTTCCTTGGCTTCCCTCTTTTCCATGAACTCTCTCTTTCCCCTCTTTTCCCTCGTCACTCTCTTTCCCTGGTTTTCCTCTTTTCCATGAGCTCTCTCTTTCTCCTCTTTTTCCCTCGACTCTCTCTATTCCCTGGTTTCCCTCTCCTGCATGAACTCTCTATTTCCCTTCTTTTTCCTCGAACCTCTGTTTTCCCAGGTTTCCCTCTTCTCCATTAACTCTCTCCCATTTAGCTTTTTTCCCCTCGCAGGACTCTTTTCCCTGGCTTCCCACTTTTCCATGAACTCTCCCTTCCCCTTGTTTTCCATTGACTCTCTCTTTTCGCTGGTTTCCCTCTTCTGCATTAACTCTCTGTTTCCCGTCTTTTCCCTCGACTCTCTCTTTCCCCTGGTTCCCCTCTTTTCCATGAACTCTCTCTTCCCCTTCTTTCCCCTCGACTCTCTCTTTTCCTTGGATTCCCTCCTTTTCATGAACTCTCTCTTCCCCTTGTTTTCCATCGACTCTCTCTTTTCCCTGGTGTCCCCTCCCTTCATGAACTCTCTCTTTCCCCTCTTTTCCCTCCACTCTCTCTTTTCCCTGGCTTCCCTCTTCTGCATTAACTCTCTCTTTTAGCTTTTCCCCTCGCCTGACTATTTTCCGTGGCTTCCACCCTTTCCATGATCTCTCTCTTTCTATTCTTTTCCCTCGTCTCTCTCTTTTCCCTGGTTTTCCTCTTTTCTATGAACTCTCTCTTCCCCTTCTTTTCCGTCGACTCTCTCTTTTCCCTGGCTTCCCTCTTTTTCATGAACTCTCTCTTCCCCTTGTTTTCCATCGACTCTCTCTTTTCCCTGGCTTCCCTCTCCTGCATGAGCTCTCTCTTTCCCTTCTTTTCCCTCGACTCTCTCTTTTCCCTGGTTTCCCTCTTCTGCATTGACTCTCTCTCCTTTAGCTTTTTTCCCCTCGCCGGACTCTTTTCCCTGGCTTCCCTCTTTTGCATGAACTCTCTCTTTCCCCTCTTTTTCCTCGACTCTCTCTTTTCCCTGGCTTCCCTCTTTTCCATGATTTCTCTCATTCCCTTCTTTTTCCATCGACTCTCTCTTTTCACTCGTTTCCCTCTTCTGCATTAGCTCTCTCTTTCCCCTCTTTTCCCTCCACTCTCTCTTTTACCTGGCTTCCCTCTTCTGCATTAACTCTCTCTTTTAGCTCTTTTTCCCGGCGTCCCTCTTTTCCATGAGCTCTCTCTTTCCCCTCTTTTCCCTCCACTCTCTCTTTTCCCTGGCTTCCGTCCTTTTCATGAACTCTCTCTTCCCCTTGTTTTCCATCGACTCTCTCTTTTCCCTGGTTTCCCTCTCCTGCATGAACTCTCTCTTTCCCTTCTTTTCCCTCGACCCTCTCTTTTCCCTGGTTTCCCTCTTCTCCATTAACTCTCTCCCCTTTAGCTTTTTTCCCCTCGCAGGACTCTTTTCCCTGGCTTCCCTCTTTTCCATGAGCTCTCTCTTTCCCCTCTTTTCCCTCGACTCTCTCTTTCCCCCGGCTTCCCTCTTCTGCATTAACTCTCTCTTTGCCCTCTTTTCCCTCGACTTTCTCTTTCCCCTGGTTTCCCTCTTCTGCATTAACTCTCTCTTTCCTGTCTTTTCCCTCGACTCTCTCTTTTCCCTGGCTTCCCTCTTTTCTATGAACTCTCTCCTCCCCCTCTTTTCCCTTGACTCTCTCTTTTCCCTGGCTTCCCTCGTTTCAACGAGCTCTCTCTTTGCCCTCTTTTCCCTCCACTCTCTCTTTCCCCTGGTTTCCCGCTTTTCCATGAGCTCTCCCTTTCCCCTCTTTTCCCTCCTCTCTTTCATTCCCCTGGTTTCCCTCTTTTCCATTAACTCTCTCTTTTAGCTCTTTCTGCCGGCGTCCCTCTTTTCCATGAGCTCTCTCTTTCCCCTCTTTTCCCTCGTCTCTCTCTTTTCCCTGGTTTTCCTGTTTTCTATGAACTCTCTCTTCCCCTTCTTTTCCCTCGACTCTCTCTTTTCCCTGGCTTCCCGCTTTTTCATGAACTCTCTCTTCCCCTTCTTTTCCATTGACTCTCTCTTTTCGCTGGTTCCCCTCTTTTCCATGAACTCTCTCTTCCCCTTCTTTCCCCTCGACTCTCTCTTTTCCCTGGCTTCCCTCTTTTCAATGAGCTCTCTCTTTCCCCTCTTTTCCCTCCACTCTGTCTTTCCCCTGGTTTCCCGCTTTTCCATGAGCTCTCCCTTTCCCCTCTTTTCCCTCGCCTTTCTCTTTTCCCTGGTTTTCCTCTTTTCTATGAACTCTCTCTTCCCCCTCTTTTCCCTCGACTCTCTCTTTTCCTTGGCTTCCCTCCTTTTCATGAACTCTCTCTTCCCCTTGTTTTCCATCGACTATCTCTTTTCCCTCGTTTCCCCTCCCTGCATGAACTCTCTCTTTCCCTTCTTTTCCCTCGACTCTCTCTTTTCCCTGGCATCCCTCTTTTCCATAAACTCTGTTTTATCTCTTTTCCCTGGCTGCTTTCTTTTCAATGAGCTCTCTCTTTCCCCTCTTTTCCCTCCACTCTCTCTTTCCCCTACTTTCCCTCTTTTCCATAAGCTCTCTCTTCCCCTTGTTTCCCCTAGACTCTCTCTTTTCCCTGCTTTCCCTCTTCTGCATTAACTCTCTCTCCTTTAGTTTTTTTCCCCTCGCCGGACTCTTTTTCCCGGCGTCCCTCTTTTCCATGAGCTCTCTCTTTCCCCTCTTTTCCATCGACTCTCTCTTTTCCCTGGCTTCCCTCTTTTCTATGAACTCTCTCCTCCCCCTCTTTTCCCTCGACTCTCTCTTTTCCCTGGTTTTCCTCTTTTCTATGAACGCTCTCTTCCCCTTGTTTTCCATCGACTCTCTCTTTTCCCTCGTTTCCCCTCCTTGCATGAACTCTCTCTTTCCCTTCTTTTCCCTCGACTCTCTCTTTTCCCTGGCTTCCCTCTTCTGCATTAACTCTCTCTTTTAGCCCTTTTTCCCGGCGTCCCTCTTTTCCATGAGCTCTCTCTTTCCCCTCTTTTCCCTCGTCTCTCTCTTTCCCCTGGTTTTCCTCTTTTCTATGAACTCTCTCTTCCCCCTCTTTTCTCTCGACTCTCTCTTTTCCCTGGCTTCCCGCTTTTTCATGAACTCTCTCTTCCCCTTGTTTTCCATCGACTCTCTCTTTTCGCTGGTTTCCCTCTTCTGCATTAACTCTCTCTTTCCCCTCTTTTCCCTCCACTCTCTCTTTTCCCTGGCTTCCCTCTTCTGCATTAACTCTCTCTTTTAGCTCTTTTTCCCGGCGTCCCTCTTTTCCATGAGCTCTCTCTTTCCCCTCTTTTCCCTCGTCTCTCTCTTTTCCCTGGTTTTCCTGTTTTCTATGAACTCTCTCTTCCCCTTGTTTTCCATCGACTCTCTCTTTTCCCTGGTTTCCCTCTCCTGCATGAACTCTCTCTTTCCCTTCTTTTCCCTCGACCCTCTCTTTTCCCTGGTTTCCCTCTTCTCCATTAACTCTCTCCCCTTTAGCTTTTTTCCCCTCGCAGGACTCTTTTCACTGGCTTCCCTCTTTTCCATGAACTCTCTCTTCCCCTTCTTTCCCCTCGACTCTCTGTTTTCCCTGGTTTCCCTCTTCTGCATTAACTCTCTGTTTTAGCTCCTTTCCCCTCGCGGGACTCTTTTTCCTGGCTTCCCTCTTTTTTACATGAACTCTCTCTTTCCCCACTTTTCCCTCCACTCTCTCTTTTCCCTGGCTTCCCTCCTTTTCATGAACTCTCTCTTCCCCTTGTTTTCCATCGACTCTCTCTTTTCCCTGGTTTCCCTCTCCTGCATGAACTCTCTCTTTCCCTTCTTTTCCCTCGACCCTGTCTTTTCCCTGGCTTCCCTCTTCTGCATTAACTCTCTCTTTTAGCTCTTTTTCCCGGCGTCCCTCTTTTCCATGAGCTCTCTCTTTCCCCTCTTTACCCTCCACTCTCTCTTTTCCCTGCTTCCCTCCTTTTCATGAACTCTCTCTTCCCCTTGTTTTCCATCGACTCTCTCTTTTCCCTGGCTTCCCTCTTTTCTATGAACTCTCTCTTCCCCCTCTTTTCCCTCGACTCTCTCTTTTCCCTGGCTTCCCGCTTTTTCATGAACTCTCTCTTCCCCTTGTTTTCCATCGACTCTCTCTTTTCGCTGGTTTCCCCCTACTGCATTAACTCTCTGTTTCCCGTCTTTTCCCTCGACTCTCTCTTTCCCCTGGCTTCCCTCTTCTGCATTAACTCTCTCTTTTAGCTCTTTTCCCCTTGCCTGACTATTTTCCGTGGCTTCCACCCTTTCCATGATCTCTCTCTTTCTATTCTTTTCCCTCGTCTCTCTCTTTTCCCTGGTTTTCCTCTTTTCTATGAACTCTCTCTTCCCCCTCTTTTCCCTCGACTCTCTCTTTTCCCTGGCTTCCCTCTTTTCCGTGATTTCTCTCATTCCCTTCTTTTTACATCGACTCTCTTTTTCCTGGCTTCCTTCTTCTGCATTAACTCTCTCTTCCCCCTCTTTTCCCTCGACTCTCTCTTTTCCCTGGCTTCCCTCTTTTCCATGATTTCTCTCATTCCCTTCTTTTTACATCGACTCTCTTTTTCCTGGCTTCCTTCTTCTGCATTAACTCTCTCTTTCCCCTCTTTTCCCTCCACTCTCTCTTTTCCCTGGCTTCCCTCTTCTTCATGAACTCTCTCTTTTAGCTCTTTTCCCCGGCGTCCCTCTTTTCCATGAGCTCTCTCTTTCCCCTCTTTTTCCCCTCGACTCTCTCTTTTCCCTGACTTGTCTCTTTTCCATGAGCTCTCTCTTTCCCCTCTTTTCCCTCGTCTATTTGGTTTTCCTCTTTTCTATGAACTCTCTCTTTCCCGTCTTTTCCCTCGACTCTCTCTTTTCCCTGGCTTCCCTCTTTTTTCATGAACTCTCCCTTCCCCTTGTTTTCCATCGACTCTCTCTTTTCCCTGGCTTCCCTCTTTTCCATTAACTCTCTCTTTTAGCTTTTTTTCCCGGCGTCCCTCTTTTCCATGAGCTCTCTCCTTTCCCCTCTTTTCCCTCCACTCTCTCTTTTCCCTGGCTTCCCTCTTCTGCATTAACTCTCTCGTTTAGCTCTTTTTCCCGGCGTCCCTCTTTTCCATGAGCTCTCTCTTTCCCCTCTTTTCCCTCGACTCTCTCTTTTCCCTGGCTTCCCTCTTTTCCATGAACTCTCTCTTTCCCCTCTTTTCCCTCGTCACTCTCTTTCCCCTGGTTTTCCTTTTTTCTATGAACTCTCTCTTCCCCCTCTTTTCTCTCGACTCTCTCTTTTCCCTGGCTTCCCGCTTTTTCATGAACTCTCCCTTCGCCTTGTTTTCCATCGACTCTCTCTTTTCCCTGGCTTCCCTCTTCTGCATTAACTCTCTCTTTTAGCTCTTTTCCCCTCGCGTGACTCTTTTCCCTGGCATCCCTCTTTTCCATAAACTCTGTTTTATCTCTTTTCCCTGGCTGCTTTCTTTTCCATGAGCTCTCTCTTCCCCTTCTTTCCCCTAGACTCTCTCTTTTCCCTGCTTTCCCTCTTCTGCATTAACTCTCTCTCTTTTAGCTTTTTTCCCCTCGCCGGACTCTTTTTCCCGGCGTCCCTCTTTTCCATGAACTCTCTCTTTCCCTTCTTTTCCCTCGACCCTCTCTTTTCCCTGGTTTCCCTCTTCTGCATTAACTCTCTGTTTTAGCTCCTTTCCCCTCACGGGACTCTTTTCCCTGGCTTCCCTCTTTTCCATGAACTCTCTCTATCCCCTCTTTCCCCTCGTCTCTCTCTTTTCCCTGGTTTTCCTCTTTTCTATGAACTCTCTCTTCCCCCTCTTTTCCCTCGACTCTCTCTTTTCCCTGGCTTCCCTCTTTTCCATGATTTCTCTCATTCCCTTCTTTTTACATCGACTCTCTTTTTCCTGGCTTCCTTCTTCTGCATTAACTCTCTCTTTCCCCTCTTTTCCCTCCACTCTCTCTCTTCCCTGGCTTCCATCTTCTGCATTAACTCTCTCTTTTACCTCTTTTTCCCGGCGTCCCTCTTTTCCATGAGCTCTCTCTTTCCCCTCTTTTTCCCTCGACGCTCTCTTTTCCCTGGCTTCCCTCTCCTGCGTGAACTCTCTCTTTCCATTCTTTTCCCTCGACCCTCTCTTTTCCCTGGTTTCCCTCTTCTGCATTAACTCTCTCCCCTTTAGCTTTTTTCCCCTCGCCGGACTCTTTTCCCTGGCTTCCCTCTTTTCCATGAACTCTCTCTTCCCCCTCTTTTCCCTCGACTCTCTCTTTTCCCTGGCTTCCCGCTTTTTCATGAACTCTCTCTTCCCCTTGTTTTCCATCGACTCTCTCTTTTCGCTGGTTTCCCCCTACTGCACTAACTCTCTGTTTCCCGTCTTTTCCCTCGACTCTCTCTTTCCCCTGGTTCCCCTCTTTTCCATGAACTCTCTCTTCCCCTTCTTTCCCCTCGACTCTCTCTTTTCCTTGGCTGCCCTCCTTTTCATGAACTCTCTCTTCCCCTTGTTTTCCATCGACTATCTCTTTTCCCTGGCTTCCCTCTTCTGCATTAACTCTCTCTTTTAGCTCTTTTCCCCTCGCCTGAGTATTTTCCGTGGCTTCCACCCTTTCCATGATCTCTCTCTTTCTATTCTTTTCCCCCGTCTCTCTCTTTTCCCGGCGTCCCTCTTTTCCATGAGCTCTCTTTTTCCCCTCTTTTCCCTCCACTCTCTCTTTTCCCTGGCTTCCCTCCTTTTCATGAACTCTCTCTTCCCCTTGTTTTCCATCGACTCTCTCTTTTCCCTGGTTTCCCTCTCCTGCATGAACTCTCTCTATCTCTTCTTTTCCCTCGACCCTCTCTTTTCCCTGGTTTCCCTCTTCTGCATTAACTCTCTCCCCTTTAGCTTTTTTCCCCTCGCCGGACTCTTTTCCCTGGCTTCCCTCTTTTCCATGAACTCTCTCTTCCCCCTCTTTTCCCTCGACTCTCTCTTTTCCCTGGCTTCCCTCCTTTTCATGAACTCTCTCTTCCCCTTGTTTTCCATCGACTCTCTCTTTTCCCTGGTTTCCCTCTCCTGCATGAACTCCCTCTTTCCCTTCTTTTCCCTCGACCCTCTCTTTTCCCTGGTTTCCCTCTTCTCCATTAACTCTCTCCCCTTTAGCTTTTTTCCCCTCGTCTCTCTCTTTTCCCTGGTTTTCCTCTTTTCTATGAACTCTCTCTTCCCCCTCTTTTCCCTCGACTCTCTCTTTTCCCTGGCTTCCCTCTTTTCCATGATTTCTCTCATTCCCTTCTTTTTACATCCACTCTCTTTTTCCTGGCTTCCTTCTTCTGCATTAACTCTCTCTTTCCCCTCTTTTCCCTCCACTCTCTCTTTTCCCTGGCTTCCCTGTTCTGCATTAACTCTCTCTTTTAGCTGTTTTTCCCGGCGTCCCTCTTTTCCATGAGCTCTCTCTTTCCCCTCTTTTTCCCTCGACTCTCTCTATTCCCTGACTTGTCTCTTTTCCATGAGCTCTCTCTTTCCCCTCTTTTCCCTCCACTCTCTCTTTTCCCTGGCTTCCCTCCTTTTCATGAACTCTCTCTTCCCCTTGTTTTCCATCGACTCTCTCTTTTCCCTGGTTTCCCTCTCCTGCATGAACTCTCTCTTTCCCTTCTTTTCCCTCGACCCTGTCTTTTCCCTGGCTTCCCTCTTCTGCATTAACTCTCTCTTTTAGCTCTTTTTCCCGGCGTCCCTCTTTTCCATGAGCTCTCTCTTTCCCCTCTTTTCCCTCCACTCTCTCTTTTCCCTGCTTCCCTCCTTTTCATGAACTCTCTCTTCCCCTTGTTTTCCATCGACTCTCTCTTTTCCCTGGCTTCCCTCTTTTCTATGAACTCTCTCTTCCCCCTCTTTTCCCTCGACTCTCTCTTTTCCCTGGCTTCCCGCTTTTTCATGAACTCTCTCTTCCCCTTGTTTTCCATCGACTCTCTCTTTTCGCTGGTTTCCCCCTACTGCATTAACTCTCTGTTTCCCGTCTTTTCCCTCGACTCTCTCTTTCCCCTGGCTTCCCTCTTCTGCATTAACTCTCTCTTTTAGCTCTTTTCCTTTTGCCTGACTATTTTCCGTGGCTTCCACCCTTTCCATGATCTCTCTCTTTCTATTCTTTTCCCTCGTCTCTCTCTTTTCCCTGGTTTTCCTCTTTTCTATGAACTCTCTCTTCCCCCTCTTTTCCCTCGACTCTCTCTTTTCCCTGGCTTCCCTCTTTTCCGTGATTTCTCTCATTCCCTTCTTTTTACATCGACTCTCTTTTTCCTGGCTTCCTTCTTCTGCATTAACTCTCTCTTCCCCCTCTTTTCCCTCGACTCTCTCTTTTTCCCTGGCTTCCCTCTTTTCCATGATTTCTCTCATTCCCTTCTTTTTACATCGACTCTCTTTTTCCTGGCTTCCTTCTTCTGCATTAACTCTCTCTTTCCCCTCTTTTCCCTCCACTCTCTCTTTTCCCTGGCTTCCCTCTTCTGCATGAACTCTCTCTTTTAGCTCTTTTCCCCGGCGTCCCTCTTTTCCATGAGCTCTCTCTTTCCCCTCTTTTTCCCCTCGACTCTCTCTTTTCCCTGACTTGTCTCTTTTCCATGAGCTCTCTCTTTCCCCTCTTTTCCCTCGTCTATTTGGTTTTCCTCTTTTCTATGAACTCTCTCTTTCCCGTCTTTTCCCTCGACTCTCTCTTTTCCCTGGCTTCCCTCTTTTTTCATGAACTCTCCCTTCCCCTTGTTTTCCACCGACTCTCTCTTTTCCCTGGCTTCCCTCTTTTCCATTAACTCTCTCTTTTAGCTTTTTTTCCCGGCGTCCCTCTTTTCCATGAGCTCTCTCCTTTCCCCTCTTTTCCCTCCACTCTCTCTTTTCCCTGGCTTCCCTCTTCTGCATTAACTCTCTCGTTTAGCTCTTTTTCCCGGCGTCCCTCTTTTCCATGAGCTCTCTCTTTCCCCTCTTTTCCCTCGACTCTCTCTTTTCCCTGGCTTCCCTCTTTTCCATGAACTCTCTCTTTCCCCTCTTTTCCCTCGTCACTCTCTTTCCCCTGGTTTTCCTTTTTTCTATGAACTCTCTCTTCCCCCTCTTTTCTCTCGACTCTCTCTTTTCCCTGGCTTCCCGCTTTTTCATGAACTCTCCCTTCGCCTTGTTTTCCATCGACTCTCTCTTTTCCCTGGCTTCCCTCTTCTGCATTAACTCTCTCTTTTAGCTCTTTTCCCCTCGCGTGACTCTTTTCCCTGGCATCCCTCTTTTCCATAAACTCTGTTTTATCTCTTTTCCCTGGCTGCTTTCTTTTCCATGAGCTCTCTCTTCCCCTTCTTTCCCCTAGACTCTCTCTTTTCCCTGCTTTCCCTCTTCTGCATTAACTCTCTCTCTTTTAGCTTTTTTCCCCTCGCCGGACTCTTTTTCCCGGCGTCCCTCTTTTCCATGAACTCTCTCTTTCCCTTCTTTTCCCTCGACCCTCTCTTTTCCCTGGTTTCCCTCTTCTGCATTAACTCTCTGTTTTAGCTCCTTTCCCCTCACGGGACTCTTTTCCCTGGCTTCCCTCTTTTCCATGAACTCTCTCTATCCCCTCTTTAGCCTCGTCTCTCTCTTTTCCCTGGTTTTCCTCTTTTCCATGAGCTCTCTCTTTCCCCTCTTTTTCCCTCGACGCTCTCTTTTCCCTGGCTTCCCTCTCCTGCGTGAACTCTCTCTTTCCCTTCTTTTCCCTCGACCCTCTCTTTTCCCTGGTTTCCCTCTTCTGCATTAACTCTCTCCCCTTTAGCTTTTTTCCCCTCGCCGGACTCTTTTCCCTGGCTTCCCCCTTTTCCATGAACTCTCTCTTCCCCCTCTTTTCCCTCGACTCTCTCTTTTCCCTGGCTTCCCTCCTTTTCATGAACTGTCTCTTCCCCTTGTTTTCCATCGACTCTCTCTTTTCCCTGGTTTCCCTCTCCTGCATGAACTCTCTCTTTCTCTTCTTTTCCCTCGACCCTCTCTTTTCCCTGGTTTCCCTCTTCTGCATTAACTCTCTCCCCTTTAGCTCTTTTCCCCTCGTGTAACTCTTTTCCCTGGCTTCCCTGTTCTGCATTAACTCTCTCTTTCCCCTCTTTTCCCTCGACTCTCTCTTTTCGCTGGTTTCCCTCTTCTGCATTAACTCTCTCCTTTAGCTCTTGTCCCTCGTCTCTCTCTTTTCCCTGGTTTTCCTGTTTTCTATGAACTCTCTCTTCCCCTTCTTTTCCGTCGACTCTCTCTTTTCCCTGGCTTCCCTCTTTTTCATGAACTCTCTCTTCCCCTTGTTTTCCATCGACTCTCTCTTTTCCCTGGCTTCCCTCTCCTGCATGAGCTCTCTCTTTCCCTTCTTTTCCCTCGACTCTCTCTTTTCCCTGGCTTCCCTCTTTTCAATGAACTCTCTCTTCCCCTTGTTTTCCAATGACTCTCTCTTTTCGCTGGTTTCCCTCTTCTGCATTAACTCTCTCTTTCCCTTCTTTTCCCTCGACTCTCTCTTTTCCCTGGCTTCCCTCTTCTGCATTAACTCTCTCTTTCCCTTCTTTCCCCTCGACTGTCTCTTTTACCTGGCTTCCCTCTTTTCCACGAATTCTCTCGTTCCCTTCTTTTTCCCTCGACTCTCTCTTTTCCCTGGTTTCCCTCTTCTGCATTAACACTCTCTTTCCCTTCTTTTCCCTCGACTCTGTCTTTTCCCTGGCTTCCCTCTTCTGCATTAACTCTCTCTTTCCCTTCTTTCCCCTCGACTGTCTCTTTTACCTGGCTTCCCTCTTTTCCACGAATTCTCTCGTTCCCTTCTTTTTCCCTCGACTCTCTCTTTTCCCTGGCTTCCCTCTTTTTCATGAACTCTCTCTTCCCCTTGTTTTCCATCGACTCTCTCTTTTCCCTGGCTTCCCTCTCCTGCATGAGCTCTCTCTTTCCCTTCTTTTCCCTCGACTCTCTCTTTTTCCTGGCTTCCCTCTTCTGCATTAACTCTCTCTTTTAGCTCTTTTCCCGTCGGCTGACTCTTTCCCCTGGCTTCCCTCTTTTCTATGAACTCTCTCCTTCCCTTTGTTTCCCTCGAATCTCTCTTTTCCCTGGCTTCCCTCTTTTCCATGATTTCTCTCATTCCCTTCTTTTTACATCGACTCTCTTTTTCCTGGCTTCCCTCTTCTGCATTAACTCTTTTAGCTCTTTTCCCCGGCTTCCCTCTTCTGCATTAACTCTCTCTTTCCCCTCTTTTCCATCGACTCTCTCTTTTCCCTGGTTTCCCTCTTCTGCTTTAAACTCTCTCTTTCCCTTCTTTCCCCTCGACTGTCTCTTTTACCTGGCTTCCCTCTTTTCCACGAATTCTCTCGTTCCCTTCTTTTTCCCTCGACTCTCTCTTTTCCCTGGTTTCCCTCTTCTGCATTAACTCTTTTAGCTCTTTTCCCCTCGCTTGACTCTTTTCCCTGGATTCCCTCTTTTCAATGAGCTCTCTCTTTCCCCTCTTTTGCCTCCTCTCTCTCTTTCTCCTGGTTTCCCTCTTCTGCATTAACTCTCTCTCTTTTAGCTCTTTTCCCTGGCGTCCCTCTTTTCCACGAACTCTCTATTTCCCTTCTTTTCCCTCGACTCTCTCTTTCGCCTGGTTTCCCTCTTTTGCATTAACTCTCTCTTTTTAGCTCTTTTCCACTCGCCTGAATCTTTTTACCTGACGTCCCTCTTTCCATGATCTCTCTCTTTCTATTCTTTTCCCTCGACTCTCTCTTTTCGCTGGTTTCCCTCTTCTGCATTAATTCTCTCTTTTAGCTCTTTTCCCCTCGCGTGACTCTTTTCCCTGGCTTCCCTCTTTTCTATGAACTCTCTCGTTCCTTTCTTTTCGCTCGTCTCTCTCTTTTCCCTGGTTTTCCTCTTTTCTATGAACTCTCTCCTCCCCCTCTTTTCCCTCGACTCTCTCTTTTCCCTGGCTTCCCTCTTCTCCATGAACTCTCTCTTCCCCTTGTTTTCCATCGACTCTCTCTTTTCGCTGGTTTCCCTCTTCTGCATTAACTCTCTCTTTCCCGTCTTTTCCCTCGACGCTCTCTTTTCGCTGGTTTCCCTCTTCTGCATTAACTCTCTCTTTCCCGTCTTTTCCCTCGACGCTCTCTTTTCGCTGGTTTCCCTCTTCTGCATTAACTCTCTCTTCCCCTCTTTCCCTCGACTCTCTCTTTTCCCTGGCTTCCCTCTTCTGCATTAACTCTCTCTTCCCCTTGTTTTCCATCGACTCTCTCATTTCCCTGGCTTCCCGCTTTATCATGAACTCTCTCTTCCCCTTGTTTTCCCTCGACGCTCTCTTTTCGCTGGTTTCCCTCTTATGCATTAACTCTCTCTTTCCCTTCTTTTCCCTCGACTCTCTCTTTTCGCTGGTTTCCCTCTTCTGCATTAACTCTCTCTTCCCCTTCTTTTCCATCGACTATCTCTTTTCCCTGGCTTCCCTCTTTTCCATGAACTGTCTCTTTCCCTTCTTTTCCCTTCGCTCTATCTTTTCCCTGGCTTACCTCTTTTCCATGAACTCTCTCTTTCCACTCTTTTCCCTCGTCTCTCTCTTTTCCCTGGTTTTCCTCTTTTCTATGAACTCTCTCTTTCCCGTCTTTTCCCTCGACTCTCTCTTTTCCCTGGCTTCCCTCTTTTTCATGAACTCTCTCCCCCCTTGTTTTCCATTGACTCTCTCTTTTCCGTGGCTTCCCTCTTCTGCATTAACTCTCTCTTTCCCGTCTTTTCCCTCGATGCTCTCTTTTCCCTGGTTTCCCTCTTCTGCATTAACTCTCTCTTTTAGCTCTTTTCCCCTCGCGTGACTCTTTTCCCTGGCTTCCCTCTTCTGCATTAACTCTCTCGTTTAGCTCTTTTTCCCGGCGTCCCTCTTTTCCATGAGCTCTCTCTTTCCCCTCTTTTTCCCTCGACGCTCTCTTTTCCCTGGCTTCCCTCTCCTGCGTGAACTCTCTCTTTCCCTTCTTTTCCCTCGACCCTCTCTTTTCCCTGGTTTCCCTCTTCTGCATTAACTCTCTCCCCTTTAGCTTTTTTACCCTCGCCGGACTCTTTTCCCTGGCTTCCCTCTTTTCCATGAACTCTCTCTTCCCCCTCTTTTCCCTCGACTCTCTCTTTTCCCTGGCTTCCCGCTTTTTCATGAACTCTCTCTTCCCCTTGTTTTCCATCAACTCTCTCTTTTCGCTGGTTTCCCCCTACTGCATTAACTCTCTGTTTCCCGTCTTTTCCCTCGACTCTCTCTTTCCCCTGGTTCCCCTCTTTTCCATGAACTCTCTCTTCCCCTTCTTTCCCCTCGACTCTCTCTTTTCCTTGGCTGCCCTCCTTTTCATGAACTCTCTCTTCCCCTTGTTTTCCATCGACTCTCTCTTTTCCCTGGCTTCCCTCTTCTGCATTAACTCTCTCTTTTAGCTCTTTTCCCCTCGCCTGAGTATTTTCCGTGGCTTCCACCCTTTCCATGATCTCTCTCTTTCTATTCTTTTCCCTCGTCTCTCTCTTTTCCCGGCGTCCCTCTTTTCCATGAGCTCTCTTTTTCCCCTCTTTTCCCTCCACTCTCTCTTTTCCCTGGCTTCCCTCCTTTTCATGAACTCTCTCTTCCCCTTGTTTTCCATCGACTCTCTCTTTTCCCTGGTTTCCCTCTCCTGCATGAACTCTCTCTATCTCTTCTTTTCCCTCGACCCTCTCTTTTCCCTGGTTTCCCTCTTCTGCATTAACTCTCTCCCCTTTAGCTTTTTTCCCCTCGCCGGACTCTTTTCCCTGGCTTCCCCCTTTTCCATGAACTCTCTCTTCCCCCTCTTTTCCCTCGACTCTCTCTTTTCCCTGGCTTCCCTCCTTTTCATGAACTGTCTCTTCCCCTTGTTTTCCATCGACTCTCTCTTTTCCCTGGTTTCCCTCTCCTGCATGAACTCTCTCTTTCTCTTCTTTTCCCTCGACCCTCTCTTTTCCCTGGTTTCCCTCTTCTGCATTAACTCTCTCCCCTTTAGCTCTTTTCCCCTCGTGTAACTCTTTTCCCTGGCTTCCCTCTTCTGCATTAACTCTCTCTTTCCCCTCTTTTCCCTCGACTCTCTCTTTTCGCTGGTTTCCCTCTTCTGCATTAACTCTCTCCTTTAGCTCTTGTCCCTCGTCTCTCTCTTTTCCCTGGTTTTCCTGTTTTCTATGAACTCTCTCTTCCCCTTCTTTTCCGTCGACTCTCTCTTTTCCCTGGCTTCCCTCTTTTTCATGAACTCTCTCTTCCCCTTGTTTTCCATCGACTCTCTCTTTTCCCTGGCTTCCCTCTCCTGCATGAGCTCTCTCTTTCCCTTCTTTTCCCTCGACTCTCTCTTTTCCCTGGCTTCCCTCTTTTCAATGAACTCTCTCTTCCCCTTGTTTTCCAATGACTCTCTCTTTTCGCTGGTTTCCCTCTTCTGCATTAACTCTCTCTTTCCCTTCTTCTCCCTCGACTCTCTCTTTTCCCTGGCTTCCCTCTTCTGCATTAACTCTCTCTTTCCCTTCTTTCCCCTCGACTGTCTCTTTTACCTGGCTTCCCTCTTTTCCACGAATTCTCTCGTTCCCTTCTTTTTCCCTCGACTCTCTCTTTTCCCTGGTTTCCCTCTTCTGCATTAACACTCTCTTTCCCTTCTTTTCCCTCGACTCTCTCTTTTCCCTGGCTTCCCTCTTCTGCATTAACTCTCTCTTTCCCTTCTTTCCCCTCGACTGTCTCTTTTACCTGGCTTCCCTCTTTTCCACGAATTCTCTCGTTCCCTTCTTTTTCCCTCGACTCTCTCTTTTCCCTGGCTTCCCTCTTTTTCATGAACTCTCTCTTCCCCTTGTTTTCCATCGACTCTCTCTTTTCCCTGGCTTCCCTCTCCTGCATGAGCTCTCTCTTTCCCTTCTTTTCCCTCGACTCTCTCTTTTTCCTGGCTTCCCTCTTCTGCATTAACTCTCTCTTTTAGCTCTTTTCCCGTCGGCTGACTCTTTCCCCTGGCTTCCCTCTTTTCTATGAACTCTCTCCTTCCCTTTGTTTCCCTCGAATCTCTCTTTTCCCTGGCTTCCCTCTTTTCCATGATTTCTCTCATTCCCTTCTTTTTACATCGACTCTCTTTTTCCTGGCTTCCCTCTTCTGCATTAACTCTTTTAGCTCTTTTCCCCGGCTTCCCTCTTCTGCATTAACTCTCTCTTTCCCCTCTTTTCCATCGACTCTCTCTTTTCCCTGGTTTCCCTCTTCTGCTTTAAACTCTCTCTTTCCCTTCTTTCCCCTCGACTGTCTCTTTTACCTGGCTTCCCTCTTTTCCACGAATTCTCTCGTTCCCTTCTTTTTCCCTCGACTCTCTCTTTTCCCTGGTTTCCCTCTTCTGCATTAACTCTTTTAGCTCTTTTCCCCTCGCTTGACTCTTTTCCCTGGATTCCCTCTTTTCAATGAGCTCTCTCTTTCCCCTCTTTTGCCTCCTCTCTCTCTTTCTCCTGGTTTCCCTCTTCTGCATTAACTCTCTCTCTTTTAGCTCTTTTCCCTGGCGTCCCTCTTTTCCATGAACTCTCTATTTCCCTTCTTTTCCCTCGACTCTCTCTTTCGCCTGGTTTCCCTCTTTTGCATTAACTCTCTCTTTTTAGCTCTTTTCCACTCGCCTGAATCTTTTTACCTGGCGTCCCTCTTTCCATGATCTCTCTCTTTCTGTTCTTTTTCCCTCGACTGTCTCTTTTCGCTGGTTTCCCTCTTCTGCATTAACTCTCTCTTCCCCTTCTTTTCCATCGACTCTCTCTTTTCCCTGGCTTCCCTCTTTTCCATGATCTCTCTCTTTCCCTTCTTTTCCCTTGTCTCTATCTTTTCCCTGACTTGTCTCTTTTCCATGAACTCTCTCTTTCCACTCTTTTCCCTCGTCTCTCTCTTTTCCCTGGTTTTCCTCTTTTCTATGAACTCTCTCTTTCCCGTCTTTTCCCTCGACTCTCTCTTTTCCCTGGCTTCCCTCTTTTCAATGAACTCTCTCTTCCCCTTGTTTTCCATTGACTCTCTCTTTTCCCTGGCTTCCCTCTTCTGCATTAACTCTCTCTTTCCCTTCCTTTCCCTCGACTCTCTCTTTTCGCTGGTTTCCCTCTTCTGCATTAACTCTCTCTTTCCCGTCTTTTCCCTCGACTCTCTCTTTTCCCTGGCTTCTCTCTTCTGCATTAACTCTCTCTTTCCCTTCCTTTCCCTCGACTCTCTGTTTTCCCTGGTTTCCCTCTTCTGCATTAACTCTCTCTTCCCCTTCTTTTCCATCGACTATCTCTTTTCCCTGGCTTCCCTCTTTTCCATGAGCTCTCTCTTTCCCCTCTTTTCCCTCCACTCTCTCTTTTCCCTGGCTTCCCTCCTTTTCATGAACTCTCTCTTCCCCTTGTTTTCCATCGACTCTCTCTTTTCCCTGGTTTCCCTCTCCTGCATGAACTCTCTCTTTCCCTTCTTTTCCCTCGACCCTGTCTTTTCCCTGGCTTCCCTCTTCTGCATTAACTCTCTCTTTTAGCTCTTTTTCCCGGCGTCCCTCTTTTCCATGAGCTCTCTCTTTCCCCTCTTTTCCCTCCACTCTCTCTTTTCCCTGCTTCCCTCCTTTTCATGAACTCTCTCTTCCCCTTGTTTTCCATCGACTCTCTCTTTTCCCTGGCTTCCCTCTTTTCTATGAACTCTCTCTTTTAGCTTTTTTTCCCGGCGTCCCTCTTTTCCATGAGCTCTCTCCTTTCCCCTCTTTTCCCTCCACTCTCTCTTTTCCCTGGCTTCCCTCTTCTGCATTAACTCTCTCGTTTAGCTCTTTTTCCCGGCGTCCCTCTTTTCCATGAGCTCTCTCTTTCCCCTCTTTTCCCTCGACTCTCTCTTTTCCCTGGCTTCCCTCTTTTCCATGAACTCTCTCTTTCCCCTCTTTTCCCTCGTCACTCTCTTTCCCCTGGTTTTCCTTTTTTCTATGAACTCTCTCTTCCCCCTCTTTTCTCTCGACTCTCTCTTTTCCCTGGCTTCCCGCTTTTTCATGAACTCTCCCTTCGCCTTGTTTTCCATCGACTCTCTCTTTTCCCTGGCTTCCCTCTTCTGCATTAACTCTCTCTTTTAGCTCTTTTCCCCTCGCGTGACTCTTTTCCCTGGCATCCCTCTTTTCCATAAACTCTGTTTTATCTCTTTTCCCTGGCTGCTTTCTTTTCCATGAGCTCTCTCTTCCCCTTCTTTCCCCTAAACTCTCTCTTTTCCCTGCTTTCCCTCTTCTGCATTAACTCTCTCTCTTTTAGCTTTTTTCCCCTCGCCGGACTCTTTTTCCCGGCGTCCCTCTTTTCCATGAACTCTCTCTTTCCCTTCTTTTCCCTCGACCCTCTCTTTTCCCTGGTTTCCCTCTTCTGCATTAACTCTCTGTTTTAGCTCCTTTCCCCTCACGGGACTCTTTTCCCTGGCTTCCCTCTTTTCCATGAACTCTCTCTATCCCCTCTTTCCCCTCGTCTCTCTCTTTTCCCTGGTTTTCCTCTTTTCTATGAACTCTCTCTTCCCCCTCTTTTCCCTCGACTCTCTCTTTTCCCTGGCTTCCCTCTTTTCCATGATTTCTCTCATTCCCTTCTTTTTACATCGACTCTCTTTTTCCTGGCTTCCTTCTTCTGCATTAACTCTCTCTTTCCCCTCTTTTCCCTCCACTCTCTCTCTTCCCTGGCTTCCATCTTCTGCATTAACTCTCTCTTTTACCTCTTTTTCCCGGCGTCCCTCTTTTCCATGAGCTCTCTCTTTCCCCTCTTTTTCCCTCGACGCTCTCTTTTCCCTGGCTTCCCTCTCCTGCGTGAACTCTCTCTTTCCCTTCTTTTCCCTCGACCCTCTCTTTTCCCTGGTTTCCCTCTTCTGCATTAACTCTCTCCCCTTTAGCTTTTTTCCCCTCGCCGGACTCTTTTCCCTGGCTTCCCTCTTTTCCATGAACTCTCTCTTCCCCCTCTTTTCCCTCGACTCTCTCTTTTCCCTGGCTTCCCGCTTTTTCATGAACTCTCTCTTCCCCTTGTTTTCCATCGACTCTCTCTTTTCGCTGGTTTCCCCCTACTGCATTAACTCTCTGTTTCCCGTCTTTTCCCTCGACTCTCTCTTTCCCCTGGTTCCCCTCTTTTCCATGAACTCTCTCTTCCCCTTCTTTCCCCTCGACTCTCTCTTTTCCTTGGCTGCCCTCCTTTTCATGAACTCTCTCTTCCCCTTGTTTTCCATCGACTCTCTCTTTTCCCTGGCTTCCCTCTTCTGCATTAACTCTCTCTTTTAGCTCTTTTCCCCTCGCCTGAGTATTTTCTGTGGCTTCCACCCTTTCCATGATCTCTCTCTTTCTATTCTTTTCCCTCGTCTCTCTCTTTTCCCTGGTTTTCCTCTTTTCTATGAACTCTCTCTTCCCCCTCTTTTCCCTCGACTCTCTCTTTTCCCTGGCTTCCCTCTTTTCCGTGATTTCTCTCATTCCCTTCTTTTTACATCGACTCTCTTTTTCCTGGCTTCCTTCTTCTGCATTAACTCTCTCTTCCCCCTCTTTTCCCTCGACTCTCTCTTTTCCCTGGCTTCCCTCTTTTCCATGATTTCTCTCATTCCCTTCTTTTTACATCGACTCTCTTTTTCCTGGCTTCCTTCTTCTGCATTAACTCTCTCTTTCCCCTCTTTTCCCTCCACTCTCTCTTTTCCCTGGCTTCCCTCTTCTGCATGAACTCTCTCTTTTAGCTCTTTTCCCCGGCGTCCCTCTTTTCCATGAGCTCTCTCTTTCCCCTCTTTTTCCCCTCGACTCTCTCTTTTCCCTGACTTGTCTCTTTTCCATGAGCTCTCTCTTTCCCCTCTTTTCCCTCGTCTATTTGGTTTTCCTCTTTTCTATGAACTCTCTCTTTCCCGTCTTTTCCCTCGACTCTCTCTTTTCCCTGGCTTCCCTCTTTTTTCATGAACTCTCCCTTCCCCTTGTTTTCCATCGACTCTCTCTTTTCCCTGGCTTCCCTCTTTTCCATTAACTCTCTCTTTTAGCTTTTTTTCCCGGCGTCCCTCTTTTCCATGAGCTCTCTCCTTTCCCCTCTTTTCCCTCCACTCTCTCTTTTCCCTGGCTTCCCTCTTCTGCATTAACTCTCTCGTTTAGCTCTTTTTCCCGGCGTCCCTCTTTTCCATGAGCTCTCTCTTTCCCCTCTTTTCCCTCGACTCTCTCTTTTCCCTGGCTTCCCTCTTTTCCATGAACTCTCTCTTTCCCCTCTTTTCCCTCGTCACTCTCTTTCCCCTGGTTTTCCTTTTTTCTATGAACTCTCTCTTCCCCCTCTTTTCTCTCGACTCTCTCTTTTCCCTGGCTTCCCGCTTTTTCATGAACTCTCCCTTCGCCTTGTTTTCCATCGACTCTCTCTTTTCCCTGGCTTCCCTCTTCTGCATTAACTCTCTCTTTTAGCTCTTTTCCCCTCGCGTGACTCTTTTCCCTGGCATCCCTCTTTTCCATAAACTCTGTTTTATCTCTTTTCCCTGGCTGCTTTCTTTTCCATGAGCTCTCTCTTCCCCTTCTTTCCCCTAGACTCTCTCTTTTCCCTGCTTTCCCTCTTCTGCATTAACTCTCTCTCTTTTAGCTTTTTTCCCCTCGCCGGACTCTTTTTCCCGGCGTCCCTCTTTTCCATGAACTCTCTCTTTCCCTTCTTTTCCCTCGACCCTCTCTTTTCCCTGGTTTCCCTCTTCTGCATTAACTCTCTGTTTTAGCTCCTTTCCCCTCACGGGACTCTTTTCCCTGGCTTCCCTCTTTTCCATGAACTCTCTCTATCCCCTCTTTAGCCTCGTCTCTCTCTTTTCCCTGGTTTTCCTCTTTTCCATGAGCTCTCTCTTTCCCCTCTTTTTCCCTCGACGCTCTCTTTTCCCTGGCTTCCCTCTCCTGCGTGAACTCTCTCTTTCCCTTCTTTTCCCTCGACCCTCTCTTTTCCCTGGTTTCCCTCTTCTGCATTAACTCTCTCCCCTTTAGCTTTTTTCCCCTCGCCGGACTCTTTTCCCTGGCTTCCCCCTTTTCCATGAACTCTCTCTTCCCCCTCTTTTCCCTCGACTCTCTCTTTTCCCTGGCTTCCCTCCTTTTCATGAACTGTCTCTTCCCCTTGTTTTCCATCGACTCTCTCTTTTCCCTGGTTTCCCTCTCCTGCATGAACTCTCTCTTTCTCTTCTTTTCCCTCGACCCTCTCTTTTCCCTGGTTTCCCTCTTCTGCATTAACTCTCTCCCCTTTAGCTCTTTTCCCCTCGTGTAACTCTTTTCCCTGGCTTCCCTGTTCTGCATTAACTCTCTCTTTCCCCTCTTTTCCCTCGACTCTCTCTTTTCGCTGGTTTCCCTCTTCTGCATTAACTCTCTCCTTTAGCTCTTGTCCCTCGTCTCTCTCTTTTCCCTGGTTTTCCTGTTTTCTATGAACTCTCTCTTCCCCTTCTTTTCCGTCGACTCTCTCTTTTCCCTGGCTTCCCTCTTTTTCATGAACTCTCTCTTCCCCTTGTTTTCCATCGACTCTCTCTTTTCCCTGGCTTCCCTCTCCTGCATGAGCTCTCTCTTTCCCTTCTTTTCCCTCGACTCTCTCTTTTCCCTGGCTTCCCTCTTTTCAATGAACTCTCTCTTCCCCTTGTTTTCCAATGACTCTCTCTTTTCGCTGGTTTCCCTCTTCTGCATTAACTCTCTCTTTCCCTTCTTTTCCCTCGACTCTCTCTTTTCCCTGGCTTCCCTCTTCTGCATTAACTCTCTCTTTCCCTTCTTTCCCCTCGACTGTCTCTTTTACCTGGCTTCCCTCTTTTCCACGAATTCTCTCGTTCCCTTCTTTTTCCCTCGACTCTCTCTTTTCCCTGGTTTCCCTCTTCTGCATTAACACTCTCTTTCCCTTCTTTTCCCTCGACTCTGTCTTTTCCCTGGCTTCCCTCTTCTGCATTAACTCTCTCTTTCCCTTCTTTCCCCTCGACTGTCTCTTTTACCTGGCTTCCCTCTTTTCCACGAATTCTCTCGTTCCCTTCTTTTTCCCTCGACTCTCTCTTTTCCCTGGCTTCCCTCTTTTTCATGAACTCTCTCTTCCCCTTGTTTTCCATCGACTCTCTCTTTTCCCTGGCTTCCCTCTCCTGCATGAGCTCTCTCTTTCCCTTCTTTTCCCTCGACTCTCTCTTTTTCCTGGCTTCCCTCTTCTGCATTAACTCTCTCTTTTAGCTCTTTTCCCGTCGGCTGACTCTTTCCCCTGGCTTCCCTCTTTTCTATGAACTCTCTCCTTCCCTTTGTTTCCCTCGAATCTCTCTTTTCCCTGGCTTCCCTCTTTTCCATGATTTCTCTCATTCCCTTCTTTTTACATCGACTCTCTTTTTCCTGGCTTCCCTCTTCTGCATTAACTCTTTTAGCTCTTTTCCCCGGCTTCCCTCTTCTGCATTAACTCTCTCTTTCCCCTCTTTTCCATCGACTCTCTCTTTTCCCTGGTTTCCCTCTTCTGCTTTAAACTCTCTCTTTCCCTTCTTTCCCCTCGACTGTCTCTTTTACCTGGCTTCCCTCTTTTCCACGAATTCTCTCGTTCCCTTCTTTTTCCCTCGACTCTCTCTTTTCCCTGGTTTCCCTCTTCTGCATTAACTCTTTTAGCTCTTTTCCCCTCGCTTGACTCTTTTCCCTGGATTCCCTCTTTTCAATGAGCTCTCTCTTTCCCCTCTTTTGCCTCCTCTCTCTCTTTCTCCTGGTTTCCCTCTTCTGCATTAACTCTCTCTCTTTTAGCTCTTTTCCCTGGCGTCCCTCTTTTCCACGAACTCTCTATTTCCCTTCTTTTCCCTCGACTCTCTCTTTCGCCTGGTTTCCCTCTTTTGCATTAACTCTCTCTTTTTAGCTCTTTTCCACTCGCCTGAATCTTTTTACCTGACGTCCCTCTTTCCATGATCTCTCTCTTTCTATTCTTTTCCCTCGACTCTCTCTTTTCGCTGGTTTCCCTCTTCTGCATTAATTCTCTCTTTTAGCTCTTTTCCCCTCGCGTGACTCTTTTCCCTGGCTTCCCTCTTTTCTATGAACTCTCTCGTTCCTTTCTTTTCGCTCGTCTCTCTCTTTTCCCTGGTTTTCCTCTTTTCTATGAACTCTCTCCTCCCCCTCTTTTCCCTCGACTCTCTCTTTTCCCTGGCTTCCCTCTTCTCCATGAACTCTCTCTTCCCCTTGTTTTCCATCGACTCTCTCTTTTCGCTGGTTTCCCTCTTCTGCATTAACTCTCTCTTTCCCGTCTTTTCCCTCGACGCTCTCTTTTCGCTGGTTTCCCTCTTCTGCATTAACTCTCTCTTTCCCGTCTTTTCCCTCGACGCTCTCTTTTCGCTGGTTTCCCTCTTCTGCATTAACTCTCTCTTCCCCTCTTTTCCCTCGACTCTCTCTTTTCCCTGGCTTCCCTCTTCTGCATTAACTCTCTCTTCCCCTTGTTTTCCATCGACTCTCTCATTTCCCTGGCTTCCCGCTTTATCATGAACTCTCTCTTCCCCTTGTTTTCCATCGACTCTCTCTTTTCGCTGGTTTCCCTCTTATGCATTAACTCTCTCTTTCCCTTCTTTTCCCTCGACTCTCTCTTTTCGCTGGTTTCCCTCTTCTGCATTAACTCTCTCTTCCCCTTCTTTTCCATCGACTATCTCTTTTCCCTGGCTTCCCTCTTTTCCATGAACTGTCTCTTTCCCTTCTTTTCCCTTCGCTCTATCTTTTCCCTGGCTTACCTCTTTTCCATGAACTCTCTCTTTCCACTCTTTTCCCTCGTCTCTCTCTTTTCCCTGGTTTTCCTCTTTTCTATGAACTCTCTCTTTCCCGTCTTTTCCCTCGACTCTCTCTTTTCCCTGGCTTCCCTCTTTTTCATGAACTCTCTCCCCCCTTGTTTTCCATTGACTCTCTCTTTTCCGTGGCTTCCCTCTTCTGCATTAACTCTCTCTTTCCCGTCTTTTCCCTCGATGCTCTCTTTTCCCTGGTTTCCCTCTTCTGCATTAACTCTCTCTTTTAGCTCTTTTCCCCTCGCGTGACTCTTTTCCCTGGCTTCCCTCTTCTGCATTAACTCTCTCGTTTAGCTCTTTTTCCCGGCGTCCCTCTTTTCCATGAGCTCTCTCTTTCCCCTCTTTTTCCCTCGACGCTCTCTTTTCCCTGGCTTCCCTCTCCTGCGTGAACTCTCTCTTTCCCTTCTTTTCCCTCGACCCTCTCTTTTCCCTGGTTTCCCTCTTCTGCATTAACTCTCTCCCCTTTAGCTTTTTTACCCTCGCCGGACTCTTTTCCCTGGCTTCCCTCTTTTCCATGAACTCTCTCTTCCCCCTCTTTTCCCTCGACTCTCTCTTTTCCCTGGCTTCCCGCTTTTTCATGAACTCTCTCTTCCCCTTGTTTTCCATCAACTCTCTCTTTTCGCTGGTTTCCCCCTACTGCATTAACTCTCTGTTTCCCGTCTTTTCCCTCGACTCTCTCTTTCCCCTGGTTCCCCTCTTTTCCATGAACTCTCTCTTCCCCTTCTTTCCCCTCGACTCTCTCTTTTCCTTGGCTGCCCTCCTTTTCATGAACTCTCTCTTCCCCTTGTTTTCCATCGACTCTCTCTTTTCCCTGGCTTCCCTCTTCTGCATTAACTCTCTCTTTTAGCTCTTTTCCCCTCGCCTGAGTATTTTCCGTGGCTTCCACCCTTTCCATGATCTCTCTCTTTCTATTCTTTTCCCTCGTCTCTCTCTTTTCCCGGCGTCCCTCTTTTCCATGAGCTCTCTTTTTCCCCTCTTTTCCCTCCACTCTCTCTTTTCCCTGGCTTCCCTCCTTTTCATGAACTCTCTCTTCCCCTTGTTTTCCATCGACTCTCTCTTTTCCCTGGTTTCCCTCTCCTGCATGAACTCTCTCTATCTCTTCTTTTCCCTCGACCCTCTCTTTTCCCTGGTTTCCCTCTTCTGCATTAACTCTCTCCCCTTTAGCTTTTTTCCCCTCGCCGGACTCTTTTCCCTGGCTTCCCCCTTTTCCATGAACTCTCTCTTCCCCCTCTTTTCCCTCGACTCTCTCTTTTCCCTGGCTTCCCTCCTTTTCATGAACTGTCTCTTCCCCTTGTTTTCCATCGACTCTCTCTTTTCCCTGGTTTCCCTCTCCTGCATGAACTCTCTCTTTCTCTTCTTTTCCCTCGACCCTCTCTTTTCCCTGGTTTCCCTCTTCTGCATTAACTCTCTCCCCTTTAGCTCTTTTCCCCTCGTGTAACTCTTTTCCCTGGCTTCCCTCTTCTGCATTAACTCTCTCTTTCCCCTCTTTTCCCTCGACTCTCTCTTTTCGCTGGTTTCCCTCTTCTGCATTAACTCTCTCCTTTAGCTCTTGTCCCTCGTCTCTCTCTTTTCCCTGGTTTTCCTGTTTTCTATGAACTCTCTCTTCCCCTTCTTTTCCGTCGACTCTCTCTTTTCCCTGGCTTCCCTCTTTTTCATGAACTCTCTCTTCCCCTTGTTTTCCATCGACTCTCTCTTTTCCCTGGCTTCCCTCTCCTGCATGAGCTCTCTCTTTCCCTTCTTTTCCCTCGACTCTCTCTTTTCCCTGGCTTCCCTCTTTTCAATGAACTCTCTCTTCCCCTTGTTTTCCAATGACTCTCTCTTTTCGCTGGTTTCCCTCTTCTGCATTAACTCTCTCTTTCCCTTCTTCTCCCTCGACTCTCTCTTTTCCCTGGCTTCCCTCTTCTGCATTAACTCTCTCTTTCCCTTCTTTCCCCTCGACTGTCTCTTTTACCTGGCTTCCCTCTTTTCCACGAATTCTCTCGTTCCCTTCTTTTTCCCTCGACTCTCTCTTTTCCCTGGTTTCCCTCTTCTGCATTAACACTCTCTTTCCCTTCTTTTCCCTCGACTCTCTCTTTTCCCTGGCTTCCCTCTTCTGCATTAACTCTCTCTTTCCCTTCTTTCCCCTCGACTGTCTCTTTTACCTGGCTTCCCTCTTTTCCACGAATTCTCTCGTTCCCTTCTTTTTCCCTCGACTCTCTCTTTTCCCTGGCTTCCCTCTTTTTCATGAACTCTCTCTTCCCCTTGTTTTCCATCGACTCTCTCTTTTCCCTGGCTTCCCTCTCCTGCATGAGCTCTCTCTTTCCCTTCTTTTCCCTCGACTCTCTCTTTTTCCTGGCTTCCCTCTTCTGCATTAACTCTCTCTTTTAGCTCTTTTCCCGTCGGCTGACTCTTTCCCCTGGCTTCCCTCTTTTCTATGAACTCTCTCCTTCCCTTTGTTTCCCTCGAATCTCTCTTTTCCCTGGCTTCCCTCTTTTCCATGATTTCTCTCATTCCCTTCTTTTTACATCGACTCTCTTTTTCCTGGCTTCCCTCTTCTGCATTAACTCTTTTAGCTCTTTTCCCCGGCTTCCCTCTTCTGCATTAACTCTCTCTTTCCCCTCTTTTCCATCGACTCTCTCTTTTCCCTGGTTTCCCTCTTCTGCTTTAAACTCTCTCTTTCCCTTCTTTCCCCTCGACTGTCTCTTTTACCTGGCTTCCCTCTTTTCCACGAATTCTCTCGTTCCCTTCTTTTTCCCTCGACTCTCTCTTTTCCCTGGTTTCCCTCTTCTGCATTAACTCTTTTAGCTCTTTTCCCCTCGCTTGACTCTTTTCCCTGGATTCCCTCTTTTCAATGAGCTCTCTCTTTCCCCTCTTTTGCCTCCTCTCTCTCTTTCTCCTGGTTTCCCTCTTCTGCATTAACTCTCTCTCTTTTAGCTCTTTTCCCTGGCGTCCCTCTTTTCCATGAACTCTCTATTTCCCTTCTTTTCCCTCGACTCTCTCTTTCGCCTGGTTTCCCTCTTTTGCATTAACTCTCTCTTTTTAGCTCTTTTCCACTCGCCTGAATCTTTTTACCTGGCGTCCCTCTTTCCATGATCTCTCTCTTTCTGTTCTTTTTCCCTCGACTGTCTCTTTTCGCTGGTTTCCCTCTTCTGCATTAACTCTCTCTTCCCCTTCTTTTCCATCGACTCTCTCTTTTCCCTGGCTTCCCTCTTTTCCATGATCTCTCTCTTTCCCTTCTTTTCCCTTGTCTCTATCTTTTCCCTGACTTGTCTCTTTTCCATGAACTCTCTCTTTCCACTCTTTTCCCTCGTCTCTCTCTTTTCCCTGGTTTTCCTCTTTTCTATGAACTCTCTCTTTCCCGTCTTTTCCCTCGACTCTCTCTTTTCCCTGGCTTCCCTCTTTTCAATGAACTCTCTCTTCCCCTTGTTTTCCATTGACTCTCTCTTTTCCCTGGCTTCCCTCTTCTGCATTAACTCTCTCTTTCCCTTCCTTTCCCTCGACTCTCTCTTTTCGCTGGTTTCCCTCTTCTGCATTAACTCTCTCTTTCCCGTCTTTTCCCTCGACTCTCTCTTTTCCCTGGCTTCTCTCTTCTGCATTAACTCTCTCTTTCCCTTCCTTTCCCTCGACTCTCTGTTTTCCCTGGTTTCCCTCTTCTGCATTAACTCTCTCTTCCCCTTCTTTTCCATCGACTATCTCTTTTCCCTGGCTTCCCTCTTTTCCATGAACTCTCTCTTTCCCTTCTTTTCCCTCGGCTCTATCTTTTCCCTGGCTTACCTCTTTTCCATGAACTCTCTCTTTCCACTCTTTTCCCTCGTCTCTCTCGTTTCCCTGGTTTTCCTCTTTTCCATGAACTCTCTCTTTCCCCTCTTTTCCCTCGACTCTCTCTTTTCCCAGGCTTCCCTCTTTTTCATGAACTCTCTCCCCCCTTGTTTTCCATTGACTCTCTCTTTTCCGTGGCTTCCCTCTTCTGCATTAACTCTCTCTTTCCCGTCTTTTCCCTCGATGCTCTCTTTTCGCTGGTTTCCCTCTTCTGCATTAACTCTCTCTTTTAGCTCTTTTCCCCTCGCGTGACTCTTTTCCCTGGCGTCCCTCTTTTCCATAAACTCTCTGTTTTATCTCTTTTCCCTGGCTTCCCTCTTTTCAAACAGCTCTCTCTTTCCCCTCTTTTCCCTCCACTCTCTCTTTCCCCTGGTTTCCCTCTTTCCATGATCTCTCTCTTTCCGTTCTTTTCCCTCGTCTCTCTCTTTTCTCTGGTTTTCCTTTTTTCTATGAACTCTCTCTTCCCCTTCTTTTACCTCGACTCTCTCTTTTCCCTGGCTTCCCTCTTCTGCATTAACTCTCTGTTTTAGCTCTTTTTCCCGGCGTCCCTCTTTTTCATGAACTCTCTCTATCCCCTCTTTTCCCTCGTCTCTCTCTTTTCCCTGGTTTTCCTGTTTTCTATGAACTCTCTCTTACCCCTCTTTTACCTCGACTCTCTCTTTTCCCTGGCTTCCCTCTTCTGCATTAACTCTCTCTTTTAGCTCTTTTCCCCTCGTGTGACTCTTTTCCCTGGCTTCCCTCTTCTGCATTAACTCTTTTAGCTCTTTTCCCCGGCTTCCCTCTTCTGCATTAACTCTCTCTTTCCATTCTTATCCCTCGAGACTCTGTTTTCGCTGGTTTCCCTCTTCTGCATTAACTCTCTCCTTTAGCTGTTTTCCCCTCGCCGGACTCTTTTCCCTGGCTTCCCTCTTTTCCATGAACTCTCTGTTTTATCTCTTTTCCCCTCGCCTGACTATTTTCCGTGGCTTCCCACCTTTCCATGAACTCTCTCTTTCCCTTCTTTTCCCTCGACTCTCTCTTTTCCCTGGTTTCCCTCTTCTGCATTAAACTCTCTCCTTCCCTTCTTTTCCCTCGACTCTCTCTTTTTCCTGGCTTCCCTCTTCTGCATTAACTCTTTTAGCTCTTTTCCCCGGCTTCCCTCTTCTGCATTAACTCTCTCTTTCCCCTCTTTTCCATCGACTCTCTCTTTTCCCTGGTGTCCCTCTTCTGCTTTAAACTCTCTCTTTCCCTTCTTTCCCCTCGACTGTCTCTTTTACCTGGCTTCCCTCTTTTCCACGAATTCTCTCGTTCCCTTCTTTTTCCCTCGACTCTCTCTTTTCCCTGGTTTCCCTCTTCTGCATTAACTCTCTCTTTTAGCTCTTTTTCCCTCGCTGGACTCTTTTCCCTGGCTTCCCTCTTTGCAATGAGGTCTCTCTCTTTCCCCTCTTTTGCCTCCACTCTCTCTTTCCCCTGGTTTCCCTCTTCTGCATTAACTCTCTCTTTTAGCTCTTTTCCCTGGCGTCCCTCTTCTCCATGAACTCTCTATTCCCCTTCTTTTCGCTCGACTCTCTCTTTCCCCTGGTTTCCCTCTTCTGCATTAACTCTCTCTTTCCCTTCTTTTCCCTCGACTCTCTCTTTTTCCTGGCTTCCCTCTTCTGCATTAACTCTTTTAGCTCTTTTCCCCGGCTTCCCTCTTCTGCATGAACTCTCTCTTCCCCTTGTTTTCCATCGACTCTCTCTTTTCGCTGGTTTCCCTCTTCTGCATTAACTCTCTCCTTTAGCTCTTGTCCCTCGTCTCTCTCTTTTCCCTGGTTTTCCTGTTTTCTATGAACTCTCTCTTCCCCTTCTTTTCCGTCGACTCTCTCTTTTCCCTGGCTTCCCTCTTTTTCATGAACTCTCTCTTCCCCTTGTTTTCCATCGACTCTCTCTTTTCCCTGGCTTCCCTCTCCTGCATGAGCTCTCTCTTTCCCTTCTTTTCCCTCGACTCTCTCTTTTTCCTGGCTTCCCTCTTCTGCATTAACTCTCTCTTTTAGCTCTTTTCCCGTCGGCTGACTCTTTCCCCTGGCTTCCCTCTTTTCTATGAACTCTCTCCTTCCCTTTTTTTCCCTCGAATCTCTCTTTTCCCTGGCTTCCCTCTTTTCCATGATTTCTCTCATTCCCTTCTTTTTACATCGACTCTCTTTTTCCTGGCTTCCCTCTTCTGCATTAACTCTTTTAGCTCTTTTCCCCGGCTTCCCTCTTCTGCATTAACTCTCTCTTTCCCCTCTTTTCCATCGACTCTCTCTTTTCCCTGGTGTCCCTCTTCTGCTTTAAACTCTCTCTTTCCCTTCTTTCCCCTCGACTGTCTCTTTTACCTGGCTTCCCTCTTTTCCACGAATTCTCTCGTTCCCTTCTTTTTCCCTCGACTCTCTCTTTTCCCTGGTTTCCCTCTTCTGCATTAACTCTTTTAGCTCTTTTCCCCTCGCTTGACTCTTTTCCCTGGATTCCCTCTTTTCAATGAGCTCTCTCTTTCCCCTCTTTTGCCTCCTCTCTCTCTTTCTCCTGGTTTCCCTCTTCTGCATTAACTCTCTCTCTTTTAGCTCTTTTCCCTGGCGTCCCTCTTTTCCACGAACTCTCTATTTCCCTTCTTTTCCCTCGACTCTCTCTTTCGCCTGGTTTCCCTCTTTTGCATTAACTCTCTCTTTTTAGCTCTTTTCCACTCGCCTGAATCTTTTTACCTGACGTCCCTCTTTCCATGATCTCTCTCTTTCTATTCTTTTCCCTCGACTCTCTCTTTTCGCTGGTTTCCCTCTTCTGCATTAATTCTCTCTTTTAGCTCTTTTCCCCTCGCGTGACTCTTTTCCCTGGCTTCCCTCTTTTCTATGAACTCTCTCGTTCCTTTCTTTTCGCTCGTCTCTCTCTTTTCCCTGGTTTTCCTCTTTTCTATGAACTCTCTCCTCCCCCTCTTTTCCCTCGACTCTCTCTTTTCCCTGGCTTCCCTCTTCTCCATGAACTCTCTCTTCCCCTTGTTTTCCATCGACTCTCTCTTTTCGCTGGTTTCCCTCTTCTGCATTAACTCTCTCTTTCCCGTCTTTTCCCTCGACGCTCTCTTTTCGCTGGTTTCCCTCTTCTGCATTAACTCTCTCTTTCCCGTCTTTTCCCTCGACGCTCTCTTTTCGCTGGTTTCCCTCTTCTGCATTAACTCTCTCTTCCCCTCTTTTCCCTCGACTCTCTCTTTCCCCTGGTTTCCCTCTTTTCTATGAACTCTCTCTTCCCCCTCTTTTCCCTCGACTCTCTCTTTTCCCTGGCTTCCCTCTTCTGCATTAACTCTCTCTTCCCCTTGTTTTCCATCGACTCTCTCATTTCCCTGGCTTCCCACTTTATCATGAACTCTCTCTTCCCCTTGTTTTCCATCGACTCTCTCTTTTCGCTGGTTTCCCTCTTATGCATTAACTCTCTCTTTCCCTTCTTTTCCCTCGACTCTCTCTTTTCGCTGGTTTCCCTCTTCTGCATTAACTCTCTCTTCCCCTTCTTTTCCCTCGTCTCTCTGTTTCCCCTGGTTTTCCTCTTTTCTATGAACTCTCTCTTCCCCTCTTTTCCCTCGACTCTCTCTTTCCCCTGGTTTCCCTCTTTTCTATGAACTCTCTCTTCCCCCTCTTTTCCCTCGACTCTCTCTTTTCCCTGGCTTCCCTCTTCTGCATTAACTCTCTCTTCCCCTTGTTTTCCATCGACTCTCTCATTTCCCTGGCTTCCCGCTTTATCATGAACTCTCTCTTCCCCTTGTTTTCCATCGACTCTCTCTTTTCGCTGGTTTCCCTCTTATGCATTAACTCTCTCTTTTAGCTCTTTTCCCCTCGCGTGACTCTTTTCCCTGGCGTCCCTCTTTTCCATAAACTCTCTGTTTTATCTCTTTTCCCTGGCTTACCTCTTTTCAAAGAGCTCTCTCTTTCCCCTCTTTCCCTCCACTCTCTCTTTCCCCTGGTTTCCCTCTTTCCATGATCTCTCTCTTTTCGTTCTTTTCCCTCGTCTCTCTCTTTTCCCTGGTTTTCCTCTTTTCTATGAACTCTCTCTTCCCCTTCTTTTCCCTCGACTCTCTCTTTTCCCTGGCTTCCCTCTTCTGCATTAACACTCTCTTTTAGCTCTTTTCCCCTTGCCTGACTATTTTCCGTGGCTTCCACCCTTTCCATGATCTCTCTCTTTCTATTCTTTTCCCTCGTCTCTCTCTTTTCCCTGGTTTTCCTCTTTTCTAATAACTCTCTCTCCCCCCTCTTTTCCCTCGACTCTCTCTTTTCCCTGGCTTCCCTCTTTTCCATGATTTCTCTCATTCCCTTCTTTTTACATCGACTCTCTTTTTCCTGGCTTCCTTCTTCTGCATTAACTCTCTCTTCCCCCTCTTTTCCCTCGACTCTCTCTTTTCCCTGGCTTCCCTCTTTTCCATGATTTCTCTCATTCCCTTCTTTTTACATCGACTCTCTTTTTCCTGGCTTCCCTCTTCTGCATGAACTCTCTCTTTTAGCTCTTTTCCCCGGCGTCCCTCTTTTCCATGAGCTCTCTCTTTCCCCTCTTTTCCCCCTCGACTCTCTCTTTTCCCTGACTTGTCTCTTTTCCATGAGCTCTCTCTTTCCCCTCTTTTCCCTCGTCTATTTGGTTTTCCTCTTTTCTATGAACTCTCTCTTTCCCGTCTTTTCCCTCGACTCTCTCTTTTCCCTGGCTTCCCTCTTTTTTCATGAACTCTCCCTTCGCCTTGTTTTCCATCGACTCTCTCTTTTCCCTGGCTTCCCTCTTTTCCATTAACTCTCTCTTTTAGCTTTTTTTCCCGGTTTCCCTCTTTTCCATGAGCTCTCTCCTTTCCCCTCTTTTCCCTCCACTCTCTCTTTTCCCTGGCTTCCCTCTTCTGCATTAACTCTCTCGTTTAGCTCTTTTTCCCGGCGTCCCTCTTTTCCATGAGCTCTCTCTTTCCCCTCTTTTCCCTCGACTCTCTCTTTTCCCTGGCTTCCCTCTTTTCCATGAACTCTCTCTTTCCCCTCTTTTCCCTCGTCACTCTCTTTCCCCTGGTTTTCCTTTTTTCTATGAACTCTCTCTTCCCCCTCTTTTCTCTCGACTCTCTCTTTTCCCTGGCTTCCCGCTTTTTCATGAACTCTCTCTTCCCCTTGTTTTCCATCAGCTCTCTCTTTTCCCTGGTTTCCCTCTTCTGCATTAACTCTCTCTTTCCCCTCTTTTCCCTCCACTCTCTATTTTCCCTGGCTTCCCTCTTCTGCATTAACTCTCTCTTTTAGCTCTTTTTCCCGGCGTCCCTCTTTTCCATGAGCTCTCTCTTTCCCCTCTTTTCCCTCGTCTCTCTCTTTTCCCTGGTTTTCCTGTTTTCTATGAACTCTCTCTTCCCCTTGTTTTCCATCAGCTCTCTCTTTTCCCTGGTTTCCCTATCCTGCATGAACTCTCTCTTTCCCTTCTTTTCCCTCGACCCTCTCTTTTCCCTGGTTTCCCTCTTCTGCATTAACTCTCTCTTTTAGCTCTTTTCCCCTCGCGTGACTCTTTTCCCTGGCATCCCTCTTTTCCATAAACTCTGTTTTATCTCTTTTCCCTGGCTGCTTTCTTTTCCATGAGCTCTCTCTTCCCCTTCTTTCCCCTAGACTCTCTCTTTTCCCTGCTTTCCCTCTTCTGCATTAACTCTCTCTCTTTTAGCTTTTTTCCCCTCGCCGGACTCTTTTTCCCGGCGTCCCTCTTTTCCATGAACTCTCTCTTTCCCTTCTTTTCCCTCGACCCTCTCTTTTCCCTGGTTTCCCTCTTCTGCATTAACTCTCTGTTTTAGCTCCTTTCCCCTCACGGGACTCTTTTCCCTGGCTTCCCTCTTTTCCATGAACTCTCTCTATCCCCTCTTTCCCCTCGTCTCTCTCTTTTCCCTGGTTTTCCTCTTTTCTATGAACTCTCTCTTCCCCCTCTTTTCCCTCGACTCTCTCTTTTCCCTGGCTTCCCTCTTTTCCATGATTTCTCTCATTCCCTTCTTTTTACATCGACTCTCTTTTTCCTGGCTTCCTTCTTCTGCATTAACTCTCTCTTTCCCCTCTTTTCCCTCCACTCTCTCTCTTCCCTGGCTTCCATCTTCTGCATTAACTCTCTCTTTTACCTCTTTTTCCCGGCGTCCCTCTTTTCCATGAGCTCTCTCTTTCCCCTCTTTTTCCCTCGACGCTCTCTTTTCCCTGGCTTCCCTCTCCTGCGTGAACTCTCTCTTTCCCTTCTTTTCCCTCGACCCTCTCTTTTCCCTGGTTTCCCTCTTCTGCATTAACTCTCTCCCCTTTAGCTTTTTTCCCCTCGCCGGACTCTTTTCCCTGGCTTCCCTCTTTTCCATGAACTCTCTCTTCCCCCTCTTTTCCCTCGACTCTCTCTTTTCCCTGGCTTCCCGCTTTTTCATGAACTCTCTCTTCCCCTTGTTTTCCATCGACTCTCTCTTTTCGCTGGTTTCCCCCTACTGCATTAACTCTCTGTTTCCCGTCTTTTCCCTCGACTCTCTCTTTCCCCTGGTTCCCCTCTTTTCCATGAACTCTCTCTTCCCCTTCTTTCCCCTCGACTCTCTCTTTTCCTTGGCTGCCCTCCTTTTCATGAACTCTCTCTTCCCCTTGTTTTCCATCGACTCTCTCTTTTCCCTGGCTTCCCTCTTCTGCATTAACTCTCTCTTTTAGCTCTTTTCCCCTCGCCTGAGTATTTTCCGTGGCTTCCACCCTTTCCATGATCTCTCTCTTTCTATTCTTTTCCCTCGTCTCTCTCTTTTCCCTGGTTTTCCTCTTTTCTATGAACTCTCTCTTCCCCCTCTTTTCCCTCGACTCTCTCTTTTCCCTGGCTTCCCTCTTTTCCGTGATTTCTCTCATTCCCTTCTTTTTACATCGACTCTCTTTTTCCTGGCTTCCTTCTTCTGCATTAACTCTCTCTTCCCCCTCTTTTCCCTCGAATCTCTCTTTTCCCTGGCTTCCCTCTTTTCCATGATTTCTCTCATTCCCTTCTTTTTACATCGACTCTCTTTTTCCTGGCTTCCTTCTTCTGCATTAACTCTCTCTTTCCCCTCTTTTGCCTCCACTCTCTCTTTTCCCTGGCTTCCCTCTTCTGCATGAACTCTCTCTTTTAGCTCTTTTCCCCGGCGTCCCTCTTTTCCATGAGCTCTCTCTTTCCCCTCTTTTTCCCCTCGACTCTCTCTTTTCCCTGACTTGTCTCTTTTCCATGAGCTCTCTCTTTCCCCTCTTTTCCCTCGTCTATTTGGTTTTCCTCTTTTCTATGAACTCTCTCTTTCCCGTCTTTTCCCTCGACTCTCTCTTTTCCCTGGCTTCCCTCTTTTTTCATGAACTCTCCCTTCCCCTTGTTTTCCATCGACTCTCTCTTTTCCCTGGCTTCCCTCTTTTCCATTAACTCTCTCTTTTAGCTTTTTTTCCCGGCGTCCCTCTTTTCCATGAGCTCTCTCCTTTCCCCTCTTTTCCCTCCACTCTCTCTTTTCCCTGGCTTCCCTCTTCTGCATTAACTCTCTCGTTTAGCTCTTTTTCCCGGCGTCCCTCTTTTCCATGAGCTCTCTCTTTCCCCTCTTTTCCCTCGACTCTCTCTTTTCCCTGGCTTCCCTCTTTTCCATGAACTCTCTCTTTCCCCTCTTTTCCCTCGTCACTCTCTTTCCCCTGGTTTTCCTTTTTTCTATGAACTCTCTCTTCCCCCTCTTTTCTCTCGACTCTCTCTTTTCCCTGGCTTCCCGCTTTTTCATGAACTCTCCCTTCGCCTTGTTTTCCATCGACTCTCTCTTTTCCCTGGCTTCCCTCTTCTGCATTAACTCTCTCTTTTAGCTCTTTTCCCCTCGCGTGACTCTTTTCCCTGGCATCCCTCTTTTCCATAAACTCTGTTTTATCTCTTTTCCCTGGCTGCTTTCTTTTCCATGAGCTCTCTCTTCCCCTTCTTTCCCCTAGACTCTCTCTTTTCCCTGCTTTCCCTCTTCTGCATTAACTCTCTCTCTTTTAGCTTTTTTCCCCTCGCCGGACTCTTTTTCCCGGCGTCCCTCTTTTCCATGAACTCTCTCTTTCCCTTCTTTTCCCTCGACCCTCTCTTTTCCCTGGTTTCCCTCTTCTGCATTAACTCTCTGTTTTAGCTCCTTTCCCCTCACGGGACTCTTTTCCCTGGCTTCCCTCTTTTCCATGAACTCTCTCTATCCCCTCTTTAGCCTCGTCTCTCTCTTTTCCCTGGTTTTCCTCTTTTCTATGAACTCTCTCTTCCCCCTCTTTTCCCTCGACTCTCTCTTTTCCCTGGCTTCCCTCTTTTCCATGATTTCTCTCATTCCCTTCTTTTTACATCGACTCTCTTTTTCCTGGCTTCCTTCTTCTGCATTAACTCTCTCTTTCCCCTCTTTTCCCTCCACTCTCTCTCTTCCCTGGCTACCATCTTCTGCATTAACTCTCTCTTTTACCTCTTTTTCCCGGCGTCCCTCTTTTCCATGAGCTCTCTCTTTCCCCTCTTTTTCCCTCGACGCTCTCTTTTCCCTGGCTTCCCTCTCCTGCGTGAACTCTCTCTTTCCCTTCTTTTCCCTCGACCCTCTCTTTTCCCTGGTTTCCCTCTTCTGCATTAACTCTCTCCCCTTTAGCTTTTTTCCCCTCGCCGGACTCTTTTCCCTGGCTTCCCTCTTTTCCATGAACTCTCTCTTCCCCCTCTTTTCCCTCGACTCTCTCTTTTCCCTGGCTTCCCGCTTTTTCATGAACTCTCTCTTCCCCTTGTTTTCCATCGACTCTCTCTTTTCGCTGGTTTCCCCCTACTGCATTAACTCTCTGTTTCCCGTCTTTTCCCTCGACTCTCTCTTTCCCCTGGTTCCCCTCTTTTCCATGAACTCTCTCTTCCCCTTCTTTCCCCTCGACTCTCTCTTTTCCTTGGCTGCCCTCCTTTTCATGAACTCTCTCTTCCCCTTGTTTTCCATCGACTCTCTCTTTTCCCTGGCTTCCCTCTTCTGCATTAACTCTCTCTTTTAGCTCTTTTCCCCTCGCCTGAGTATTTTCCGTGGCTTCCACCCTTTCCATGATCTCTCTCTTTCTATTCTTTTCCCTCGTCTCTCTCTTTTCCCGGCGTCCCTCTTTTCCATGAGCTCTCTTTTTCCCCTCTTTTCCCTCCACTCTCTCTTTTCCCTGGCTTCCCTCCTTTTCATGAACTCTCTCTTCCCCTTGTTTTCCATCGACTCTCTCTTTTCCCTGGTTTCCCTCTCCTGCATGAACTCTCTCTATCTCTTCTTTTCCCTCGACCCTCTCTTTTCCCTGGTTTCCCTCTTCTGCATTAACTCTCTCCCCTTTAGCTTTTTTCCCCTCGCCGGACTCTTTTCCCTGGCTTCCCCCTTTTCCATGAACTCTCTCTTCCCCCTCTTTTCCCTCGACTCTCTCTTTTCCCTGGCTTCCCTCCTTTTCATGAACTGTCTCTTCCCCTTGTTTTCCATCGACTCTCTCTTTTCCCTGGTTTCCCTCTCCTGCATGAACTCTCTCTTTCTCTTCTTTTCCCTCGACCCTCTCTTTTCCCTGGTTTCCCTCTTCTGCATTAACTCTCTCCCCTTTAGCTCTTTTCCCCTCGTGTAACTCTTTTCCCTGGCTTCCCTCTTCTGCATTAACTCTCTCTTTCCCCTCTTTTCCCTCGACTCTCTCTTTTCGCTGGTTTCCCTCTTCTGCATTAACTCTCTCCTTTAGCTCTTGTCCCTCGTCTCTCTCTTTTCCCTGGTTTTCCTGTTTTCTATGAACTCTCTCTTCCCCTTCTTTTCCGTCGACTCTCTCTTTTCCCTGGCTTCCCTCTTTTTCATGAACTCTCTCTTCCCCTTGTTTTCCATCGACTCTCTCTTTTCCCTGGCTTCCCTCTCCTGCATGAGCTCTCTCTTTCCCTTCTTTTCCCTCGACTCTCTCTTTTCCCTGGCTTCCCTCTTTTCAATGAACTCTCTCTTCCCCTTGTTTTCCAATGACTCTCTCTTTTCGCTGGTTTCCCTCTTCTGCATTAACTCTCTCTTTCCCTTCTTTTCCCTCGACTCTCTCTTTTCCCTGGCTTCCCTCTTCTGCATTAACTCTCTCTTTCCCTTCTTTCCCCTCGACTGTCTCTTTTACCTGGCTTCCCTCTTTTCCACGAATTCTCTCGTTCCCTTCTTTTTCCCTCGACTCTCTCTTTTCCCTGGTTTCCCTCTTCTGCATTAACACTCTCTTTCCCTTCTTTTCCCTCGACTCTCTCTTTTCCCTGGCTTCCCTCTTCTGCATTAACTCTCTCTTTCCCTTCTTTCCCCTCGACTGTCTCTTTTACCTGGCTTCCCTCTTTTCCACGAATTCTCTCGTTCCCTTCTTTTTCCCTCGACTCTCTCTTTTCCCTGGCTTCCCTCTTTTTCATGAACTCTCTCTTCCCCTTGTTTTCCATCGACTCTCTCTTTTCCCTGGCTTCCCTCTCCTGCATGAGCTCTCTCTTTCCCTTCTTTTCCCTCGACTCTCTCTTTTTCCTGGCTTCCCTCTTCTGCATTAACTCTCTCTTTTAGCTCTTTTCCCGTCGGCTGACTCTTTCCCCTGGCTTCCCTCTTTTCTATGAACTCTCTCCTTCCCTTTGTTTCCCTCGAATCTCTCTTTTCCCTGGCTTCCCTCTTTTCCATGATTTCTCTCATTCCCTTCTTTTTACATCGACTCTCTTTTTCCTGGCTTCCCTCTTCTGCATTAACTCTTTTAGCTCTTTTCCCCGGCTTCCCTCTTCTGCATTAACTCTCTCTTTCCCCTCTTTTCCATCGACTCTCTCTTTTCCCTGGTTTCCCTCTTCTGCTTTAAACTCTCTCTTTCCCTTCTTTCCCCTCGACTGTCTCTTTTACCTGGCTTCCCTCTTTTCCACGAATTCTCTCGTTCCCTTCTTTTTCCCTCGACTCTCTCTTTTCCCTGGTTTCCCTCTTCTGCATTAACTCTTTTAGCTCTTTTCCCCTCGCTTGACTCTTTTCCCTGGATTCCCTCTTTTCAATGAGCTCTCTCTTTCCCCTCTTTTGCCTCCTCTCTCTCTTTCTCCTGGTTTCCCTCTTCTGCATTAACTCTCTCTCTTTTAGCTCTTTTCCCTGGCGTCCCTCTTTTCCATGAACTCTCTATTTCCCTTCTTTTCCCTCGACTCTCTCTTTCGCCTGGTTTCCCTCTTTTGCATTAACTCTCTCTTTTTAGCTCTTTTCCACTCGCCTGAATCTTTTTACCTGGCGTCCCTCTTTCCATGATCTCTCTCTTTCTATTCTTTTTCCCTCGACTGTCTCTTTTCGCTGGTTTCCCTCTTCTGCATTAACTCTCTCTTCCCCTTCTTTTCCATCGACTCTCTCTTTTCCCTGGCTTCCCTCTTTTCCATGATCTCTCTCTTTCCCTTCTTTTCCCTTGTCTCTATCTTTTCCCTGACTTGTCTCTTTTCCATGAACTCTCTCTTTCCACTCTTTTCCCTCGTCTCTCTCTTTTCCCTGGTTTTCCTCTTTTCTATGAACTCTCTCTTTCCCGTCTTTTCCCTCGACTCTCTCTTTTCCCTGGCTTCCCTCTTTTCAATGAACTCTCTCTTCCCCTTGTTTTCCATTGACTCTCTCTTTTCCCTGGCTTCCCTCTTCTGCATTAACTCTCTCTTTCCCTTCCTTTCCCTCGACTCTCTCTTTTCGCTGGTTTCCCTCTTCTGCATTAACTCTCTCTTTCCCTTCCTTTCCCTCGACTCTCTCTTTTCGCTGGTTTCCCTCTTCTGCATTAACTCTCTCTTTCCCGTCTTTTCCCTCGACTCTCTCTTTTCCCTGGCTTCTCTCTTCTGCATTAACTCTCTCTTTCCCTTCCTTTCCCTCGACTCTCTGTTTTCCCTGGTTTCCCTCTTCTGCATTAACTCTCTCTTCCCCTTCTTTTCCATCGACTATCTCTTTTCCCTGGCTTCCCTCTTTTCCATGAACTCTCTCTTTCCCTTCTTTTCCCTCGGCTCTATCTTTTCCCTGGCTTACCTCTTTTCCATGAACTCTCTCTTTCCACTCTTTTCCCTCGTCTCTCTCGTTTCCCTGGTTTTCCTCTTTTCCATGAACTCTCTCTTTCCCCTCTTTTCCCTCGACTCTCTCTTTTCCCAGGCTTCCCTCTTTTTCATGAACTCTCTCCCCCCTTGTTTTCCATTGACTCTCTCTTTTCCGTGGCTTCCCTCTTCTGCATTAACTCTCTCTTTCCCGTCTTTTCCCTCGATGCTCTCTTTTCGCTGGTTTCCCTCTTCTGCATTAACTCTCTCTTTTAGCTCTTTTCCCCTCGCGTGACTCTTTTCCCTGGCGTCCCTCTTTTCCATAAACTCTCTGTTTTATCTCTTTTCCCTGGCTTCCCTCTTTTCAAACAGCTCTCTCTTTCCCCTCTTTTCCCTCCACTCTCTCTTTCCCCTGGTTTCCCTCTTTCCATGATCTCTCTCTTTCCGTTCTTTTCCCTCGTCTCTCTCTTTTCTCTGGTTTTCCTCTTTTCTATGAACTCTCTCTTCCCCTTCTTTTACCTCGACTCTCTCTTTTCCCTGGCTTCCCTCTTCTGCATTAACTCTCTGTTTTAGCTCTTTTTCCCGGCGTCCCTCTTTTTCATGAACTCTCTCTATCCCCTCTTTTCCCTCGTCTCTCTCTTTTCCCTGGTTTTCCTGTTTTCTATGAACTCTCTCTTACCCCTCTTTTACCTCGACTCTCTCTTTTCCCTGGCTTCCCTCTTCTGCATTAACTCTCTCTTTTAGCTCTTTTCCCCTCGTGTGACTCTTTTCCCTGGCTTCCCTCTTCTGCATTAACTCTTTTAGCTCTTTTCCCCGGCTTCCCTCTTCTGCATTAACTCTCTCTTTCCATTCTTATCCCTCGAGACTCTGTTTTCGCTGGTTTCCCTCTTCTGCATTAACTCTCTCCTTTAGCTGTTTTCCCCTCGCCGGACTCTTTTCCCTGGCTTCCCTCTTTTCCATGAACTCTCTGTTTTATCTCTTTTCCCCTCGCCTGACTATTTTCCGTGGCTTCCCACCTTTCCATGAACTCTCTCTTTCCCTTCTTTTCCCTCGACTCTCTCTTTTCCCTGGTTTCCCTCTTCTGCATTAAACTCTCTCCTTCCCTTCTTTTCCCTCGACTCTCTCTTTTTCCTGGCTTCCCTCTTCTGCATTAACTCTTTTAGCTCTTTTCCCCGGCTTCCCTCTTCTGCATTAACTCTCTCTTTCCCCTCTTTTCCATCGACTCTCTCTTTTCCCTGGTGTCCCTCTTCTGCTTTAAACTCTCTCTTTCCCTTCTTTCCCCTCGACTGTCTCTTTTACCTGGCTTCCCTCTTTTCCACGAATTCTCTCGTTCCCTTCTTTTTCCCTCGACTCTCTCTTTTCCCTGGTTTCCCTCTTCTGCATTAACTCTCTCTTTTAGCTCTTTTTCCCTCGCTGGACTCTTTTCCCTGGCTTCCCTCTTTGCAATGAGGTCTCTCTCTTTCCCCTCTTTTGCCTCCACTCTCTCTTTCCCCTGGTTTCCCTCTTCTGCATTAACTCTCTCTTTTAGCTCTTTTCCCTGGCGTCCCTCTTCTCCATGAACTCTCTATTCCCCTTCTTTTCGCTCGACTCTCTCTTTCCCCTGGTTTCCCTCTTCTGCATTAACTCTCTCTTTCCCTTCTTTTCCCTCGACTCTCTCATTTCCCTGGTTTCCCTCTTCTGCATTAACTCTCTCTTTCCCTTTTTTTCCCTCGACTCTCTGTTTTCGCTGGTTTCCCTCTTCTGCATTAACTCTCTCTTTTAGCTATTCTCCCCTCGGCTGACTATTTTCCGTGGCTTAACCCTTTCCATGATCTCTCTCTTTCTATTCTCTTCCCTCGACTCTCTCTTTTCCCTGGCTTCCCTCTTCTGCATTAACTCTCTCTTTTAGCTCTTTTCCCCTCGCGTGACTCTTTTCCCTGGCTTCCCTCTATTCAATGAACTCTCTCTTCCACTTGTTTTCTATCGACTCTCTCTTTTCCCTGGTTTACCTCTTCTGCATTAGACTCTCTCTTTCCCTTCTTTTCCCTCGACTCTCTCATTTCCCTGGCTTCCCGCTTTATCATGAACTCCCTCTTCCCCTCGTTTTCCATCGACTCTCTCTTTTCGCTGGTTTCCCTCTTCTGCATTAACTCTCTCTTCCCCTTCTTTTCCCTCGACTCTCTCTTTCCCCTGGCTTCTCTCTTTTCCATGAACTCTCTCTTTCCCCTGTTTTCCCTCGTCTCTCTCTTTTCCCTGGTTTTCCTGTTTTCTATGAACTCTCTCTTCCCCCTCTTTTACCTCGACTCTCTCTTTTCCCTGGCTTCACTCTTTTTCATGAACTCTCTCTTCCTCTTGTTTTCCATCGACTCTCTCTTTTCCCTGGTTTCCCTCTTCTGCATTAACTCTCTCTTTTAGCTCTTTTCCCCTCGTGTGACTCTTTTCCCTGGCTTCCCTCTTCTGCATTAACTCTCTCTTTCCCCTCTTTTCCCTCGACTCTCTCTTTTCGCTGGTTTCCCTCTTCTGCATTAACTCTCTCCTTTAGCTCTTGTCCCTCGTCTCTCTCTTTTCCCTGGTTTTCCTGTTTTCTATGAACTCTCTCTTCCCCTTCTTTTCCGTCGACTCTCTCTTTTCCCTGGCTTCCCTCTTTTTCATGAACTCTCTCTTCCCCTTGTTTTCCATCGACTCTCTCTTTTCCCTGGCTTCCCTCTCCTGCATGAGCTCTCTCTTTCCCTTCTTTTCCCTCGACTCTCTCTTTTTCCTGGCTTCCCTCTTCTGCATTAACTCTCTCTTTTAGCTCTTTTCCCGTCGGCTGACTCTTTCCCCTGGCTTCCCTCTTTTCTATGAACTCTCTCCTTCCCTTTTTTTCCCTCGAATCTCTCTTTTCCCTGGCTTCCCTCTTTTCCATGATTTCTCTCATTCCCTTCTTTTTACATCGACTCTCTTTTTCCTGGCTTCCCTCTTCTGCATTAACTCTTTTAGCTCTTTTCCCCGGCTTCCCTCTTCTGCATTAACTCTCTCTTTCCCCTCTTTTCCATCGACTCTCTCTTTTCCCTGGTGTCCCTCTTCTGCTTTAAACTCTCTCTTTCCCTTCTTTCCCCTCGACTGTCTCTTTTACCTGGCTTCCCTCTTTTCCACGAATTCTCTCGTTCCCTTCTTTTTCCCTCGACTCTCTCTTTTCCCTGGTTTCCCTCTTCTGCATTAACTCTTTTAGCTCTTTTCCCCTCGCTTGACTCTTTTCCCTGGATTCCCTCTTTTCAATGAGCTCTCTCTTTCCCCTCTTTTGCCTCCTCTCTCTCTTTCTCCTGGTTTCCCTCTTCTGCATTAACTCTCTCTCTTTTAGCTCTTTTCCCTGGCGTCCCTCTTTTCCACGAACTCTCTATTTCCCTTCTTTTCCCTCGACTCTCTCTTTCGCCTGGTTTCCCTCTTTTGCATTAACTCTCTCTTTTTAGCTCTTTTCCACTCGCCTGAATCTTTTTACCTGACGTCCCTCTTTCCATGATCTCTCTCTTTCTATTCTTTTCCCTCGACTCTCTCTTTTCGCTGGTTTCCCTCTTCTGCATTAATTCTCTCTTTTAGCTCTTTTCCCCTCGCGTGACTCTTTTCCCTGGCTTCCCTCTTTTCTATGAACTCTCTCGTTCCTTTCTTTTCGCTCGTCTCTCTCTTTTCCCAGGTTTTCCTCTTTTCTATGAACTCTCTCCTCCCCCTCTTTTCCCTCGACTCTCTCTTTTCCCTGGCTTCCCTCTTCTCCATGAACTCTCTCTTCCCCTTGTTTTCCATCGACTCTCTCTTTTCGCTGGTTTCCCTCTTCTGCATTAACTCTCTCTTTCCCGTCTTTTCCCTCGACGCTCTCTTTTCGCTGGTTTCCCTCTTCTGCATTAACTCTCTCTTTCCCGTCTTTTCCCTCGACGCTCTCTTTTCGCTGGTTTCCCTCTTCTGCATTAACTCTCTCTTCCCCTCTTTTCCCTCGACTCTCTCTTTTCCCTGGCTTCCCTCTTCTGCATTAACTCTCTCTTCCCCTTGTTTTCCATCGACTCTCTCATTTCCCTGGCTTCCCGCTTTATCATGAACTCTCTCTTCCCCTTGTTTTCCATCGACTCTCTCTTTTCGCTGGTTTCCCTCTTATGCATTAACTCTCTCTTTCCCTTCTTTTCCCTCGACTCTCTCTTTTCGCTGGTTTCCCTCTTCTGCATTAACTCTCTCTTCCCCTTCTTTTCCCTCGTCTCTCTGTTTCCCCTGGTTTTCCTCTTTTCTATGAACTCTCTCTTCCCCTCTTTTCCCTCGACTCTCTCTTTCCCCTGGTTTCCCTCTTTTCTATGAACTCTCTCTTCCCCCTCTTTTCCCTCGACTCTCTCTTTTCCCTGGCTTCCCTCTTCTGCATTAACTCTCTCTTCCCCTTGTTTTCCATCGACTCTCTCATTTCCCTGGCTTCCCGCTTTATCATGAACTCTCTCTTCCCCTTGTTTTCCATCGACTCTCTCTTTTCGCTGGTTTCCCTCTTATGCATTAACTCTCTCTTTTAGCTCTTTTCTCCTCGCGTGACTCTTTTCCCTGGCGTCCCTCTTTTCCATAAACTCTCTGTTTTATCTCTTTTCCCTGGCTTACCTCTTTTCAAAGAGCTCTCTCTTTCCCCTCTTTTCCCTCCACTCTCTCTTTCCCCTGGTTTCCCTCTTTCCATGATCTCTCTCTTTCCGTTCTTTTCCCTCGTCTCTCTCTTTTCCCTGGTTTTCCTCTTTTCTATGAACTCTCTCTTCCCCTTCTTTTCCCTCGACTCTCTCTTTTCCCTGGCTTCCCTCTTCTGCATTAACTCTCTGTTTTAGCTCTGTTTCCCGGCGTCCCTCTTTTCCATGAACTCTCTCTATCCCCTCTTTTCCCTCGTCTCTCTCTTTTCCCTGGTTTTCCTGTTTTCTATGAACTCTCTCTTCCCCCTCTTTTACCTCGACTCTCTCTTTTCCCTGGCTTCCCTCTTCTGCATTAACTCTCTCTTTCCCTTCCTTTCCCTCGACTCTCTCTTTTCGCTGGTTTCCCTCTTCTGCATTAACTCTCTCTTCCCCTTCTTTTCCATCGACTATCTCTTTTCCCTGGCTTCCCTCTTTTCCATGAACTGTCTCTTTCCCTTCTTTTCCCTTCGCTCTATCTTTTCCCTGGCTTACCTCTTTTCCATGAACTCTCTCTTTCCACTCTTTTCCCTCGTCTCTCTCTTTTCCCTGGTTTTCCTCTTTTCTATGAACTCTCTCTTTCCCGTCTTTTCCCTCGACTCTCTCTTTTCCCTGGCTTCCCTCTTTTTCATGAACTCTCTCCCCCCTTGTTTTCCATTGACTCTCTCTTTTCCGTGGCTTCCCTCTTCTGCATTAACTCTCTCTTTCCCGTCTTTTCCCTCGATGCTCTCTTTTCGCTGGTTTCCCTCTTCTGCATTAACTCTCTCTTTTAGCTCTTTTCCCCTCGCGTGACTCTTTTCCCTGGCTTCCCTCTTCTGCATTAACTCTCTCGTTTAGCTCTTTTTCCCGGCGTCCCTCTTTTCCATGAGCTCTCTCTTTCCCCTCTTTTTCCCTCGACGCTCTCTTTTCCCTGGCTTCCCTCTCCTGCGTGAACTCTCTCTTTCCCTTCTTTTCCCTCGACCCTCTCTTTTCCCTGGTTTCCCTCTTCTGCATTAACTCTCTCCCCTTTAGCTTTTTTCCCCTCGCCGGACTCTTTTCCCTGGCTTCCCTCTTTTCCATGAACTCTCTCTTCCCCCTCTTTTCCCTCGACTCTCTCTTTTCCCTGGCTTCCCGCTTTTTCATGAACTCTCTCTTCCCCTTGTTTTCCATCGACTCTCTCTTTTCGCTGGTTTCCCCCTACTGCATTAACTCTCTGTTTCCCGTCTTTTCCCTCGACTCTCTCTTTCCCCTGGTTCCCCTCTTTTCCATGAACTCTCTCTTCCCCTTCTTTCCCCTCGACTCTCTCTTTTCCTTGGCTGCCCTCCTTTTCATGAACTCTCTCTTCCCCTTGTTTTCCATCGACTCTCTCTTTTCCCTGGCTTCCCTCTTCTGCATTAACTCTCTCTTTTAGCTCTTTTCCCCTCGCCTGAGTATTTTCCGTGGCTTCCACCCTTTCCATGATCTCTCTCTTTCTATTCTTTTCCCTCGTCTCTCTCTTTTCCCGGCGTCCCTCTTTTCCATGAGCTCTCTTTTTCCCCTCTTTTCCCTCCACTCTCTCTTTTCCCTGGCTTCCCTCCTTTTCATGAACTCTCTCTTCCCCTTGTTTTCCATCGACTCTCTCTTTTCCCTGGTTTCCCTCTCCTGCATGAACTCTCTCTATCTCTTCTTTTCCCTCGACCCTCTCTTTTCCCTGGTTTCCCTCTTCTGCATTAACTCTCTCCCCTTTAGCTTTTTTCCCCTCGCCGGACTCTTTTCCCTGGCTTCCCCCTTTTCCATGAACTCTCTCTTCCCCCTCTTTTCCCTCGACTCTCTCTTTTCCCTGGCTTCCCTCCTTTTCATGAACTGTCTCTTCCCCTTGTTTTCCATCGACTCTCTCTTTTCCCTGGTTTCCCTCTCCTGCATGAACTCTCTCTTTCTCTTCTTTTCCCTCGACCCTCTCTTTTCCCTGGTTTCCCTCTTCTGCATTAACTCTCTCCCCTTTAGCTCTTTTCCCCTCGTGTAACTCTTTTCCCTGGCTTCCCTCTTCTGCATTAACTCTCTCTTTCCCCTCTTTTCCCTCGACTCTCTCTTTTCGCTGGTTTCCCTCTTCTGCATTAACTCTCTCTTTCCCGTCTTTTCCCTCGACGCTCTCTTTTCGCTGGTTTCCCTCTTCTGCATTAACTCTCTCTTTCCCGTCTTTTCCCTCGACGCTCTCTTTTCGCTGGTTTCCCTCTTCTGCATTAACTCTCTCTTCCCCTCTTTTCCCTCGACTCTCTCTTTTCCCTGGCTTCCCTCTTCTGCATTAACTCTCTCTTCCCCTTGTTTTCCATCGACTCTCTCATTTCCCTGGCTTCCCGCTTTATCATGAACTCTCTCTTCCCCTTGTTTTCCATCGACTCTCTCTTTTCGCTGGTTTCCCTCTTATGCATTAACTCTCTCTTTCCCTTCTTTTCCCTCGACTCTCTCTTTTCGCTGGTTTCCCTCTTCTGCATTAACTCTCTCTTCCCCTTCTTTTCCCTCGTCTCTCTGTTTCCCCTGGTTTTCCTCTTTTCTATGAACTCTCTCTTCCCCTCTTTTCCCTCGACTCTCTCTTTCCCCTGGTTTCCCTCTTTTCTATGAACTCTCTCTTCCCCCTCTTTTCCCTCGACTCTCTCTTTTCCCTGGCTTCCCTCTTCTGCATTAACTCTCTCTTCCCCTTGTTTTCCATCGACTCTCTCATTTCCCTGGCTTCCCGCTTTATCATGAACTCTCTCTTCCCCTTGTTTTCCATCGACTCTCTCTTTTCGCTGGTTTCCCTCTTATGCATTAACTCTCTCTTTTAGCTCTTTTCCCCTCGCGTGACTCTTTTCCCTGGCGTCCCTCTTTTCCATAAACTCTCTGTTTTATCTCTTTTCCCTGGCTTACCTCTTTTCAAAGAGCTCTCTCTTTCCCCTCTTTTCCCTCCACTCTCTCTTTCCCCTGGTTTCCCTCTTTCCATGATCTCTCTCTTTCCGTTCTTTTCCCTCGTCTCTCTCTTTTCCCTGGTTTTCCTCTTTTCTATGAACTCTCTCTTTCCCGTCTTTTCCCTCGACTCTCTCTTTTCCCTGGCTTCCCTCTTTTTCATGAACTCTCTCCCCCCTTGTTTTCCATTGATTCTCTCTTTTCCGTGGCTTCCCTCTTCTGCATTAACTCTCTCTTTCCCGTCTTTTCCCTCGATGCTCTCTTTTCGCTGGTTTCCCTCTTCTGCATTAACTCTCTCTTTTAGCTCTTTTCCCCTCGCGTGACTCTTTTCCCTGGCTTCCCTCTTCTGCATTAACTCTCTCGTTTAGCTCTTTTTCCCGGCGTCCCTCTTTTCCATGAGCTCTCTCTTTCCCCTCTTTTTCCCTCGACGCTCTCTTTTCCCTGGCTTCCCTCTCCTGCGTGAACTCTCTCTTTCCCTTCTTTTCCCTCGACCCTCTCTTTTCCCTGGTTTCCCTCTTCTGCATTAACTCTCTCCCCTTTAGCTTTTTTCCCCTCGCCGGACTCTTTTCCCTGGCTTCCCTCTTTTCCATGAACTCTCTCTTCCCCCTCTTTTCCCTCGACTCTCTCTTTTCCCTGGCTTCCCGCTTTTTCATGAACTCTCTCTTCCCCTTGTTTTCCATCGACTCTCTCTTTTCGCTGGTTTCCCCCTACTGCATTAACTCTCTGTTTCCCGTCTTTTCCCTCGACTCTCTCTTTCCCCTGGTTCCCCTCTTTTCCATGAACTCTCTCTTCCCCTTCTTTCCCCTCGACTCTCTCTTTTCCTTGGCTGCCCTCCTTTTCATGAACTCTCTCTTCCCCTTGTTTTCCATCGACTTTCTCTTTTCCCTGGCTTCCCTCTTCTGCATTAACTCTCTCTTTTAGCTCTTTTCCCCTCCCCTGAGTATTTTCCGTGGCTTCCACCCTTTCCATGATCTCTCTCTTTCTATTCTTTTCCCTCGTCTCTCTCTTTTCCCGGCGTCCCTCTTTTCCATGAGCTCTCTTTTTCCCCTCTTTTCCCTCCACTCTCTCTTTTCCCTGGCTTCCCTCCTTTTCATGAACTCTCTCTTCCCCTTGTTTTCCATCGACTCTCTCTTTTCCCTGGTTTCCCTCTCCTGCATGAACTCTCTCTATCTCTTCTTTTCCCTCGACCCTCTCTTTTCCCTGGTTTCCCTCTTCTGCATTAACTCTCTCCCCTTTAGCTTTTTTCCCCTCGCCGGACTCTTTTCCCTGGCTTCCCCCTTTTCCATGAACTCTCTCTTCCCCCTCTTTTCCCTCGACTCTCTCTTTTCCCTGGCTTCCCTCCTTTTCATGAACTGTCTCTTCCCCTTGTTTTCCATCGACTCTCTCTTTTCCCTGGTTTCCCTCTCCTGCATGAACTCTCTCTTTCTCTTCTTTTCCCTCGACCCTCTCTTTTCCCTGGTTTCCCTCTTCTGCATTAACTCTCTCCCCTTTAGCTCTTTTCCCCTCGTGTAACTCTTTTCCCTGGCTTCCCTCTTCTGCATTAACTCTCTCTTTCCCCTCTTTTCCCTCGACTCTCTCTTTTCGCTGGTTTCCCTCTTCTGCATTAACTCTCTCCTTTAGCTCTTGTCCCTCGTCTCTCTCTTTTCCCTGGTTTTCCTGTTTTCTATGAACTCTCTCTTCCCCTTCTTTTCCGTCGACTCTCTCTTTTCCCTGGCTTCCCTCTTTTTCATGAACTCTCTCTTCCCCTTGTTTTCCATCGACTCTCTCTTTTCCCTGGCTTCCCTCTCCTGCATGAGCTCTCTCTTTCCCTTCTTTTCCCTCGACTCTCTCTTTTCCCTGGCTTCCCTCTTTTCAATGAACTCTCTCTTCCCCTTGTTTTCCAATGACTCTCTCTTTTCGCTGGTTTCCCTCTTCTGCATTAACTCTCTCTTTCCCTTCTTTTCCCTCGACTCTCTCTTTTCCCTGGCTTCCCTCTTCTGCATTAACTCTCTCTTTCCCTTCTTTCCCCTCGACTGTCTCTTTTACCTGGCTTCCCTCTTTTCCACGAATTCTCTCGTTCCCTTCTTTTTCCCTCGACTCTCTCTTTTCCCTGGTTTCCCTCTTCTGCATTAACACTCTCTTTCCCTTCTTTTCCCTCGACTCTCTCTTTTCCCTGGCTTCCCTCTTCTGCATTAACTCTCTCTTTCCCTTCTTTCCCCTCGACTGTCTCTTTTACCTGGCTTCCCTCTTTTCCACGAATTCTCTCGTTCCCTTCTTTTTCCCTCGACTCTCTCTTTTCCCTGGCTTCCCTCTTTTTCATGAACTCTCTCTTCCCCTTGTTTTCCATCGACTCTCTCTTTTCCCTGGCTTCCCTCTCCTGCATGAGCTCTCTCTTTCCCTTCTTTTCCCTCGACTCTCTCTTTTTCCTGGCTTCCCTCTTCTGCATTAACTCTCTCTTTTAGCTCTTTTCCCGTCGGCTGACTCTTTCCCCTGGCTTCCCTCTTTTCTATGAACTCTCTCCTTCCCTTTGTTTCCCTCGAATCTCTCTTTTCCCTGGCTTCCCTCTTTTCCATGATTTCTCTCATTCCCTTCTTTTTACATCGACTCTCTTTTTCCTGGCTTCCCTCTTCTGCATTAACTCTTTTAGCTCTTTTCCCCGGCTTCCCTCTTCTGCATTAACTCTCTCTTTCCCCTCTTTTCCATCGACTCTCTCTTTTCCCTGGTTTCCCTCTTCTGCTTTAAACTCTCTCTTTCCCTTCTTTCCCCTCGACTGTCTCTTTTACCTGGCTTCCCTCTTTTCCACGAATTCTCTCGTTCCCTTCTTTTTCCCTCGACTCTCTCTTTTCCCTGGTTTCCCTCTTCTGCATTAACTCTTTTAGCTCTTTTCCCCTCGCTTGACTCTTTTCCCTGGATTCCCTCTTTTCAATGAGCTCTCTCTTTCCCCTCTTTTGCCTCCTCTCTCTCTTTCTCCTGGTTTCCCTCTTCTGCATTAACTCTCTCTCTTTTAGCTCTTTTCCCTGGCGTCCCTCTTTTCCATGAACTCTCTATTTCCCTTCTTTTCCCTCGACTCTCTCTTTCGCCTGGTTTCCCTCTTTTGCATTAACTCTCTCTTTTTAGCTCTTTTGCACTCGCCTGAATCTTTTTACCTGGCGTCCCTCTTTCCATGATCTCTCTCTTTCTATTCTTTTTCCCTCGACTGTCTCTTTTCGCTGGTTTCCCTCTTCTGCATTAACTCTCTCTTCCCCTTCTTTTCCATCGACTCTCTCTTTTCCCTGGCTTCCCTCTTTTCCATGATCTCTCTCTTTCCCTTCTTTTCCCTTGTCTCTATCTTTTCCCTGACTTGTCTCTTTTCCATGAACTCTCTCTTTCCACTCTTTTCCCTCGTCTCTCTCTTTTCCCTGGTTTTCCTCTTTTCTATGAACTCTCTCTTTCCCGTCTTTTCCCTCGACTCTCTCTTTTCCCTGGCTTCCCTCTTTTCAATGAACTCTCTCTTCCCCTTGTTTTCCATTGACTCTCTCTTTTCCCTGGCTTCCCTCTTCTGCATTAACTCTCTCTTTCCCTTCCTTTCCCTCGACTCTCTCTTTTCGCTGGTTTCCCTCTTCTGCATTAACTCTCTCTTTCCCTTCCTTTCCCTCGACTCTCTCTTTTCACTGGTTTCCCTCTTCTGCATTAACTCTCTCTTTCCCGTCTTTTCCCTCGACTCTCTCTTTTCCCTGGCTTCTCTCTTCTGCATTAACTCTCTCTTTCCCTTCCTTTCCCTCGACTCTCTGTTTTCCCTGGTTTCCCTCTTCTGCATTAACTCTCTCTTCCCCTTCTTTTCCATCGACTATCTCTTTTCCCTGGCTTCCCTCTTTTCCATGAACTCTCTCTTTCCCTTCTTTTCCCTCGGCTCTATCTTTTCCCTGGCTTACCTCTTTTCCATGAACTCTCTCTTTCCACTCTTTTCCCTCGTCTCTCTCTTTTCCCAGGCTTCCCTCTTTTTCATGAACTCTCTCCCCCCTTGTTTTCCATTGACTCTCTCTTTTCCGTGGCTTCCCTCTTCTGCATTAACTCTCTCTTTCCCGTCTTTTCCCTCGATGCTCTCTTTTCGCTGGTTTCCCTCTTCTGCATTAACTCTCTCTTTTAGCTCTTTTCCCCTCGCGTGACTCTTTTCCCTGGCGTCCCTCTTTTCCATAAACTCTCTGTTTTATCTCTTTTCCCTGGCTTCCCTCTTTTCAAACAGCTCTCTCTTTCCCCTCTTTTCCCTCCACTCTCTCTTTCCCCTGGTTTCCCTCTTTCCATGATCTCTCTCTTTCCGTTCTTTTCCCTCGTCTCTCTCTTTTCTCTGGTTTTCCTCTTTTCTATGAACTCTCTCTTCCCCTTCTTTTACCTCGACTCTCTCTTTTCCCTGGCTTCCCTCTTCTGCATTAACTCTCTGTTTTAGCTCTTTTTCCCGGCGTCCCTCTTTTTCATGAACTCTCTCTATCCCCTCTTTTCCCTCGTCTCTCTCTTTTCCCTGGTTTTCCTGTTTTCTATGAACTCTCTCTTACCCCTCTTTTACCTCGACTCTCTCTTTTCCCTGGCTTCCCTCTTCTGCATTAACTCTCTCTTTTAGCTCTTTTCCCCTCGTGTGACTCTTTTCCCTGGCTTCCCTCTTCTGCATTAACTCTTTTAGCTCTTTTCCCCGGCTTCCCTCTTCTGCATTAACTCTCTCTTTCCATTCTTATCCCTCGAGACTCTGTTTTCGCTGGTTTCCCTCTTCTGCATTAACTCTCTCCTTTAGCTGTTTTCCCCTCGCCGGACTCTTTTCCCTGGCTTCCCTCTTTTCCATGAACTCTCTGTTTTATCTCTTTTCCCCTCGCCTGACTATTTTCCGTGGCTTCCCACCTTTCCATGAACTCTCTCTTTCCCTTCTTTTCCCTCGACTCTCTCTTTTCCCTGGTTTCCCTCTTCTGCATTAAACTCTCTCCTTCCCTTCTTTTCCCTCGACTCTCTCTTTTTCCTGGCTTCCCTCTTCTGCATTAACTCTTTTAGCTCTTTTCCCCGGCTTCCCTCTTCTGCATTAACTCTCTCTTCCCCTTCTTTTCCATCGACTATCTCTTTTCCCTGGCTTCCCTCTTTTCCATGAACTGTCTCTTTCCCTTCTTTTCCCTTCGCTCTATCTTTTCCCTGGCTTACCTCTTTTCCATGAACTCTCTCTTTCCACTCTTTTCCCTCGTCTCTCTCTTTTCCCTGGTTTTCCTCTTTTCTATGAACTCTCTCGTTCCCGTCTTTTCCCTCGACTCTCTCTTTTCCCTGGCTTCCCTGTTTTTCATGAACTCTCTCCCCCCTTGTTTTCCATTGACTCTCTCTATTCCGTGGCTTCCCTCTTCTGCATTAACTCTCTCTTTCCCGTCTTTTCCCTCGATGCTCTCTTTTCGCTGGTTTCCCTCTTCTGCATTAACTCTCTCTTTTAGCTCTTTTCCCCTCGCGTGACTCTTTTCCCTGGCGTCCCTCTTTTCAAACAGCTCTCTCTTTCCCCTCTTTTCCCTCCACTCTCTCTTTCCCCTGGTTTCCCTCTTTCCATGATCTCTCTCTTTCCGTTCTTTTCCCTCGTCTCTCTCTTTTCTCTGGTTTTCCTCTTTTCTATGAACTCTCTCTTCCCCTTCTTTTACCTCGACTCTCTCTTTTCCCTGGCTTCCCTCTTCTGCATTAACTCTCTGTTTTAGCTCTTTTTCCCGGCGTCCCTCTTTTCCATGAACTCTCTCTATCCCCTCTTTTCCCTCGTCTCTCTCTTTTCCCTGGTTTTCCTGTTTTCTATGAACTCTCTCTTCCCCCTCTTTTACCTCGACTCTCTCTTTTCCCTGGCTTCCCTCTTCTGCATTAACTCTCTCCTTTAGCTCTTGTCCCTCGTCTCTCTCTTTTCCCTGGTTTTCCTGTTTTCTATGAACTCTCTCTTCCCCTTCTTTTCCGCCGACTCTCTCTTTTCCCTGGCTTCCCTCTTTTTCATGAACTCTCTCTTCCCCTTGTTTTCCATCGACTCTCTCTTTTCCCTGGCTTCCCTCTCCTGCATGAGCTCTCTCTTTCCCTTCTTTTCCCTCGACTCTCTCTTTTTCCTGGCTTCCCTCTTCTGCATTAACTCTCTCTTTTAGCTCTTTTCCCGTCGGCTGACTCTTTCCCCTGGCTTCCCTCTTTTCTATGAACTCTCTCCTTCCCTTTTTTTCCCTCGAATCTTTCTTTTCCCTGGCTTCCCTCTTTTCCATGATTTCTCTCATTCCCTTCTTTTTACATCGACTCTCTTTTTCCTGGCTTCCCTCTTCTGCATTAACTCTCTCTTTCCCCTCTTTTCCATCGACTCTCTCTTTTCCCTGGTTTCCCTCTTCTGCTTTAAACTCTCTCTTTCCCTTCTTTCCCCTCGACTGTCTCTTTTACCTGGCTTCCCTCTTTTCCACGAAATCTCTCGTTCCCTTCTTTTTCCCTCGACTCTCTCTTTTCCCTGGTTTCCCTCTTCTGCATTAACTCTTTTAGCTCTTTTCCCCTCGCGGGACTCTTTTCCCTGGCTTCCCTCTTTTCCATGAACTCTCTCTTTCCCCTCTTTTCCCTCGTCTCTCTCGTCTCTCTGGTTTTCCTCTTTTCTATGAACTCTCTCTTTCCCGTCTTTTCCCTCGACTCTCTCTTTTCCCTGGCTTCCCTCTTTTTTCATGAACTCTCCCTTCCCCTTGTTTTCCATCAACTCTCTCATTTCCCTGGCTTCCATCTTCTGCATTAACTCTCTCTTTTACCTCTTTTTCCCGGCGTCCCTCTTTTCCATGAGCTCTCTCTTTCTCCTCTTTTCCCTCGTCACTCTCTTTCCCCTGTTTTTCCTCTTTTCTATGAACTCTCTCTTCCCCCTCTTTTCCCTCGACTCTCTCTTTTCCCTGGCTTCCCGCTTTTTCATGAACTCTCTCTTCCCCTTGTTTTCCATCGACTCTCTCTTTTCCCTGGCTTCCCTCTTCTGCATTAACACTCTCTTTTAGCTCTTTTCCCCTTGCCTGACTATTTTCCGTGGCTTCCACCCTTTCCATGATCTCTCTCTTTCTATTCTTTTCCCTCGTCTCTCTCTTTTCCCTGGTTTTCCTCTTTTCTAATAACTCTCTCTCCCCCCTCTTTTCCCTCGACTCTCTCTTTTCCCTGGCTTCCCTCTTTTCCATGATTTCTCTCATTCCCTTCTTTTTACATCGACTCTCTTTTTCCTGGCTTCCTTCTTCTGCATTAACTCTCTCTTCCCCCTCTTTTCCCTCGACTCTCTCTTTTCCCTGGCTTCCCTCTTTTCCATGATTTCTCTCATTCCCTTCTTTTTACATCGACTCTCTTTTTCCTGGCTTCCCTCTTCTGCATGAACTCTCTCTTTTAGCTCTTTTCCCCGGCGTCCCTCTTTTCCATGAGCTCTCTCTTTCCCCTCTTTTCCCCCTCGACTCTCTCTTTTCCCTGACTTGTCTCTTTTCCATGAGCTCTCTCTTTCCCCTCTTTTCCCTCGTCTATTTGGTTTTCCTCTTTTCTATGAACTCTCTCTTTCCCGTCTTTTCCCTCGACTCTCTCTTTTCCCTGGCTTCCCTCTTTTTTCATGAACTCTCCCTTCGCCTTGTTTTCCATCGACTCTCTCTTTTCCCTGGCTTCCCTCTTTTCCATTAACTCTCTCTTTTAGCTTTTTTTCCCGGTTTCCCTCTTTTCCATGAGCTCTCTCCTTTCCCCTCTTTTCCCTCCACTCTCTCTTTTCCCTGGCTTCCCTCTTCTGCATTAACTCTCTCGTTTAGCTCTTTTTCCCGGCGTCCCTCTTTTCCATGAGCTCTCTCTTTCCCCTCTTTTCCCTCGACTCTCTCTTTTCCCTGGCTTCCCTCTTTTCCATGAACTCTCTCTTTCCCCTCTTTTCCCTCGTCACTCTCTTTCCCCTGGTTTTCCTCTTTTCTATGAACTCTCTCTTTCCCCTCTTTTCCCTCCACTCTCTATTTTCCCTGGCTTCCCTCTTCTGCATTAACTCTCTCTTTTAGCTCTTTTTCCCGGCGTCCCTCTTTTCCATGAACTCTCTCTATCCCCTCTTTCCCCTCGTCTCTCTCTTTTCCCTGGTTTTCCTCTTTTCTATGAACTCTCTCTTCCCCCTCTTTTCCCTCGACTCTCTCTTTTCCCTGGCTTCCCTCTTTTCCATGATTTCTCTCATTCCCTTCTTTTTACATCGACTCTCTTTTTCCTGGCTTCCTTCTTCTGCATTAACTCTCTCTTCCCCCTCTTTTCCCTCGACTCTCTCTTTTCCCTGGCTTCCCTCTTTTCCATGATTTCTCTCATTCCCTTCTTTTTACATCGACTCTCTTTTTCCTGGCTTCCCTCTTCTGCATGAACTCTCTCTTTTAGCTCTTTTCCCTGGCGTCCCTCTTTTCCATGAGCTCTCTCTTTCCCCTCTTTTCCCCCTCGACTCTCTCTTTTCCCTGACTTGTCTCTTTTCCATGAGCTCTCTCTTTCCCCTCTTTTCCCTCGTCTATTTGGTTTTCCTCTTTTCTATGAACTCTCTCTTTCCCGTCTTTTCCCTCGACTCTCTCTTTTCCCTGGCTTCCCTCTTTTTTCATGAACTCTCCCTTCGCCTTGTTTTCCATCGACTCTCTCTTTTCCCTGGCTTCCCTCTTTTCCATTAACTCTCTCTTTTAGCTTTTTTTCCCGGTTTCCCTCTTTTCCATGAGCTCTCTCCTTTCCCCTCTTTTCCCTCCACTCTCTCTTTTCCCTGGCTTCCCTCTTCTGCATTAACTCTCTCGTTTAGCTCTTTTTCCCGGCGTCCCTCTTTTCCATGAGCTCTCTCTTTCCCCTCTTTTCCCTCGACTCTCTCTTTTCCCTGGCTTCCCTCTTTTCCATGAACTCTCTCTTTCCCCTCTTTTCCCTCGTCACTCTCTTTCCCCTGGTTTTCCTTTTTTCTATGAACTCTCTCTTCCCCCTCTTTTCTCTCGACTCTCTCTTTTCCCTGGCTTCCCGCTTTTTCATGAACTCTCTCTTCCCATTGTTTTCCATCAGCTCTCTCTTTTCCCTGGTTTCCCTCTTCTGCATTAACTCTCTCTTTCCCCTCTTTTCCCTCCACTCTCTCTTTTCCCTGGCTTCCCTCTTCTGCATTAACTCTCTCGTTTAGCTCTTTTTCCCGGCGTCCCTCTTTTCCATGAGCTCTCTCTTTCCCCTCTTTTCCCTCGTCTCTCTCTTTTCCCTGGTTTTCCTGTTTTCTATGAACTCTCTCTTCCCCTTGTTTTCCATCAGCTCTCTCTTTTCCCTGGTTTCCCTCTTCTGCATTAACTCTCTCTTTCCCCTCTTTTCCCTCCACTCTCTCTTTTCCCTGGCTTCCCTCTTCTGCATTAACTCTCTCGTTTAGCTCTTTTTCCCGGCGTCCCTCTTTTCCATGAGCTCTCTCTTTCCCCTCTTTTCCCTCGTCTCTCTCTTTTCCCTGGTTTTCCTGTTTTCTATGAACTCTCTCTTCCCCTTGTTTTCCATCAGCTCTCTCTTTTCCCTGGTTTCCCTATCCTGCATGAACTCTCTCTTTCCCTTCTTTTCCCTCGACCCTCTCTTTTCCCTGGTTTCCCTCTTCTGCATTAACACTCTGTTTTATCTCCTTTCCCCTCGCCGGACTCCTTTCCCTGGTTTCCCTCTGTTCCATGAACTCTCTCTTTCCCCTCTTTTCCCTCGTGTCTCTCTTTTCCCTGGTTTTCCTCTTTTCTATGAACTCTCTCTTTCCCCTCTTTCCCCTCCCCTCTCTCTTTCCCCTGGTTTCCCTCTTTTCCATGAGCTCTCTCTTCCCCTTCTTTCCCCTAGACTCTCTCTTTTCCCTGCTTTCCCTCTTCTGCATTAACTCTCTCTCTTTTAGCTTTTTTCCCCTCGCCGGACTCTTTTTCCCGGCGTCCCTCTTTTCCATGAACTCTCTCTTTCCCTTCTTTTCCCTCGACCCTCTCTTTTCCCTGGTTTCCCTCTTCTGCATTAACTCTCTGTTTTAGCTCCTTTCCCCTCACGGGACTCTTTTCCCTGGCTTCCCTCTCCTGCATGAACTCTCTCTTTCCCTTCTTTTCCCTCGACCCTCTCTTTTCCCTGGTTTCCCTCTTCTGCATTAACTCTAGCCCCTTTAGCTTTTTTCCCCTCGCCGGACTCTTTTCCCTGGCTTCCCTCTTTTCCATGAACTCTCTCTTCCCCTTGTTTTCCATCGACTCTCTCTTTTCGCTGGTTTCCCCCTACTGCATTAACTCTCTCCCCTTTAGCTTTTTTCCCCTCGCCGGACTCTTTTCCCTGGCTTCCCTCTTTTCCATGAACTCTCTCTTTCCCCTCTTTTCCCTCGTCACTCTCTTTCCCCTGGTTTTCCTCTTTTCTATGAACTCTCTCTTCCCCCTCTTTTCCCTCGACTCTCTCTTTTCCCTGGCTTCCCTCCTTTTCATGAACTGTCTCTTCCCCTTGTTTTCCATCGACTCTCTCTTTTCCCTGGTTTCCCTCTCCTGCATGAACTCTCTCTTTCTCTTCTTTTCCCTCGACCCTCTCTTTTCCCTGGTTTCCCTCTTCTGCATTAACTCTCTCCCCTTTAGCTTTTTTCCCCTCGCCGGACTCTTTTCCCTGGCTTCCCTCTTTTCCATGAACTCTCTCTTTCCCCTCTTTTCCCTCGTCACTCTCTTTCCCCTGGTTTTCCTCTTTTCTATGAACTCTCTCTTCCCCCTCTTTTCCCTCGACTCTCTCTTTTCCCTGGCTTCCCGCTTTTTCATGAACTCTCTCTTCCCTTTGTTTTCCATCGACTCTCTCTTTTCGCTGGTTTCCCTCTTCTGCATTAACTCTCTGTTTCCCGTCTTTTCCCTCGACTCTCTCTTTCCCCTGGTTCCCCTCTTTTCCATGAACTCTCTCTTCCCCTTCTTTCCCCTCGACTCTCTCTTTTCCTTGGCTTCCCTCCTTTTCATGAACTCTCTCTTCCCCTTGTTTTCCATCGACTCTCTCTTTCCCCTCTTTCCCCTCCCTGCATGAACTCTCTCTTTCCCCTGGTTCCCCTCTTTTTGATGAACTCTCTCTTCCCCTTGTTTTCCATTGACTCTCTCTTTTCCCTGGCTTCCCTCTTTTCCATTAACTCTCTGTTTTAGCTTTTTTCCCCGGCGTCCCTCTTTTCCATGAGCTCTCTCTTTCCCCTCTTTTCCCTCCACTCTCTCTTTTCCCTGGCTTCCCTCCTTTTCATGAACTCTCTCTTCCCTTTGTTTTCCATCGACTCTCTCTTTTCCCTCGTTTCCCTCTTCTGCATTAAACTCTCTCTTACCCCTCTTTTCCCTCGACTCTCTCTTTTCGCTGGTTTTCCTGCTTTCTATGAACTCTCTCTTCCCCTTCTTTTACCTCGTCTCTCTCTTTTCCCTGGCTTCCCTCTTTTTCATGAACTCTCTCTTCCCCTTTTTTTCCATCGACTCTCTCATTTCCCTGGTTTCCCTCTCCTGCATGAACTCTCTCTTTCCCCTCTTTTCCCTCCACTCTCTCTTTTCCCTGGCTTCTCTCTTCTGCATTAACTCTCTCCTTTAGGTCTTTTCCCCTCGCCTGACTACTTTCCGTGGCTTCCACTCTTTCCATGAACTCTCTCTTTCCCCTCTTTTCCCTCGTCTCTCTCTTTTCCCTGGTCTTCCTCTTTTCTATGAACTCTCTCTTTCCCCTCTTTTCCCTCCACTCTCTCTTTTCCCTGGCTTCCCTCTTTTGCATGAACTCTCTCTTTCCCCTCTTTTTCCTCGACTCTCTCTTTTCCCTGGTTTCCCTCTTTTCCATGAACTCTCTCTTTCCCTTCTTTTCCCTCGACCCTCTCTTTTCCCTGGTTTCCCTCTTCTCCATTAACTCTCTCCCCTTTAGCTTTTTTACCCTCGCAGGACTCTTTTCCCTGGCTTCCCTCTTTTCCATGAACTCTCTCTTCCCCTTCTTTCCCCTCGACTCTCTCTTTTCCCTGGTTTCCCTCTTCTGCATTAACTCTCTGTTTTAGCTCCTTTCCCCTCGCGGGACTCTTTTCCCTGGCTTCCCTCTTTTCCATGAACTCTCTCTTTCCCCTCTTTTCCCTCGTCTCTCTCGTCTCTCTGGTTTTCCTCTTTTCTATGAACTCTCTCTTTCCCGTCTTTTCCCTCGACTCTCTCTTTTCCCTGGCTTCCCTCTTTTTTCATGAACTCTCCCTTCCCCTTGTTTTCCATCAACTCTCTCATTTCCCTGGCTTCCATCTTCTGCATTAACTCTCTCTTTTACCTCTTTTTCCCGGCGTCCCTCTTTTCCATGAGCTCTCTCTTTCCCCTCTTTTCCCTCGTCACTCTCTTTCCCCTGTTTTTCCTCTTTTCTATGAACTCTCTCTTCCCCCTCTTTTCCCTCGACTCTCTCTTTTCCCTGGCTTCCCGCTTTTTCATGAACTCTCTCTTCCCCTTGTTTTCCATCGACTCTCTCTTTTCTCTGGTTTCCCCCTACTGCATTAACTCTCTGTTTCCCGTCTTTTCCCTCGACTCTCTCTTTCCCCTGGTTCCCCTCTTTTCCATGAACTCTCTCTTCCCCTTCTTTCCCCTCGACTCTCTCTTTTCCCTGGCTTCCCTCTTCTGCATTAACACTCTCTTTTAGCTCTTTTCCCCTTGCCTGACTATTTTCCGTGTCTTCCACCCTTTCCATGATCTCTCTCTTTCTATTCTTTTCCCTCGTCTCTCTCTTTTCCCTGGTTTTCCTCTTTTCTAATAACTCTCTCTTCCCCCTCTTTTCCCTCGACTCTCTCTTTTCCCTGGCTTCCCTCTTTTCCATGATTTCTCTCATTCCCTTCTTTTTACATCGACTCTCTTTTTCCTGGCTTCCTTCTTCTGCATTAACTCTCTCTTCCCCCTCTTTTCCCTCGACTCTCTCTTTTCCCTGGCTTCCCTCTTTTCCATGATTTCTCTCATTCCCTTCTTTTTACATCGACTCTCTTTTTCCTGGCTTCCCTCTTCTGCATGAACTCTCTCTTTTAGCTCTTTTCCCCGGCGTCCCTCTTTTCCATGAGCTCTCTCTTTCCCCTCTTTTCCCCCTCGACTCTCTCTTTTCCCTGACTTGTCTCTTTTCCATGAGCTCTCTCTTTCCCCTCTTTTCCCTCGTCTATTTGGTTTTCCTCTTTTCTATGAACTCTCTCTTTCCCGTCTTTTCCCTCGACTCTCTCTTTTCCCTGGCTTCCCTCTTTTTTCATGAACTCTCCCTTCGCCTTGTTTTCCATCGACTCTCTCTTTTCCCTGGCTTCCCTCTTTTCCATTAACTCTCTCCTTTCCCCTCTTTTCCCTCCACTCTCTCTTTTCCCTGGCTTCCCTCTTCTGCATTAACTCTCTCGTTTAGCTCTTTTTCCCGGCGTCCCTCTTTTCCATGAGCTCTCTCCTTTCCCCTCTTTTCCCTCCACTCTCTCTTTTCCCTGGCTTCCCTCTTCTGCATTAACTCTCTCGTTTAGCTCTTTTTCCCGGCGTCCCTCTTTTCCATGAGCTCTCTCTTTCCCCTCTTTCCCTCGACTCTCTCTTTTCCCTGGCTTCCCTCTTTTCCATGAACTCTCTCTTTCCCCTCTTTTCCCTCGTCACTCTCTTTCCCCTGGTTTTCCTTTTTTCTATGAACTCTCTCTTCCCCCTCTTTTCTCTCGACTCTCTCTTTTCCCTGGCTTCCCGCTTTTTCATGAACTCTCTCTTCCCCTTGTTTTCCATCAGCTCTCTCTTTTCCCTGGTTTCCCTCTTCTGCATTAACTCTCTCTTTCCCCTCTTTTCCCTCCACTCTCTCTTTTCCCTGGCTTCCCTCTTCTGCATTAACTCTCTCTTTTAGCTCTTTTTCCCGGCGTCCCTCTTTTCCATGAGCTCTCTCTTTCCCCTCTTTTCCCTCGTCTCTCTCTTTTCCCTGGTTTTCCTGTTTTCTATGAACTCTCTCTTCCCCTTGTTTTCCATCAGCTCTCTCTTTTCCCTGGTTTCCCTATCCTGCATGAACTCTCTCTTTCCCTTCTTTTCCCTCGACCCTCTCTTTTCCCTGGTTTCCCTCTTCTGCATTAACACTCTGTTTTATCTCCTTTCCCCTCGCCGGACTCCTTTCCCTGGTTTCCCTCTGTTCCATGAACTCTCTCTTTCCCCTCTTTTCCCTCGTGTCTCTCTTTTCCCTGGTTTTCCTCTTTTCTATGAACTCTCTCTTTCCCTTCTTTTCCCTCGACTCTCTCTTTTCCCTGGCTGCTTTCTTTTCACTGAGCTCTCTCTTTCCCCTCTTTCCCCTCCCCTCTCTCTTTCCCCTGGTTTCCCTCTTTTCCATGAGCTCTCTCTTCCCCTTCTTTCCCCTAGACTCTCTCTTTTCCCTGCTTTCCCTCTTCTGCATTAACTCTCTCTCTTTTAGCTTTTTTCCCATCGCCGGACTCTTTTTCCCGGCGTCCCTCTTTTCCATGAACTCTCTCTTTCCCTTCTTTTCCCTCGACCCTCTCTTTTCCCTGGTTTCCCTCTTCTGCATTAACTCTCTGTTTTAGCTCCTTTCCCCTCACGGGACTCTTTTCCCTGGCTTCCCTCTTTTCCATGAACTCTCTCTATCCCCTCTTTCCCCTCGTCTCTCTCTTTTCCCTGGTTTTCCTCTTTTCTATGAACTCTCTCTTCCCCCTCTTTTCCCTCGACTCTCTCTTTTCCCTGGCTTCCCTCTTTTCCATGATTTCTCTCATTCCCTTCTTTTTACATCGACTCTCTTTTTCCTGGCTTCCTTCTTCTGCATTAACTCTCTCTTTCCCCTCTTTTCCCTCCACTCTCTCTTTTCCCTGGCTTCCATCTTCTGCATTAACTCTCTCTTTTACCTCTTTTTCCTGGCGTCCCTCTTTTCCATGAGCTCTCTCTTTCCCCTCTTTTTCCCTCGACTCTCTCTTTTCCCTGGCTTCCCTCTCCTGCATGAACTCTCTCTTTCCCTTCTTTTCCCTCGACCCTCTCTTTTCCCTGGTTTCCCTCTTCTGCATTAAGTCTAGCCCCTTTAGCTTTTTTCCCCTCGCCGGACTCTTTTCCCTGGCTTCCCTCTTTTCCATGAACTCTCTCTTCCCCTTGTTTTCCATCGACTCTCTCTTTTCGCTGGTTTCCCCCTACTGCATTAACTCTCTCCCCTTTAGCTTTTTTCCCCTCGCCGGACTCTTTTCCCTGGCTTCCCTCTTTTCCATGAACTCTCTCTTTCCCCTCTTTTCCCTCGTCACTCTCTTTCCCCTGGTTTTCCTCTTTTCTATGAACTCTCTCTTCCCCCTCTTTTCCCTCGACTCTCTCTTTTCCCTGGCTTCCCTCCTTTTCATGAACTGTCTCTTCCCCTTGTTTTCCATCGACTCTCTCTTTTCCCTGGTTTCCCTCTCCTGCATGAACTCTCTCTTTCTCTTCTTTTCCCTCGACCCTCTCTTTTCCCTGGTTTCCCTCTTCTGCATTAACTCTCTCCCCTTTAGCTTTTTTCCCCTCGCCGGACTCTTTTCCCTGGCTTCCCTCTTTTCCATGAACTCTCTCTTTCCCCTCTTTTCCCTCGTCACTCTCTTTCCCCTGGTTTTCCTCTTTTCTATGAACTCTCTCTTCCCCCTCTTTTCCCTCGACTCTCTCTTTTCCCTGGCTTCCCGCTTTTTCATGAACTCTCTCTTCCCTTTGTTTTCCATCGACTCTCTCTTTTCGCTGGTTTCCCTCTTCTGCATTAACTCTCTGTTTCCCGTCTTTTCCCTCGACTCTCTCTTTCCCCTGGTTCCCCTCTTTTCCATGAACTCTCTCTTCCCCTTCTTTCCCCTCGACTCTCTCTTTTCCTTGGCTTCCCTCCTTTTCATGAACTCTCTCTTCCCCTTGTTTTCCATCGACTCTCTCTTTCCCCTCTTTCCCCTCCCTGCATGAACTCTCTCTTTCCCCTGGTTCCCCTCTTTTTGATGAACTCTCTCTTCCCCTTGTTTTCCATTGACTCTCTCTTTTCCCTGGCTTCCCTCTTTTCCATTAACTCTCTGTTTTAGCTTTTTTCCCCGGCGTCCCTCTTTTCCATGAGCTCTCTCTTTCCCCTCTTTTCCCTCCACTCTCTCTTTTCCCTGGCTTCCCTCCTTTTCATGAACTCTCTCTTCCCTTCGTTTTCCATCGACTCTCTCTTTTCCCTCGTTTCCCTCTTCTGCATTAAACTCTCTCTTACCCCTCTTTTCCCTCGACTCTCTCTTTTCGCTGGTTTTCCTGCTTTCTATGAACTCTCTCTTCCCCTTCTTTTACCTCGTCTCTCTCTTTTCCCTGGCTTCCCTCTTTTTCATGAACTCTCTCTTCCCCTTTTTTTCCATCGACTCTCTCATTTCCCTGGTTTCCCTCTCCTGCATGAACTCTCTCTTTCCCTTCTTTTCCCTCGACTCTCTCTTTTTCCTGGTTTCCCTCTTCTGCATTAACTCTCTCTTTTAGCTATTTTCCCCTCGGCTGACTATTTTCCGTGGCTTAACCCTTTCCATGTTCTCTCTCTTTCTATTCTTTTCCCTCGACTCTGTCTTTTTCCTGGCTTCCCTCTTTTTCATGAACTCTCTCCCCCCTTGTTTTCCATCGACTCTCTCTTTTCGCTGGTTGCCCTCTTATGCATTAACTCTTTCTTCCCCTTGTTTTCCATCGACTCTCTCATTTCCCTGGCTTCCCGCTTTATCATGAACTCTCTCTTCCCCTTGTTTTCCATCGACTCTCTCTTTTCGCTGGTTTCCCTCTTCTGCATTAATTCTCTCTTTTAGCTCTTTTTCCCGGCGTCCCTCTTTTCTATGAACTCTCTCTTTCCCGTCTTTTCCCTCGACTCTCTCTTTTCCCTGGCTTCCCTCTTTTTCATGAACTCTCTCCCCCCTTGTTTTCCATCGACTCTCTCTTTTCGCTGATTTCCCTCTTATGCATTAACTCTCTCCTTTAGCTCTTTTCCCCTCGCATGACTCTTTTCCCTGGCTTCCCTCTTTTCAAAGAGCTCTCTCTTTCCCCTCTTTTCCCTCCACTCTCTCTTTCCCCTGGTTTCCCTCTTTCCATGATCTCTCTCTTCCCCTTCTTTTACCTCGACTCTCTCTTTTCCCTTGTTTTCCTCTTTTTCATGAACTCTCTCCCCCCTTGTTTTCCATCGACTCTCTCTTTTCGCTGGTTTCCCTCTTCTGCATGAACTCTCTCTTTCCCCTGTTTTGCCTCCACTCTCTCTTTCCCCTGGTTTCCCTCTTCTGCATCAACTCTCTCTCTTTTAGCTCTTTTCCCTGGCGTCCCTCTTCTCATTGAACTCTCTATTCCCCTTCTTTTCCCTCGACTCTCTCTTTCCCCTGGTTTCCCTCTTCTGCATTAACTCTCTCTTTTAGCTCTTTTCCCCTCGCGTGACTCTTTTCCCTGGCTTCCCTCTTTTCAATGAACTCTCTCTTCCCCTTGTTTTCCATCGACTCTCTCTTTTCCCTCGTTTCCCTCTTCTGCATTAACTCTCTCTTTTAGCTCTTTTCCCCTCGCGTGACTCTTTTCCCTGGCTTCCCTCTTTTCAATGAACTCTCTCTTCCACTTCTTTTCTAACGACTTTCTCTTTTCCCTGGCTTCCCTCTTTTGCATGTACTCTCTCTTTCCCCTCTTTTCCCTCGTCTCTCTCTTTTCCCTGGTTTTCCTCTTTTCTATGAACTCTCTCCTCCCCCTCTTTTCCCTCGACTCTCTCTTTCCCCTGGTTTCCCTCTTCTGCATTAACACTCTCTCTTTTAGCTCTTCTCCCTGGCTTCCCACTTTTCAATGAACTCTCTCTTCCCCTTGTTTTCCATTGACTCTCTCTTTTCCCTGGCTTCCCTCTTCTGCATTAACTCTCTCTTCCCCCTCTTTTCCCTCGTCTCTCTCTTTTCCCTGACTTGTCTCTTTTCTATGAACTCTCTCTTTCCACTCTTTTCCCTCGTCTGTCTCTTTTCCCGGGTTTTCGTCTTTTCTATGAACTCTCTCTTTCCCGTCTTTTCCCTCGACTCTCTCATTTCCCTGGCTTCCCGATTTATCATGAACTCCCTCTTCCCCTCGTTTTCCATTCACTCTCTCTTTTCCCTGGTTTCCCTCTTCTGCATTAACTCTCTCTTCCCCTTCTTTTCCCTCGTCTCTCTCTTTCCCCTGGCTTCCCTCTTTTCTATGAACTCTCTCTTCCCCCTCTTTTCCCTCGACTCTCTCTTTTCCCTGGCTTCCCTCTTTTCCATGAACTCTTTCCCCTCTTTTCCCTCGTCACTCTCTTTCCCCTGGTTTTCCTCTTTTCTATGAACTCTCTCTTCCCCCTCTTTTCTCTCGACTCTCTCTTTTCCCTGGCTTCCCGCTTTTTCATGAACTCTCTCTTCCCCTTGTTTTCCATCGACTCTCTCTTTTCGCTGGTTTCCCTCTTCTGCATTAACTCTTTCTTTCCCCTCTTTTCCCTCCACTCTCTCTTTTCCCTGGCTTCCCTCTTCTGCATTAACTCTCTCTTTCTAGCTCTTTTTCCCGGTGTCCCTCTTTCCCATGAGCTCTCTCTTTCCCCTCTTTTTCCCTCGACTCTCTCTATTCCCTGACTTGTCTCTTTTCCATGAGCTCTCTCTTTCCCCTCTTTTCCCTCCACTCTCTCTTTTCCCTGGCTTCCCTCCTTTTCATGAACTCTCTCTTCCCCCTGTTTGCCATCGACTCTCTCTTTTCCCTGGTTTCCCTCTCCTGCATGAACTCTCTCTTTCCCTTCTTTTCCCTCCACCCTCTCTTTTCCCTGGTTTCCCTCTTCTCCATTAACTCTCTCCCCTTTAGCTTTTTTCCCCTCGCAGGACTCTTTTCCCTGGCTTCCCTCTTTTCCATGAACTCTCTCTTTCCCTTCTTTTCCCTCCACCCTCTCTTTTCCCTGGTTTCCCTCTTCTCCATTAACTCTCTCCCCTTTAGCTTTTTTCCCCTCGCAGGACTCTTTTCCCTGGCTTCCCTCTTTTCTATGAACTCTCTCTTCCCCCTCTTTTCCCTCGACTCTCTCTTTTCCCTGGCTTCCCTCTTTTCCATGATTTCTCTCTTTCCCTTCTTTTTACATCGACTCTCTTTTTCCTGGCTTCCTTCTTCTGCATTAACTCTCTCTTCCCCCTCTTTTCCCTCGACTCTCTCTTTTCCCTGGCTTCCCTCTTTTCCATGATTTCTCTCATTCCCTTCTTTTTACATCGACTCTCTTTTTCCTGGCTTCCTTCTTCTGCATTAACTCTCTCTTTCCCCTCTTTTCCCTCCACTCTCTCTTTTCCCTGGCTTCCCTCTTCTGCATGAACTCTCTCTTTTAGCTCTTTTCCCCGGCGTCCCTCTTTTCCATGAGCTCTCTCTTTCCCCTCTTTTTCCCCTCGACTCTCTCTTTTCCCTGACTTGTCTATTTTCCATGAGCTCTCTCTTTCCCCTCTTTTCCCTCGTCTATTTGGTTTTCCTCTTTTCTATGAACTCTCTCTTTCCCGTCTTTTCCCTCGACTCTCTCTTTTCCCTGGCTTCCCTCTTTTTTCATGAACTCTCCCTTCCCCTTGTTTTCCATCGACTCTCTCTTTTCCCTGGCTTCCCTCTTTTCCATTAACTCTCTCTTTTAGCTTTTTTTCCCGGCGTCCCTCTTTTCCATGAGCTCTCTCCTTTCCCCTCTTTTCCCTCCACTCTCTCTTTTCCCTGGCTTCCCTCTTCTGCATTAACTCTCTCGTTTAGCTCTTTTTCCCGGCGTCCCTCTTTTCCATGAGCTCTCTCTTTCCCCTCTTTTCCCTCGACTCTCTCTTTTCCCTGGCTTCCCTCTTTTCCATGAACTCTCTCTTTCCCCTCTTTTCCCTCGTCACTCTCTTTCCCCTGGTTTTCCTTTTTTCTATGAACTCTCTCTTCCCCCTCTTTTCTCTCGACTCTCTCTTTTCCCTGGCTTCCCACTTTTTCATGAACTCTCCCTTCCCCTTGTTTTCCATCGACTCTCTCTTTTCCCTGGTTTCCCTCTTCTGCATTAACTCTCTCTTTCCCCTCTTTTCCCTCCACTCTCTCTTTTCCCTGGCTTCCCTCTTCTGCATTAAGTCTCTCTTTTAGCTCTTTTTCCCGGCGTCCCTCTTTTCCATGAGCTCTCTCTTTCCCCTCTTTTCCATCAACTCTCTCTTTTCCCTGGTTTCCCTATCCTGCATGAACTCTCTCTTTCCCTTCTTTTCCCTCGACCCTCTCTTTTCCCTGGTTTCCCTCTTCTGCATTAACACTCTGTTTTATCTCCTTTCCCCTCGCCGGACTCTTTTCCCTGGTTTCCCTCTGTTCCATGAACTCTCTCTTTCCCCTCTTTTCCCTCGTGTCTCTCTTTTCCCTGGTTTTCCTCTTTTCTATGAACTCTCTCTTTCCCTTCTTTTCCCTCGACTCTCTCTTTTCCCTGGCTTCCTTCTTCTGCATTAACTCTCTCTTTTAGCTCTTTTCCCCTCGCGTGACTCTTTTCCCTGGCATCCCTCTTTTCCATAAACTCTGTTTTATCTCTTTTCCCTGGCTGCTTTCTTTTCCATGAGCTCTCTCTTCCCCTTCTTTCCCCTAGACTCTCTCTTTTCCCTGCTTTCCCTCTTCTGCATTAACTCTCTCTCTTTTAGCTTTTTTCCCCTCGCCGGACTCTTTTTCCCGGCGTCCCTCTTTTCCATGAACTCTCTCTTTCCCTTCTTTTCCCTCGACCCTCTCTTTTCCCTGGTTTCCCTCTTCTGCATTAACTCTCTGTTTTAGCTCCTTTCCCCTCACGGGACTCTTTTCCCTGGCTTCCCTCTTTTCCATGAACTCTCTCTATCCCCTCTTTCCCCTCGTCTCTCTCTTTTCCCTGGTTTTCCTCTTTTCTATGAACTCTCTCTTCCCCCTCTTTTCCCTCGACTCTCTCTTTTCCCTGGCTTCCCTCTTTTCCATGATTTCTCTCATTCCCTTCTTTTTACATCGACTCTCTTTTTCCTGGCTTCCTTCTTCTGCATTAACTCTCTCTTTCCCCTCTTTTCCCTCCACTCTCTCTCTTCCCTGGCTTCCATCTTCTGCATTAACTCTCTCTTTTACCTCTTTTTCCCGGCGTCCCTCTTTTCCATGAGCTCTCTCTTTCCCCTCTTTTTCCCTCGACTCTCTCTTTTCCCTGGCTTCCCTCTCCTGCGTGAACTCTCTCTTTCCCTTCTTTTCCCTCGACCCTCTCTTTTCCCTGGTTTCCCTCTTCTGCATTAACTCTCTCCCCTTTAGCTTTTTTCCTCTCGCCGGACTCTTTTCCCTGGCTTCCCTCTTTTCCATGAACTCTCTCTTTCCCCTCTTTTCCCTCGTCACTCTCTTTCCCCTGGTTCTCCTCTTTTCTATGAACTCTCTCTTCCCCCTCTTTTCCCTCGACTCTCTCTTTTCCCTGGCTTCCCGCTTTTTCATGAACTCTCTCTTCCCCTTGTTTTCCATCGACTCTCTCTTTTCGCTGGTTTCCCCCTACTGCATTAACTCTCTGTTTCCCGTCTTTTCCCTCGACTCTCTCTTTCCCCTGGTTCCCCTCTTTTCCATGAACTCTCTCTTCCCCTTCTTTCCCCTCGACTCTCTCTTTTCCTTGGCTGCCCTCCTTTTCATGAACTCTCTCTTCCCCTTGTTTTCCATCGACTCTCTCTTTTCCCTGGCTTCCCTCTTCTGCATTAACTCTCTCTTTTAGCTCTTTTCCCCTCGCCTGAGTATTTTCCGTGGCTTCCACCCTTTCCATGATCTCTCTCTTTCTATTCTTTTCCCTCGTCTCTCTCTTTTCCCGGCGGCCCTCTTTTCCATGAGCTCTCTCTTTCCCCTCTTTTCCCTCCACTCTCTCTTTTCCCTGGCTTCCCTCCTTTTCATGAAATCTCTCTTCCCCTTGTTTTCCATCGACTCTCTCTTTTCCCTGGTTTCCCTCTCCTGCATGAACTCTCTCTTTCTCTTCTTTTCCCTCGACGCTCTCTTTTCCCTGGTTTCCCTCTTCTGCATTAACTCTCTCCCCTTTAGCTTTTTTCCCCTCGCCGGACTCTTTTCCCTGGCTTCCCTCTTTTCCATGAACTCTCTCTTCCCCCTCTTTTCCCTCGACTCTCTCTTTTCCCTGGCTTCCCTCCTTTTCATGAACTGTCTCTTCCCCTTGTTTTCCATCGACTCTCTCTTTTCCCTGGTTTCCCTCTCCTGCATGAACTCTCTCTTTCTCTTCTTTTCCCTCGACCCTCTCTTTTCCCTGGTTTCCCTCTTCTGCATTAACTCTCTCCCCTTTAGCTTTTTTCCCCTCGCCGGACTCTTTTCCCTGGCTTCCCTCTTTTCCATGAACTCTCTCTTTCCCCTCTTTTCCCTCGTCACTCTCTTTCCCCTGGTTTTCCTCTTTTCTATGAACTCTCTCTTCCCCCTCTTTTCCCTCGACTCTCTCTTTTCCCTGGCTTCCCGCTTTTTCATGAACTCTCTCTATCCTTTGTTTTCCATCGACTCTCTCTTTTCGCTGATTTCCCTCTTCTGCATTAACTCTCTGTTTCCCGTCTTTTCCCTCGACTCTCTCTTTCCCCTGGTTCCCCTCTTTTCCATGAACTCTCTCTTCCCCTTCTTTCCCCTCGACTCTCTCTTTTCCTTGGCTTCCCTCCTTTTCATGAACTCTCTCTTCCCCTTGTTTTCCATCGACTCTCTCTTTCCCCTCTTTCCCCTCCCTGCATCAACTCTCTGTTTCCCCTGGTTCCCCTCTTTTTGATGAACTCTCTCTTCCCCTTGTTTTCCATTGACTCTCTCTTTTCCCTGGCTTCCCTCTTTTCCATTAACTCTCTCTTTTAGCTTTTTTCCCCGGCGTCCCCCTTTTCCATGAGCTCTCTCCTTTCCCCTGTTTTCCCTCCACTCTCTCTTTTCCCTGGCTTCCCTCTTCTGCATTAACTCTCTCGTTTAGCTCTTTTTCCCGGCGTCCCTCTTTTCCATGAACTCTCTCTTTCCCCTCTTTTCCCTCGACTCTCTCTTTTCCCTGGCTTCCCTCTTTTCTATGAACTCTCTCTTCCCCCTCTTTTCCCTCGACTCTCTCTTTTCCCTGGCTTCCCTCTTTTCCATGATTTCTCTCTTTCCCTTCTTTTTACATCGACTCTCTTTTTCCTGGCTTCCTTCTTCTGCATTAACTCTCTCTTCCCCCTCTTTTCCCTCGACTCTCTCTTTTCCCTGGCTTCCCTCTTTTCCATGATTTCTCTCATTCCCTTCTTTTTACATCGACTCTCTTTTTCCTGGCTTCCTTCTTCTGCATTAACTCTCTCTTTCCCCTCTTTTCCCTCCACTCTCTCTTTTCCCTGGCTTCCCTCTTCTGCATGAACTCTCTCTTTTAGCTCTTTTCCCCGGCGTCCCTCTTTTCCATGAGCTCTCTCTTTCCCCTCTTTTCCCCCTCGACTCTCTCTTTTCCCTGACTTGTCTCTTTTCCATGAGCTCTCTCTTTCCCCTCTTTTCCCTCGTCTATTTGGTTTTCCTCTTTTCTATGAACTCTCTCTTTCCCGTCTTTTCCCTCGACTCTCTCTTTTCCCTGGCTTCCCTCTTTTTTCATGAACTCTCCCTTCCCCTTGTTTTCCATCGACTCTCTCTTTTCCCTGGCTTCCCTCTTTTCCATTAACTCTCTCTTTTAGCTTTTTTTCCCGGCGTCCCTCTTTTCCATGAGCTCTCTCCTTTCCCCTCTTTTCCCTCCACTCTCTCTTTTCCCTGGCTTCCCTCTTCTGCATTAACTCTCTCGTTTAGCTCTTTTTCCCGGCGTCCCTCTTTTCCATGAGCTCTCTCTTTCCCCTCTTTTCCCTCGACTCTCTCTTTTCCCTGGCTTCCCTCTTTTCCATGAACTCTCTCTTTCCCCTCTTTTCCCTCGTCACTCTCTTTCCCCTGGTTTTCCTTTTTTCTATGAACTCTCTCTTCCCCCTCTTTTCTCTCGACTCTCTCTTTTCCCTGGCTTCCCGCTTTTTCATGAACTCTCCCTTCCCCTTGTTTTCCATCGACTCTCTCTTTTCCCTGGTTTCCCTCTTCTGCATTAACTCTCTCTTTCCCCTCTTTTCCCTCCACTCTCTCTTTTCCCTGGCTTCCCTCTTCTGCATTAAGTCTCTCTTTTAGCTCTTTTTCCCGGCGTCCCTCTTTTCCATGAGCTCTCTCTTTCCCCTCTTTTCCATCAACTCTCTCTTTTCCCTGGTTTCCCTATCCTGCATGAACTCTCTCTTTCCCTTCTTTTCCCTCGACCCTCTCTTTTCCCTGGTTTCCCTCTTCTGCATTAACACTCTGTTTTATCTCCTTTCCCCTCGCCGGACTCTTTTCCCTGGTTTCCCTCTGTTCCATGAACTCTCTCTTTCCCCTCTTTTCCCTCGTGTCTCTCTTTTCCCTGGTTTTCCTCTTTTCTATGAACTCTCTCTTTCCCTTCTTTTCCCTCGACTCTCTCTTTTCCCTGGCTTCCCTCTTCTGCATTAACTCTCTCTTTTAGCTCTTTTCCCCTCGCGTGACTCTTTTCCCTGGCATCCCTCTTTTCCATAAACTCTGTTTTATCTCTTTTCCCTGGCTGCTTTCTTTTCCATGAGCTCTCTCTTCCCCTTCTTTCCCCTAGACTCTCTCTTTTCCCTGCTTTCCCTCTTCTGCATTAACTCTCTCTCTTTTAGCTTTTTTCCCCTCGCCGGACTCTTTTTCCCGGCGTCCCTCTTTTCCATGAACTCTCTCTTTCCCTTCTTTTCCCTCGACCCTCTCTTTTCCCTGGTTTCCCTCTTCTGCATTAACTCTCTGTTTTAGCTCCTTTCCCCTCACGGGACTCTTTTCCCTGGCTTCCCTCTTTTCCATGAACTCTCTCTATCCCCTCTTTCCCCTCGTCTCTCTCTTTCCCCTGGTTTTCCTTTTTTCTATGAACTCTCTCTTCCCCCTCTTTTCTCTCGACTCTCTCTTTTCCCTGGCTTCCCGCTTTTTCATGAACTCTCCCTTCCCCTTGTTTTCCATCGACTCTCTCTTTTCCCTGGTTTCCCTCTTCTGCATTAACTCTCTCTTTCCCCTCTTTTCCCTCCACTCTCTCTTTTCCCTGGCTTCCCTCTTCTGCATTAAGTCTCTCTTTTAGCTCTTTTTCCCGGCGTCCCTCTTTTCCATGAGCTCTCTCTTTCCCCTCTTTTTCCCTCGACTCTCTCTTTTCCCTGGTTTCCCTATCCTGCATGAACTCTCTCTTTCCCTTCTTTTCCCTCGACCCTCTCTTTTCCCTGGTTTCCCTCTTCTGCATTAACTCTCTCCCCTTTAGCTTTTTTCCCCTCGCCGGACTCTTTTCCCTGGCTTCCCTCTTTTCCATGAACTCTCTCTTTCCCCTCTTTTCCCTCGTCACTCTCTTTCCCCTGGTTCTCCTCTTTTCTATGAACTCTCTCTTCCCCCTCTTTTCCCTCGACTCTCTCTTTTCCCTGGCTTCCCGCTTTTTCATGAACTCTCTCTTCCCCTTGTTTTCCATCGACTCTCTCTTTTCGCTGGTTTCCCCCTACTGCATTAACTCTCTGTTTCCCGTCTTTTCCCTCGACTCTCTCTTTCCCCTGGTTCCCCTCTTTTCCATGAACTCTCTCTTCCCCTTCTTTCCCCTCGACTCTCTCTTTTCCTTGGCTGCCCTCCTTTTCATGAACTCTCTCTTCCCCTTGTTTTCCATCGACTCTCTCTTTTCCCTGGCTTCCCTCTTCTGCATTAACTCTCTCTTTTAGCTCTTTTCCCCTCGCCTGAGTATTTTCCGTGGCTTCCACCCTTTCCATGATCTCTCTCTTTCTATTCTTTTCCCTCGTCTCTCTCTTTTCCCGGCGGCCCTCTTTTCCATGAGCTCTCTCTTTCCCCTCTTTTCCCTCCACTCTCTCTTTTCCCTGGCTTCCCTCCTTTTCATGAAATCTCTCTTCCCCTTGTTTTCCATCGACTCTCTCTTTTCCCTGGTTTCCCTCTCCTGCATGAACTCTCTCTTTCTCTTCTTTTCCCTCGACGCTCTCTTTTCCCTGGTTTCCCTCTTCTGCATTAACTCTCTCCCCTTTAGCTTTTTTCCCCTCGCCGGACTCTTTTCCCTGGCTTCCCTCTTTTCCATGAACTCTCTCTTCCCCCTCTTTTCCCTCGACTCTCTCTTTTCCCTGGCTTCCCTCCTTTTCATGAACTGTCTCTTCCCCTTGTTTTCCATCGACTCTCTCTTTTCCCTGGTTTCCCTCTCCTGCATGAACTCTCTCTTTCTCTTCTTTTCCCTCGACCCTCTCTTTTCCCTGGTTTCCCTCTTCTGCATTAACTCTCTCCCCTTTAGCTTTTTTCCCCTCGCCGGACTCTTTTCCCTGGCTTCCCTCTTTTCCATGAACTCTCTCTTTCCCCTCTTTTCCCTCGTCACTCTCTTTCCCCTGGTTTTCCTCTTTTCTATGAACTCTCTCTTCCCCCTCTTTTCCCTCGACTCTCTCTTTTCCCTGGCTTCCCGCTTTTTCATGAACTCTCTCTATCCTTTGTTTTCCATCAACTCTCTCTTTTCGCTGGTTTCCCTCTTCCGCATTAACTCTCTGTTTCCCGTCTTTTCCCTCGACTCTCTCTTTCCCCTGGTTCCCCTCTTTTCCATGAACTCTCTCTTCCCCTTCTTTCCCCTCGACTCTCTCTTTTCCTTGGCTTCCCTCCTTTTCATGAACTCTCTCTTCCCCTTGTTTTCCATCGACTCTCTCTTTCCCCTCTTTCCCCTCCCTGCATGAACTCTCTCTTTCCCCTGGTTCCCCTCTTTTTGATGAACTCTCTCTTCCCCTTGTTTTCCATTGACTCTCTCTTTTCCCTGGCTTCCCTCTTTTCCATTAACTCTCTGTTTTAGCTTTTTTCCCCGGCGTCCCTCTTTTCCATGAGCTCTCTCTTTCCCCTCTTTTCCCTCGACTCTCTCTTTTCCCTGGCTTCCCTCCTTTTCATGAACTCTCTCTTCCCCTTGTTTTCCATCGACTCTCTCTTTTCCCTCGTTTCCCCTCCCTGCATGAACTCTCTCTTTCCCCTCTTTTCCCTCCACTCTCTCTTTTCCCTGGCTTCTCTCTTCTGCATTAACTCTCTCTTTTAGGTCTTTTCCCCTCGCCTGACTACTTTCCGTGGCTTCCACTCTTTCCATGAACTCTCTCTTTCCCCTCTTTTCCCTCGTCTCTCTCTTTTCCCTGGTTTTCCTCTTTTCTATGAACTCTCTCTTTCCCCTCTTTTCCCTCCACTCTCTCTTTTCCCTGGCTTCCCTCTTCTGCATTAACTCTCTCTTTTACCTCTTTTTCCCGGCGTCCCTCTTTTCCATGAGCTCTCTCTTTCCCCTCTTTTTCCCTCGACTCTCTCTATTCCCTGACTTGTCTCTTTTCCATGAGCTCTCTCTTTCCCCTCTTTTCCCTCCACTCTCTCTTTTCCCTGGCTTCCCTCCTTTTCATGAACTCTCTCTTCCCCTTGTTTTCCATCGACTCTCTCTTTTCCCTGGTTTCCCTCTTTTCCATGAACTCTCTCTTTCCCTTCTTTTCCCTCGACCCTCTCTTTTCCCTGGTTTCCCTCTTCTCCATTAACTCTCTCCCCTTTAGCTTTTTTACCCTCGCAGGACTCTTTTCCCTGGCATCCCTCTTTTCCATAAACTCTGTTTTATCTCTTTTCCCTGGCTGCTTTCTTTTCCATGAGCTCTCTCTTCCCCTTCTTTCCCCTAGACTCTCTCTTTTCCCTGCTTTCCCTCTTCTGCATTAACTCTCTCTCTTTTAGCTTTTTTCCCCTCGCCGGACTCTTTTTCCCGGCGTCCCTCTTTTCCATGAACTCTCTCTTTCCCTTCTTTTCCCTCGACCCTCTCTTTTCCCTGGTTTCCCTCTTCTGCATTAACTCTCTGTTTTAGCTCCTTTCCCCTCACGGGACTCTTTTCCCTGGCTTCCCTCTTTTCCATGAACTCTCTCTATCCCCTCTTTCCCCTCGTCTCTCTCTTTTCCCTGGTTTTCCTCTTTTCTATGAACTCTCTCTTCCCCCTCTTTTCCCTCGACTCTCTCTTTTCCCTGGCTTCCCTCTTTTCCATGATTTCTCTCATTCCCTTCTTTTTACATCGACTCTCTTTTTCCTGGCTTCCTTCTTCTGCATTAACTCTCTCTTTCCCCTCTTTTCCCTCCACTCTCTCTCTTCCCTGGCTTCCATCTTCTGCATTAACTCTCTCTTTTACCTCTTTTTCCCGGCGTCCCTCTTTTCCATGAGCTCTCTCTTTCCCCTCTTTTTCCCTCGACTCTCTCTTTTCCCTGGCTTCCCTCTCCTGCGTGAACTCTCTCTTTCCCTTCTTTTCCCTCGACCCTCTCTTTTCCCTGGTTTCCCTCTTCTGCATTAACTCTCTCCCCTTTAGCTTTTTTCCCCTCGCCGGACTCTTTTCCCTGGCTTCCCTCTTTTCCATGAACTCTCTCTTTCCCCTCTTTTCCCTCGTCACTCTCTTTCCCCTGGTTCTCCTCTTTTCTATGAACTCTCTCTTCCCCCTCTTTTCCCTCGACTCTCTCTTTTCCCTGGCTTCCCGCTTTTTCATGAACTCTCTCTTCCCCTTGTTTTCCATCGACTCTCTCTTTTCGCTGGTTTCCCCCTACTGCATTAACTCTCTGTTTCCCGTCTTTTCCCTCGACTCTCTCTTTCCCCTGGTTCCCCTCTTTTCCATGAACTCTCTCTTCCCCTTCTTTCCCCTCGACTCTCTCTTTTCCTTGGCTGCCCTCCTTTTCATGAACTCTCTCTTCCCCTTGTTTTCCATCGACTCTCTCTTTTCCCTGGCTTCCCTCTTCTGCATTAACTCTCTCTTTTAGCTCTTTTCCCCTCGCCTGAGTATTTTCCGTGGCTTCCACCCTTTCCATGATCTCTCTCTTTCTATTCTTTTCCCTCGTCTCTCTCTTTTCCCGGCGGCCCTCTTTTCCATGAGCTCTCTCTTTCCCCTCTTTTCCCTCCACTCTCTCTTTTCCCTGGCTTCCCTCCTTTTCATGAAATCTCTCTTCCCCTTGTTTTCCATCGACTCTCTCTTTTCCCTGGTTTCCCTCTCCTGCATGAACTCTCTCTTTCTCTTCTTTTCCCTCGACGCTCTCTTTTCCCTGGTTTCCCTCTTCTGCATTAACTCTCTCCCCTTTAGCTTTTTTCCCCTCGCCGGACTCTTTTCCCTGGCTTCCCTCTTTTCCATGAACTCTCTCTTTCCCCTCTTTTCCCTCGTCACTCTCTTTCCCCTGGTTTTCCTCTTTTCTATGAACTCTCTCTTCCCCCTCTTTTCCCTCGACTCTCTCTTTTCCCTGGCTTCCCGCTTTTTCATGAACTCTCTCTATCCTTTGTTTTCCATCGACTCTCTCTTTTCGCTGGTTTCCCTCTTCTGCATTAACTCTCTGTTTCCCGTCTTTTCCCTCGACTCTCTCTTTCCCCTGGTTCCCCTCTTTTCCATGAACTCTCTCTTCCCCTTCTTTCCCCTCGACTCTCTCTTTCCCCTGGTTCCCCTCTTTTTGATGAACTCTCTCTTCCCCTTGTTTTCCATTGACTCTCTCTTTTCCCTGGCTTCCCTCTTTTCCATTAACTCTCTCCTTTCCCCTCTTTTCCCTCCACTCTCTCTTTTCCCTGGCTTCCCTCTTCTGCATTAACTCTCTCGTTTAGCTCTTTTTCCCGGCGTCCCTCTTTTCCATGAACTCTCTCTTTCCCCTCTTTTCCCTCGACTCTCTCTTTTCCCTGGCTTCCCTCTTTTCTATGAACTCTCTCTTCCCCCTCTTTTCCCTCGACTCTCTCTTTTCCCTGGCTTCCCTCTTTTCCATGATTTCTCTCTTTCCCTTCTTTTTACATCGACTCTCTTTTTCCTGGCTTCCTTCTTCTGCATTAACTCTCTCTTCCCCCTCTTTTCCCTCGACTCTCTCTTTTCCCTGGCTTCCCTCTTTTCCATGATTTCTCTCATTCCCTTCTTTTTACATCGACTCTCTTTTTCCTGGCTTCCTTCTTCTGCATTAACTCTCTCTTTCCCCTCTTTTCCCTCCACTCTCTCTTTTCCCTGGCTTCCCTCTTCTGCATGAACTCTCTCTTTTAGCTCTTTTCCCCGGCGTCCCTCTTTTCCATGAGCTCTCTCTTTCCCCTCTTTTCCCCCTCGACTCTCTCTTTTCCCTGACTTGTCTCTTTTCCATGAGCTCTCTCTTTCCCCTCTTTTCCCTCGTCTATTTGGTTTTCCTCTTTTCTATGAACTCTCTCTTTCCCGTCTTTTCCCTCGACTCTCTCTTTTCCCTGGTTTCCCTCTTCTGCATTAACTCTCTGTTTTAGCTCCTTTCCCCTCGCGGGACTCTTTTCCCTGGCTTCCCTCTTTTCCATGAACTCTCTCTTCCCCCTCTTTTCCCTCGACTCTCTCTTTTCCCTGGCTTCCCTCTTTTCCATGATTTCTCTCATTCCCTTCTTTTTCCATCGACTCTCTCTTTTCGCTGGTTTCCCTCTTCTGCATTAACTCTCTCTTTCCCCTCTTTTCCCTCCACTCTCTCTTTTCCCTGGTTTCCCTCTTCTCCATTAACTCTCTCCCCTTTAGCTTTTTTCCCCTCGCAGGACTCTTTTCCCTGGCTTCCCTCTTTTCCATGAACTCTCTCTTCCCCTTCTTTCCCCTCGACTCTCTCTTTTCCCTGGTTTCCCTCTTCTGCATTAACTCTCTGTTTTAGCTCCTTTCCCCTCGCGGGACTCTTTTCCCTGGCTTACCTCTTTTCCATGAACTCTCTCTTTCCCCTCTTTTCCCTCGTCTCTCTCGTCTCTCTGATTTTCCTCTTTTCTATGAACTCTCTCTTTCCCGTCTTTTACCTCGACTCTCTCTTTTCCCTGGCTTCCCTCTTTTTTCATGAACTCTCCCTTCCCCTTGTTTTCCATCGACTCTCTCTTTTCCCTGGCTTCCCTCTTTTCCATTAACTCTCTCTTTTAGCTTTTTTCCCCGGCGTCCCTCTTTTCCATGAGCTCTCTCCTTTCCCCTCTTTTCCCTCCACTCTCTCTTTTCCCTGGCTTCCCTCTTCTGCATTAACTCTCTCGTTTAGCTCTTTTTCCCGGCGTCCCTCTTTTCCATGAGCTCTCTCTTTCCCCTCTTTTCCCTCGACTCTCTCTTTTCCCTGGCTTCCCTCTTTTCCATGAACTCTCTCTTTCCCCTCTTTTCCCTCGTCTCTCTCTTTTCCCTGGTTTTCCTCTTTTCTATGAACTCTCTCTTCCCCCTCTTTTCCCTCGACTCTCTCTTTTCCCTGGCTTCCCGCTTTTTCATGAACTCTCTCTATCCTTTGTTTTCCATCAACTCTCTCTTTTCGCTGGTTTCCCTCTTCCGCATTAACTCTCTGTTTCCCGTCTTTTCCCTCGACTCTCTCTTTCCCCTGGTTCCCCTCTTTTCCATGAACTCTCTCTTCCCCTTCTTTCCCCTCGACTCTCTCTTTTCCTTGGCTTCCCTCCTTTTCATGAACTCTCTCTTCCCCTTGTTTTCCATCGACTCTCTCTTTCCCCTCTTTCCCCTCCCTGCATGAACTCTCTCTTTCCCCTGGTTCCCCTCTTTTTGATGAACTCTCTCTTCCCCTTGTTTTCCATTGACTCTCTCTTTTCCCTGGCTTCCCTCTTTTCCATTAACTCTCTGTTTTAGCTTTTTTCCCCGGCGTCCCTCTTTTCCATGAGCTCTCTCTTTCCCCTCTTTTCCCTCCACTCTCTCTTTTCCCTGGCTTCCCTCCCTTTCATGAACTCTCTCTTCCCCTTGTTTTCCATCGACTCTCTCTTTTCCCTCGTTTCCCCTCCCTGCATGAACTCTCTCTTTCCCCTCTTTTCCCTCCACTCTCTCTTTTCCCTGGCTTCTCTCTTCTGCATTAACTCTCTCTTTTAGGTCTTTTCCCCTCGCCTGACTACTTTCCGTGGCTTCCACTCTTTCCATGAACTCTCTCTTTCCCCTCTTTTCCCTCGTCTCTCTCTTTTCCCTGGTTTTCCTCTTTTCTATGAACTCTCTCTTTCCCCTCTTTTCCCTCCACTCTCTCTTTTCCCTGGCTTCCCTCTTCTGCATTAACTCTCTCTTTTACCTCTTTTTCCCGGCGTCCCTCTTTTCCATGAGCTCTCTCTTTCCCCTCTTTTTCCCTCGACTCTCTCTATTCCCTGACTTGTCTCTTTTCCATGAGCTCTCTCTTTCGCCTCTTTTCCCTCCACTCTCTCTTTTCCCTGGCTTCCCTCCTTTTCATGAACTCTCTCTTCCCCTTGTTTTCCATCGACTCTGTCTTTTCCCTGGTTTCCCTCTTTTCCATGAACTCTCTCTTTCCCTTCTTTTCCCTCGACCCTCTCTTTTCCCTGGTTTCCCTCTTCTCCATTAACTCTCTCCCCTTTAGCTATTTTCCCCTCGCAGGACTCTTTTCCCTGGCTTCCCTCTTTTCCATGAACTCTCTCTTCCCCTTCTTTCCCCTCGACTCTCTCTTTTCCCTGGTTTCCCTCTTCTGCATTAACTCTCTGTTTTAGCTCCTTTCCCCTCGCGGGACTCTTTTCCCTGGCTTCCCTCTTTTCCATGAACTCTCTCTTCCCCCTCTTTTCCCTCGACTCTCTCTTTTCCCTGGCTTCCCTCTTTTCCATGATTTCTCTCATTCCCTTCTTTTTCCATCGACTCTCTCTTTTCGCTGGTTTCCCTCTTCTGCATTAACTCTCTCTTTCCCCTCTTTTCCCTCCACTCTCTCTTTTCCCTGGTTTCCCTCTTCTCCATTAACTCTCTCCCCTTTAGCTTTTTTCCCCTCGCAGGACTCTTTTCCCTGGCTTCCCTCTTTTCCATGAACTCTCTCTTCCCCTTCTTTCCCCTCGACTCTCTCTTTTCCCTGGTTTCCCTCTTCTGCATTAACTCTCTGTTTTAGCTCCTTTCCCCTCGCGGGACTCTTTTCCCTGGCTTCCCTCTTTTCCATGAACTCTCTCTTTCCCCTCTTTTCCCTCGTCTCTCTCGTCTCTCTGATTTTCCTCTTTTCTATGAACTCTCTCTTTCCCGTCTTTTACGTCGACTCTCTCTTTTCCCTGGCTTCCCTCTTTTTTCATGAACTCTCCCTTCCCCTTGTTTTCCATCGACTCTCTCTTTTCCCTGGCTTCCCTCTTTTCCATTAACTCTCTCTTTTAGCTTTTTTCCCCGGCGTCCCTCTTTTCCATGAGCTCTCTCCTTTCCCCTCTTTTCCCTCCACTCTCTCTTTTCCCTGGCTTCCCTCTTCTGCATTAACTCTCTCGTTTAGCTCTTTTTCCCGGCGTCCCTCTTTTCCATGAGCTCTCTCTTTCCCCTCTTTTCCCTCGACTCTCTCTTTTCCCTGGCTTCCCTCTTTTCCATGAACTCTCTCTTTCCCCTCTTTTCCCTCGTCACTCTCTTTCCCCTGGTTTTCCTTTTTTCTATGAACTCTCTCTTCCCCCTCTTTTGTCTCGACTCTCTCTTTTCCCTGGTTTTCCTCTTTTCTATGAACTCTCTCTTTCCCCTCTTTTCCCTCCACTCTCTCTTTTCCCTGGCTTCCCTCTTCTGCATTAACTCTCTCTTTTACCTCTTTTTCTCGGCGTCCCTCTTTTCCATGAGCTCTCTCTTTCCCCTCTTTTTCCCTCGACTCTCTCTATTCCCTGACTTGTCTCTTTTCCATGAGCTCTCTCTTTCCCCTCTTTTCCCTCCACTCTCTCTTTTCCCTGGCTTCCCTCCTTTTCATGAACTCTCTCCCCCCTTGTTTTCCATCGACTCTCTCTTTTCGCTGGTTGCCCTCTTATGCATTAACTCTTTCTTCCCCTTGTTTTCCATCGACTCTCTCATTTCCCTGGCTTCCCGCTTTATCATGAACTCTCTCTTCCCCTTGTTTTCCATCGACTCTCTCTTTTCGCTGGTTTCCCTCTTCTGCATTAATTCTCTCTTTTAGCTCTTTTTCCCGGCGTCCCTCTTTTCTATGAACTCTCTCTTTCCCGTCTTTTCCCTCGACTCTCTCTTTTCCCTGGCTTCCCTCTTTTTCATGAACTCTCTCCCCCCTTGTTTTCCATCGACTCTCTCTTTTCGCTGATTTCCCTCTTATGCATTAACTCTCTCCTTTAGCTCTTTTCCCCTCGCATGACTCTTTTCCCTGGCTTCCCTCTTTTCAAAGAGCTCTCTCTTTCCCCTCTTTTCCCTCCACTCTCTCTTTCCCCTGGTTTCCCTCTTTCCATGATCTCTCTCTTCCCCTTCTTTTACCTCGACTCTCTCTTTTCCCTTGTTTTCCTCTTTTTCATGAACTCTCTCCCCCCTTGTTTTCCATCGACTCTCTCTTTTCGCTGGTTTCCCTCTTCTGCATGAACTCTCTCTTTCCCCTGTTTTGCCTCCACTCTCTCTTTCCCCTGGTTTCCCTCTTCTGCATCAACTCTCTCTCTTTTAGCTCTTTTCCCTGGCGTCCCTCTTCTCATTGAACTCTCTATTCCCCTTCTTTTCCCTCGACTCTCTCTTTCCCCTGGTTTCCCTCTTCTGCATTAACTCTCTCTTTTAGCTCTTTTCCCCTCGCGTGACTCTTTTCCCTGGCTTCCCTCTTTTCAATGAACTCTCTCTTCCCCTTGTTTTCCATCGACTCTCTCTTTTCCCTCGTTTCCCTCTTCTGCATTAACTCTCTCTTTTAGCTCTTTTCCCCTCGCGTGACTCTTTTCCCTGGCTTCCCTCTTTTCAATGAACTCTCTCTTCCACTTCTTTTCTAACGACTTTCTCTTTTCCCTGGCTTCCCTCTTTTGCATGTACTCTCTCTTTCCCCTCTTTTTCCCCTCTACTCTCTCTTTTCCCTGACTTGTCTATTTTCCATGAGCTCTCTCTTTCCCCTCTTTTCCCTCGTCTATTTGGTTTTCCTCTTTTCTATGAACTCTCTCTTTCCCGTCTTTTCCCTCGACTCTCTCTTTTCCCTGGCTTCCCTCTTTTTTCATGAACTCTCCCTTCCCCTTGTTTTCCATCGACTCTCTCTTTTCCCTGGCTTCCCTCTTTTCCATTAACTCTCTCTTTTAGCTTTTTTTCCCGGCGTCCCTCTTTTCCATGAGCTCTCTCCTTTCCCCTCTTTTCCCTCCACTCTCTCTTTTCCCTGGCTTCCCTCTTCTGCATTAACTCTCTCGTTTAGCTCTTTTTCCCGGCGTCCCTCTTTTCCATGAGCTCTCTCTTTCCCCTCTTTTCCCTCGACTCTCTCTTTTCCCTGGCTTCCCTCTTTTCCATGAACTCTCTCTTTCCCCTCTTTTCCCTCGTCACTCTCTTTCCCCTGGTTTTCCTTTTTTCTATGAACTCTCTCTTCCCCCTCTTTTCTCTCGACTCTCTCTTTTCCCTGGCTTCCCGCTTTTTCATGAACTCTCCCTTCCCCTTGTTTTCCATCGACTCTCTCTTTTCCCTGGTTTCCCTCTTCTGCATTAACTCTCTCTTTCCCCTCTTTTCCCTCCACTCTCTCTTTTCCCTGGCTTCCCTCTTCTGCATTAAGTCTCTCTTTTAGCTCTTTTTCCCGGCGTCCCTCTTTTCCATGAGCTCTCTCTTTCCCCTCTTTTCCATCAACTCTCTCTTTTCCCTGGTTTCCCTATCCTGCATGAACTCTCTCTTTCCCTTCTTTTCCCTCGACCCTCTCTTTTCCCTGGTTTCCCTCTTCTGCATTAACACTCTGTTTTATCTCCTTTCCCCTCGCCGGACTCTTTTCCCTGGTTTCCCTCTGTTCCATGAACTCTCTCTTTCCCCTCTTTTCCCTCGTGTCTCTCTTTTCCCTGGTTTTCCTCTTTTCTATGAACTCTCTCTTTCCCTTCTTTTCCCTCGACTCTCTCTTTTCCCTGGCTTCCTTCTTCTGCATTAACTCTCTCTTTTAGCTCTTTTCCCCTCGCGTGACTCTTTTCCCTGGCATCCCTCTTTTCCATAAACTCTGTTTTATCTCTTTTCCCTGGCTGCTTTCTTTTCCATGAGCTCTCTCTTCCCCTTCTTTCCCCTAGACTCTCTCTTTTCCCTGCTTTCCCTCTTCTGCATTAACTCTCTCTCTTTTAGCTTTTTTCCCCTCGCCGGACTCTTTTTCCCGGCGTCCCTCTTTTCCATGAACTCTCTCTTTCCCTTCTTTTCCCTCGACCCTCTCTTTTCCCTGGTTTCCCTCTTCTGCATTAACTCTCTGTTTTAGCTCCTTTCCCCTCACGGGACTCTTTTCCCTGGCTTCCCTCTTTTCCATGAACTCTCTCTATCCCCTCTTTCCCCTCGTCTCTCTCTTTCCCCTGGTTTTCCTTTTTTCTATGAACTCTCTCTTCCCCCTCTTTTCTCTCGACTCTCTCTTTTCCCTGGCTTCCCGCTTTTTCATGAACTCTCCCTTCCCCTTGTTTTCCATCGACTCTCTCTTTTCCCTGGTTTCCCTCTTCTGCATTAACTCTCTCTTTCCCCTCTTTTCCCTCCACTCTCTCTTTTCCCTGGCTTCCCTCTTCTGCATTAAGTCTCTCTTTTAGCTCTTTTTCCCGGCGTCCCTCTTTTCCATGAGCTCTCTCTTTCCCCTCTTTTTCCCTCGACTCTCTCTTTTCCCTGGTTTCCCTATCCTGCATGAACTCTCTCTTTCCCTTCTTTTCCCTCGACCCTCTCTTTTCCCTGGTTTCCCTCTTCTGCATTAACTCTCTCCCCTTTAGCTTTTTTCCCCTCGCCGGACTCTTTTCCCTGGCTTCCCTCTTTTCCATGAACTCTCTCTTTCCCCTCTTTTCCCTCGTCACTCTCTTTCCCCTGGTTCTCCTCTTTTCTATGAACTCTCTCTTCCCCCTCTTTTCCCTCGACTCTCTCTTTTCCCTGGCTTCCCGCTTTTTCATGAACTCTCTCTTCCCCTTGTTTTCCATCGACTCTCTCTTTTCGCTGGTTTCCCCCTACTGCATTAACTCTCTGTTTCCCGTCTTTTCCCTCGACTCTCTCTTTCCCCTGGTTCCCCTCTTTTCCATGAACTCTCTCTTCCCCTTCTTTCCCCTCGACTCTCTCTTTTCCTTGGCTGCCCTCCTTTTCATGAACTCTCTCTTCCCCTTGTTTTCCATCGACTCTCTCTTTTCCCTGGCTTCCCTCTTCTGCATTAACTCTCTCTTTTAGCTCTTTTCCCCTCGCCTGAGTATTTTCCGTGGCTTCCACCCTTTCCATGATCTCTCTCTTTCTATTCTTTTCCCTCGTCTCTCTCTTTTCCCGGCGGCCCTCTTTTCCATGAGCTCTCTCTTTCCCCTCTTTTCCCTCCACTCTCTCTTTTCCCTGGCTTCCCTCCTTTTCATGAAATCTCTCTTCCCCTTGTTTTCCATCGACTCTCTCTTTTCCCTGGTTTCCCTCTCCTGCATGAACTCTCTCTTTCTCTTCTTTTCCCTCGACGCTCTCTTTTCCCTGGTTTCCCTCTTCTGCATTAACTCTCTCCCCTTTAGCTTTTTTCCCCTCGCCGGACTCTTTTCCCTGGCTTCCCTCTTTTCCATGAACTCTCTCTTCCCCCTCTTTTCCCTCGACTCTCTCTTTTCCCTGGCTTCCCTCCTTTTCATGAACTGTCTCTTCCCCTTGTTTTCCATCGACTCTCTCTTTTCCCTGGTTTCCCTCTCCTGCATGAACTCTCTCTTTCTCTTCTTTTCCCTCGACCCTCTCTTTTCCCTGGTTTCCCTCTTCTGCATTAACTCTCTCCCCTTTAGCTTTTTTCCCCTCGCCGGACTCTTTTCCCTGGCTTCCCTTTTTTCCATGAACTCTCTCTTTCCCCTCTTTTCCCTCGTCACTCTCTTTCCCCTGGTTTTCCTCTTTTCTATGAACTCTCTCTTCCCCCTCTTTTCCCTCGACTCTCTCTTTTCCCTGGCTTCCCGCTTTTTCATGAACTCTCTCTATCCTTTGTTTTCCATCAACTCTCTCTTTTCGCTGGTTTCCCTCTTCCGCATTAACTCTCTGTTTCCCGTCTTTTCCCTCGACTCTCTCTTTCCCCTGGTTCCCCTCTTTTCCATGAACTCTCTCTTCCCCTTCTTTCCCCTCGACTCTCTCTTTTCCTTGGCTTCCCTCCTTTTCATGAACTCTCTCTTCCCCTTGTTTTCCATCGACTCTCTCTTTCCCCTCTTTCCCCTCCCTGCATGAACTCTCTCTTTCCCCTGGTTCCCCTCTTTTTGATGAACTCTCTCTTCCCCTTGTTTTCCATTGACTCTCTCTTTTCCCTGGCTTCCCTCTTTTCCATTAACTCTCTGTTTTAGCTTTTTTCCCCGGCGTCCCTCTTTTCCATGAGCTCTCTCTTTCCCCTCTTTTCCCTCGACTCTCTCTTTTCCCTGGCTTCCCTCCTTTTCATGAACTCTCTCTTCCCCTTGTTTTCCATCGACTCTCTCTTTTCCCTCGTTTCCCCTCCCTGCATGAACTCTCTCTTTCCCCTCTTTCCCTCCACTCTCTCTTTTCCCTGGCTTCTCTCTTCTGCATTAACTCTCTCTTTTAGGTCTTTTCCCCTCGCCTGACTACTTTCCGTGGCTTCCACTCTTTCCATGAACTCTCTCTTTCCCCTCTTTTCCCTCGTCTCTCTCTTTTCCCTGGTTTTCCTCTTTTCTATGAACTCTCTCTTTCCCCTCTTTTCCCTCCACTCTCTCTTTTCCCTGGCTTCCCTCTTCTGCATTAACTCTCTCTTTTACCTCTTTTTCCCGGCGTCCCTCTTTTCCATGAGCTCTCTCTTTCCCCTCTTTTTCCCTCGACTCTCTCTATTCCCTGACTTGTCTCTTTTCCATGAGCTCTCTCTTTCCCCTCTTTTCCCTCCACTCTCTCTTTTCCCTGGCTTCCCTCCTTTTCATGAACTCTCTCTTCCCCTTGTTTTCCATCGACTCTCTCTTTTCCCTGGTTTCCCTCTTTTCCATGAACTCTCTCTTTCCCTTCTTTTCCCTCGACCCTCTCTTTTCCCTGGTTTCCCTCTTCTCCATTAACTCTCTCCCCTTTAGCTTTTTTACCCTCGCAGGACTCTTTTCCCTGGCTTCCCTCTTTTCCATGAACTCTCTCTTCCCCTTCTTTCCCCTCGACTCTCTCTTTTCCCTGGTTTCCCTCTTCTGCATTAACTCTCTGTTTTAGCTCCTTTCCCCTCGCGGGACTCTTTTCCCTGGCTTCCCTCTTTTCCATGAACTCTCTCTTTCCCCTCTTTTCCCTCGTCTCTCTCGTCTCTCTGGTTTTCCTCTTTTCTATGAACTCTCTCTTTCCCGTCTTTTCCCTCGACTCTCTCTTTTCCCTGGCTTCCCTCTTTTTTCATGAACTCTCCCTTCCCCTTGTTTTCCATCAACTCTCTCATTTCCCTGGCTTCCATCTTCTGCATTAACTCTCTCTTTTACCTCTTTTTCCCGGCGTCCCTCTTTTCCATGAGCTCTCTCTTTCCCCTCTTTTCCCTCGTCACTCTCTTTCCCCTGTTTTTCCTCTTTTCTATGAACTCTCTCTTCCCCCTCTTTTCCCTCGACTATCTCTTTTCCCTGGCTTCCCGCTTTTTCATGAACTCTCTCTTCCCCTTGTTTTCCATCGACTCTCTCTTTTCTCTGGTTTCCCCCTACTGCATTAACTCTCTATTTCCCGTCTTTTCCCTCGACTCTCTCTTTTCCCTGGCTTCCTTCTTCTGCATTAACTCTCTCTTTTAGCTCTTTTCCCCTCGCGTGACTCTTTTCCCTGGCATCCCTCTTTTCCATAAACTCTGTTTTATCTCTTTTCCCTGGCTGCTTTCTTTTCCATGAGCTCTCTCTTCCCCTTCTTTCCCCTAGACTCTCTCTTTTCCCTGCTTTCCCTCTTCTGCATTAACTCTCTCTCTTTTAGCTTTTTTCCCCTCGCCGGACTCTTTTTCCCGGCGTCCCTCTTTTCCATGAACTCTCTCTTTCCCCTCTTTTCCCTCGACTCTCTCTTTTCCCTGGCTTCCCTCCTTTTCATGAACTCTCTCTTCCCCTTGTTTTCCATCGACTCTCTCTTTTCCCTCGTTTCCCCTCCCTGCATGAACTCTCTCTTTCCCCTCTTTTCCCTCCACTCTCTCTTTTCCCTGGCTTCTCTCTTCTGCATTAACTCTCTCTTTTAGGTCTTTTCCCCTCGCCTGACTACTTTCCGTGGCTTCCACTCTTTCCATGAACTCTCTCTTTCCCCTCTTTCCCTCGTCTCTCTCTTTTCCCTGGTTTTCCTCTTTTCTATGAACTCTCTCTTTCCCCTCTTTTCCCTCCACTCTCTCTTTTCCCTGGCTTCCCTCTTCTGCATTAACTCTCTCTTTTACCTCTTTTTCCCGGCGTCCCTCTTTTCCATGAGCTCTCTCTTTCCCCTCTTTTTCCCTCGACTCTCTCTATTCCCTGACTTGTCTCTTTTCCATGAGCTCTCTCTTTCCCCTCTTTTCCCTCCACTCTCTCTTTTCCCTGGCTTCCCTCCTTTTCATGAACTCTCTCTTCCCCTTGTTTTCCATCGACTCTCTCTTTTCCCTGGTTTCCCTCTTTTCCATGAACTCTCTCTTTCCCTTCTTTTCCCTCGACCCTCTCTTTTCCCTGGTTTCCCTCTTCTCCATTAACTCTCTCCCCTTTAGCTTTTTTACCCTCGCAGGACTCTTTTCCCTGGCTTCCCTCTTTTCCATGAACTCTCTCTTCCCCTTCTTTCCCCTCGACTCTCTCTTTTCCCTGGTTTCCCTCTTCTGCATTAACTCTCTGTTTTAGCTCCTTTCCCCTCGCGGGACTCTTTTCCCTGGCTTCCCTCTTTTCCATGAACTCTCTCTTTCCCCTCTTTTCCCTCGTCTCTCTCGTCTCTCTGGTTTTCCTCTTTTCTATGAACTCTCTCTTTCCCGTCTTTTCCCTCGACTCTCTCTTTTCCCTGGCTTCCCTCTTTTTTCATGAACTCTCCCTTCCCCTTGTTTTCCATCAACTCTCTCATTTCCCTGGCTTCCATCTTCTGCATTAACTCTCTCTTTTACCTCTTTTTCCCGGCGTCCCTCTTTTCCATGAGCTCTCTCTTTCCCCTCTTTTCCCTCGTCACTCTCTTTCCCCTGTTTTTCCTCTTTTCTATGAACTCTCTCTTCCCCCTCTTTTCCCTCGACTATCTCTTTTCCCTGGCTTCCCGCTTTTTCATGAACTCTCTCTTCCCCTTGTTTTCCATCGACTCTCTCTTTTCTCTGGTTTCCCCCTACTGCATTAACTCTCTATTTCCCGTCTTTTCCCTCGACTCTCTCTTTTCCCTGGCTTCCTTCTTCTGCATTAACTCTCTCTTTTAGCTCTTTTCCCCTCGCGTGACTCTTTTCCCTGGCATCCCTCTTTTCCATAAACTCTGTTTTATCTCTTTTCCCTGGCTGCTTTCTTTTCCATGAGCTCTCTCTTCCCCTTCTTTCCCCTAGACTCTCTCTTTTCCCTGCTTTCCCTCTTCTGCATTAACTCTCTCTCTTTTAGCTTTTTTCCCCTCGCCGGACTCTTTTTCCCGGCGTCCCTCTTTTCCATGAACTCTCTCTTTCCCTTCTTTTCCCTCGACCCTCTCTTTTCCCTGGTTTCCCTCTTCTGCATTAACTCTCTGTTTTAGCTCCTTTCCCCTCACGGGACTCTTTTCCCTGGCTTCCCTCTTTTCCATGAACTCTCTCTATCCCCTCTTTCCCCTCGTCTCTCTCTTTTCCCTGGTTTTCCTCTTTTCTATGAACTCTCTCTTCCCCCTCTTTTCCCTCGACTCTCTCTTTTCCCTGGCTTCCCTCTTTTCCATGATTTCTCTCATTCCCTTCTTTTTACATCGACTCTCTTTTTCCTGGCTTCCTTCTTCTGCATTAACTCTCTCTTTCCCCTCTTTTCCCTCCACTCTCTCTCTTCCCTGGCTTCCATCTTCTGCATTAACTCTCTCTTTTACCTCTTTTTCCCGGCGTCCCTCTTTTCCATGAGCTCTCTCTTTCCCCTCTTTTTCCCTCGACTCTCTCTTTTCCCTGGCTTCCCTCTCCTGCGTGAACTCTCTCTTTCCCTTCTTTTCCCTCGACCCTCTCTTTTCCCTGGTTTCCCTCTTCTGCATTAACTCTCTCCCCTTTAGCTTTTTTCCCCTCGCCGGACTCTTTTCCCTGGCTTCCCTCTTTTCCATGAACTCTCTCTTTCCCCTCTTTTCCCTCGTCACTCTCTTTCCCCTGGTTCTCCTCTTTTCTATGAACTCTCTCTTCCCCCTCTTTTCCCTCGACTCTCTCTTTTCCCTGGCTTCCCGCTTTTTCATGAACTCTCTCTTCCCCTTGTTTTCCATCGACTCTCTCTTTTCGCTGGTTTCCCCCTACTGCATTAACTCTCTGTTTCCCGTCTTTTCCCTCGACTCTCTCTTTCCCCTGGTTCCCCTCTTTTCCATGAACTCTCTCTTCCCCTTCTTTCCCCTCGACTCTCTCTTTTCCTTGGCTGCCCTCCTTTTCATGAACTCTCTCTTCCCCTTGTTTTCCATCGACTCTCTCTTTTCCCTGGCTTCCCTCTTCTGCATTAACTCTCTCTTTTAGCTCTTTTCCCCTCGCCTGAGTATTTTCCGTGGCTTCCACCCTTTCCATGATCTCTCTCTTTCTATTCTTTTCCCTCGTCTCTCTCTTTTCCCGGCGGCCCTCTTTTACATGAGCTCTCTCTTTCCCCTCTTTTCCCTCCACTCTCTCTTTTCCCTGGCTTCCCTCCTTTTCATGAAATCTCTCTTCCCCTTGTTTTCCATCGACTCTCTCTTTTCCCTGGTTTCCCTCTCCTGCATGAACTCTCTCTTTCTCTTCTTTTCCCTCGACGCTCTCTTTTCCCTGGTTTCCCTCTTCTGCATTAACTCTCTCCCCTTTAGCTTTTTTCCCCTCGCCGGACTCTTTTCCCTGGCTTCCCTCTTTTCCATGAACTCTCTCTTTCCCCTCTTTTCCCTCGTCACTCTCTTTCCCCTGGTTTTCCTCTTTTCTATGAACTCTCTCTTCCCCCTCTTTTCCCTCGACTCTCTCTTTTCCCTGGCTTCCCGCTTTTTCATGAACTCTCTCTATCCTTTGTTTTCCATCGACTCTCTCTTTTCGCTGGTTTCCCTCTTCTGCATTAACTCTCTGTTTCCCGTCTTTTCCCTCGACTCTCTCTTTCCCCTGGTTCCCCTCTTTTCCATGAACTCTCTCTTCCCCTTCTTTCCCCTCGACTCTCTCTTTTCCTTGGCTTCCCTCCTTTTCATGAACTCTCTCTTCCCCTTGTTTTCCATCGACTCTCTCTTTCCCCTCTTTCCCCTCCCTGCATGAACTCTCTCTTTCCCCTGGTTCCCCTCTTTTTGATGAACTCTCTCTTCCCCTTGTTTTCCATTGACTCTCTCTTTTCCCTGGCTTCCCTCTTTTCCATTAACTCTCTCCTTTCCCCTCTTTTCCCTCCACTCTCTCTTTTCCCTGGCTTCCCTCTTCTGCATTAACTCTCTCGTTTAGCTCTTTTTCCCGGCGTCCCTCTTTTCCATGAACTCTCTCTTTCCCCTCTTTTCCCTCGACTCTCTCTTTTCCCTGGCTTCCCTCTTTTCTATGAACTCTCTCTTCCCCCTCTTTTCCCTCGACTCTCTCTTTTCCCTGGCTTCCCTCTTTTCCATGATTTCTCTCTTTCCCTTCTTTTTACATCGACTCTCTTTTTCCTGGCTTCCTTCTTCTGCATTAACTCTCTCTTTCCCCTCTTTTCCCTCCACTCTCTCTTTTCCCTGGCTTCCCTCTTCTGCATGAACTCTCTCTTTTAGCTCTTTTCCCCGGCGTCCCTCTTTTCCATGAGCTCTCTCTTTCCCCTCTTTTCCCCCTCGACTCTCTCTTTTCCCTGACTTGTCTCTTTTCCATGAGCTCTCTCTTTCCCCTCTTTTCCCTCGTCTATTTGGTTTTCCTCTTTTCTATGAACTCTCTCTTTCCCGTCTTTTCCCTCGACTCTCTCTTTTCCCTGGCTTCCCTCTTTTTTCATGAACTCTCCCTTCCCCTTGTTTTCCATCGACTCTCTCTTTTCCCTGGCTTCCCTCTTTTCCATTAACTCTCTCTTTTAGCTTTTTTTCCCGGCGTCCCTCTTTTCCATGAGCTCTCTCCTTTCCCCTCTTTTCCCTCGTCTCTCTCTTTTCCCTGGTTTTCCTCTTTTCTATGAACTCTCTCTTCCCCCTCTTTTCCCTCGACTCTCTCTTTTCCCTGGCTTCCCGCTTTTTCATGAACTCTCTCTATCCTTTGTTTTCCATCAACTCTCTCTTTTCGCTGGTTTCCCTCTTCCGCATTAACTCTCTGTTTCCCGTCTTTTCCCTCGACTCTCTCTTTCCCCTGGTTCCCCTCTTTTCCATGAACTCTCTCTTCCCCTTCTTTCCCCTCGACTCTCTCTTTTCCTTGGCTTCCCTCCTTTTCATGAACTCTCTCTTCCCCTTGTTTTCCATCGACTCTCTCTTTCCCCTCTTTCCCCTCCCTGCATGAACTCTCTCTTTCCCCTGGTTCCCCTCTTTTTGATGAACTCTCTCTTCCCCTTGTTTTCCATTGACTCTCTCTTTTCCCTGGCTTCCCTCTTTTCCATTAACTCTCTGTTTTAGCTTTTTTCCCCGGCGTCCCTCTTTTCCATGAGCTCTCTCTTTCCCCTCTTTTCCCTCCACTCTCTCTTTTCCCTGGCTTCCCTCCTTTTCATGAACTCTCTCTTCCCCTTGTTTTCCATCGACTCTCTCTTTTCCCTCGTTTCCCCTCCCTGCATGAACTCTCTCTTTCCCCTCTTTTCCCTCCACTCTCTCTTTTCCCTGGCTTCTCTCTTCTGCATTAACTCTCTCTTTTAGGTCTTTTCCCCTCGCCTGACTACTTTCCGTGGCTTCCACTCTTTCCATGAACTCTCTCTTTCCCCTCTTTTCCCTCGTCTCTCTCTTTTCCCTGGTTTTCCTCTTTTCTATGAACTCTCTCTTTCCCCTCTTTTCCCTCCACTCTCTCTTTTCCCTGGCTTCCCTCTTCTGCATTAACTCTCTCTTTTACCTCTTTTTCCCGGCGTCCCTCTTTTCCATGAGCTCTCTCTTTCCCCTCTTTTTCCCTCGACTCTCTCTATTCCCTGACTTGTCTCTTTTCCATGAGCTCTCTCTTTCCCCTCTTTTCCCTCCACTCTCTCTTTTCCCTGGCTTCCCTCCTTTTCATGAACTCTCTCTTCCCCTTGTTTTCCATCGACTCTGTCTTTTCCCTGGTTTCCCTCTTTTCCATGAACTCTCTCTTTCCCTTCTTTTCCCTCGACCCTCTCTTTTCCCTGGTTTCCCTCTTCTCCATTAACTCTCTCCCCTTTAGCTATTTTCCCCTCGCAGGACTCTTTTCCCTGGCTTCCCTCTTTTCCATGAACTCTCTCTTCCCCTTCTTTCCCCTCGACTCTCTCTTTTCCCTGGTTTCCCTCTTCTGCATTAACTCTCTGTTTTAGCTCCTTTCCCCTCGCGGGACTCTTTTCCCTGGCTTCCCTCTTTTCCATGAACTCTCTCTTCCCCCTCTTTTCCCTCGACTCTCTCTTTTCCCTGGCTTCCCTCTTTTCCATGATTTCTCTCATTCCCTTCTTTTTCCATCGACTCTCTCTTTTCGCTGGTTTCCCTCTTCTGCATTAACTCTCTCTTTCCCCTCTTTTCCCTCCACTCTCTCTTTTCCCTGGTTTCCCTCTTCTCCATTAACTCTCTCCCCTTTAGCTTTTTTCCCCTCGCAGGACTCTTTTCCCTGGCTTCCCTCTTTTCCATGACCTCTCTCTTCCCCTTCTTTCCCCTCGACTCTCTCTTTTCCCTGGTTTCCCTCTTCTGCATTAACTCTCTGTTTTAGCTCCTTTCCCCTCGCGGGACTCTTTTCCCTGGCTTCCCTCTTTTCCATGAACTCTCTCTTTCCCCTCTTTTCCCTCGTCTCTCTCGTCTCTCTGATTTTCCTCTTTTCTATGAACTCTCTCTTTCCCGTCTTTTACGTCGACTCTCTCTTTTCCCTGGCTTCCCTCTTTTTTCATGAACTCTCCCTTCCCCTTGTTTTCCATCGACTCTCTCTTTTCCCTGGCTTCCCTCTTTTCCATTAACTCTCTCTTTTAGCTTTTTTCCCCGGCGTCCCTCTTTTCCATGAGCTCTCTCCTTTCCCCTCTTTTCCCTCCACTCTCTCTTTTCCCTGGCTTCCCTCTTCTGCATTAACTCTCTCGTTTAGCTCTTTTTCCCGGCGTCCCTCTTTTCCATGAGCTCTCTCTTTCCCCTCTTTTCCCTCGACTCTCTCTTTTCCCTGGCTTCCCTCTTTTCCATGAACTCTCTCTTTCCCCTCTTTTCCCTCGTCACTCTCTTTCCCCTGGTTTTCCTTTTTTCTATGAACTCTCTCTTCCCCCTCTTTTGTCTCGACTCTCTCTTTTCCCTGGTTTTCCTCTTTTCTATGAACTCTCTCTTTCCCCTCTTTTCCCTCCACTCTCTCTTTTCCCTGGCTTCCCTCTTCTGCATTAACTCTCTCTTTTACCTCTTTTTCTCGGCGTCCCTCTTTTCCATGAGCTCTCTCTTTCCCCTCTTTTTCCCTCGACTCTCTCTATTCCCTGACTTGTCTCTTTTCCATGAGCTCTCTCTTTCCCCTCTTTTCCCTCCACTCTCTCTTTTCCCTGGCTTCCCTCCTTTTCATGAACTCTCTCCCCCCTTGTTTTCCATCGACTCTCTCTTTTCGCTGGTTGCCCTCTTATGCATTAACTCTTTCTTCCCCTTGTTTTCCATCGACTCTCTCTTTTCCCTGGCTTCCCTCTTTTTTCATGAACTCTCCCTTCCCCTTGTTTTCCATCGACTCTCTCTTTTCCCTGGCTTCCCTCTTTTCCATTAACTCTCTCTTTTAGCTTTTTTCCCCGGCGTCCCTCTTTTCCATGAGCTCTCTCCTTTCCCCTCTTTTCCCTCCACTCTCTCTTTTCCCTGGCTTCCCTCTTCTGCATTAACTCTCTCGTTTAGCTCTTTTTCCCGGCGTCCCTCTTTTCCATGAGCTCTCTCTTTCCCCTCTTTTCCCTCGACTCTCTCTTTTCCCTGGCTTCCCTCTTTTCCATGAACTCTCTCTTTCCCCTCTTTTCCCTCGTCACTCTCTTTCCCCTGGTTTTCCTTTTTTCTATGAACTCTCTCTTCCCCCTCTTTTGTCTCGACTCTCTCTTTTCCCTGGTTTTCCTCTTTTCTATGAACTCTCTCTTTCCCCTCTTTTCCCTCCACTCTCTCTTTTCCCTGGCTTCCCTCTTCTGCATTAACTCTCTCTTTTACCTCTTTTTCTCGGCGTCCCTCTTTTCCATGAGCTCTCTCTTTCCCCTCTTTTTCCCTCGACTCTCTCTATTCCCTGACTTGTCTCTTTTCCATGAGCTCTCTCTTTCCCCTCTTTTCCCTCCACTCTCTCTTTTCCCTGGCTTCCCTCCTTTTCATGAACTCTCTCCCCCCTTGTTTTCCATCGACTCTCTCTTTTCGCTGGTTGCCCTCTTATGCATTAACTCTTTCTTCCCCTTGTTTTCCATCGACTCTCTCATTTCCCTGGCTTCCCGCTTTATCATGAACTCTCTCTTCCCCTTGTTTTCCATCGACTCTCTCTTTTCGCTGGTTTCCCTCTTCTGCATTAATTCTCTCTTTTAGCTCTTTTTCCCGGCGTCCCTCTTTTCTATGAACTCTCTCTTTCCCGTCTTTTCCCTCGACTCTCTCTTTTCCCTGGCTTCCCTCTTTTTCATGAACTCTCTCCCCCCTTGTTTTCCATCGACTCTCTCTTTTCGCTGATTTCCCTCTTATGCATTAACTCTCTCCTTTAGCTCTTTTCCCCTCGCATGACTCTTTTCCCTGGCTTCCCTCTTTTCAAAGAGCTCTCTCTTTCCCCTCTTTTCCCTCCACTCTCTCTTTCCCCTGGTTTCCCTCTTTCCATGATCTCTCTCTTCCCCTTCTTTTACCTCGACTCTCTCTTTTCCCTTGTTTTCCTCTTTTTCATGAACTCTCTCCCCCCTTGTTTTCCATCGACTCTCTCTTTTCGCTGGTTTCCCTCTTCTGCATGAACTCTCTCTTTCCCCTGTTTTGCCTCCACTCTCTCTTTCCCCTGGTTTCCCTCTTCTGCATCAACTCTCTCTCTTTTAGCTCTTTTCCCTGGCGTCCCTCTTCTCATTGAACTCTCTATTCCCCTTCTTTTCCCTCGACTCTCTCTTTCCCCTGGTTTCCCTCTTCTGCATTAACTCTCTCTTTTAGCTCTTTTCCCCTCGCGTGACTCTTTTCCCTGGCTTCCCTCTTTTCAATGAACTCTCTCTTCCCCTTGTTTTCCATCGACTCTCTCTTTTCCCTCGTTTCCCTCTTCTGCATTAACTCTCTCTTTTAGCTCTTTTCCCCTCGCGTGACTCTTTTCCCTGGCTTCCCTCTTTTCAATGAACTCTCTCTTCCACTTCTTTTCTAACGACTTTCTCTTTTCCCTGGCTTCCCTCTTTTCCATGAACTCTCTCTTTCCCCTCTTTTCCCTCGTCTCTCTCGTCTCTCTGATTTTCCTCTTTTCTATGAACTCTCTCTTTCCCGTCTTTTACGTCGACTCTCTCTTTTCCCTGGCTTCCCTCTTTTTTCATGAACTCTCCCTTCCCCTTGTTTTCCATCGACTCTCTCTTTTCCCTGGCTTCCCTCTTTTCCATTAACTCTCTCTTTTAGCTTTTTTCCCCGGCGTCCCTCTTTTCCATGAGCTCTCTCCTTTCCCCTCCTTTCCCTCCACTCTCTCTTTTCCCTGGCTTCCCTCTTCTGCATTAACTCTCTCGTTTAGCTCTTTTTCCCGGCGTCCCTCTTTTCCATGAGCTCTCTCTTTCCCCTCTTTTCCCTCGACTCTCTCTTTTCCCTGGCTTCCCTCTTTTCCATGAACTCTCTCTTTCCCCTCTTTTCCCTCGTCACTCTCTTTCCCCTGGTTTTCCTTTTTTCTATGAACTCTCTCTTCCCCCTCTTTTGTCTCGACTCTCTCTTTTCCCTGGTTTTCCTCTTTTCTATGAACTCTCTCTTTCCCCTCTTTTCCCTCCACTCTCTCTTTTCCCTGGCTTCCCTCATCTGCATTAACTCTCTCTTTTACCTCTTTTTCCCGGCGTCCCTCTTTTCCATGAGCTCTCTCTTTCCCCTCTTTTTCCCTCGACTCTCTCTATTCCCTGACTTGTCTCTTTTCCATGAGCTCTCTCTTTCCCCTCTTTTCCCTCCACTCTCTCTTTTCCCTGGCTTCCCTCCTTTTCATGAACTCTCTCCCCCCTTGTTTTCCATCGACTCTCTCTTTTCGCTGGTTGCCCTCTTATGCATTAACTCTTTCTTCCCCTTGTTTTCCATCGACTCTCTCATTTCCCTGGCTTCCCGCTTTATCATGAACTCTCTCTTCCCCTTGTTTTCCATCGACTCTCTCTTTTCGCTGGTTTCCCTCTTCTGCATTAATTCTCTCTTTTAGCTCTTTTTCCCGGCGTCCCTCTTTTCTATGAACTCTCTCTTTCCCGTCTTTTCCCTCGACTCTCTCTTTTCCCTGGCTTCCCTCTTTTTCATGAACTCTCTCCCCCCTTGTTTTCCATCGACTCTCTCTTTTCGCTGATTTCCCTCTTATGCATTAACTCTCTCCTTTAGCTCTTTTCCCCTCGCATGACTCTTTTCCCTGGCTTCCCTCTTTTCAAAGAGCTCTCTCTTTCCCCTCTTTTCCCTCCACTCTCTCTTTCCCCTGGTTTCCCTCTTTCCATGATCTCTCTCTTCCCCTTCTTTTACCTCGACTCTCTCTTTTCCCTTGTTTTCCTCTTTTTCATGAACTCTCTCCCCCCTTGTTTTCCATCGACTCTCTCTTTTCGCTGGTTTCCCTCTTCTGCATGAACTCTCTCTTTCCCCTGTTTTGCCTCCACTCTCTCTTTCCCCTGGTTTCCCTCTTCTGCATCAACTCTCTCTCTTTTAGCTCTTTTCCCTGGCGTCCCTCTTCTCATTGAACTCTCTATTCCCCTTCTTTTCCCTCGACTCTCTCTTTCCCCTGGTTTCCCTCTTCTGCATTAACTCTCTCTTTTAGCTCTTTTCCCCTCGCGTGACTCTTTTCCCTGGCTTCCCTCTTTTCAATGAACTCTCTCTTCCCCTTGTTTTCCATCGACTCTCTCTTTTCCCTCGTTTCCCTCTTCTGCATTAACTCTCTCTTTTAGCTCTTTTCCCCTCGCGTGACTCTTTTCCCTGGCTTCCCTCTTTTCAATGAACTCTCTCTTCCACTTCTTTTCTAACGACTTTCTCTTTTCCCTGGCTTCCCTCTTTTGCATGTACTCTCTCTTTCCCCTCTTTTCCCTCGTCTCTCTCTTTTCCCTGGTTTTCCTCTTTTCTATGAACTCTCTCCTCCCCCTCTTTTCCCTCGACTCTCTCTTTCCCCTGGTTTCCCTCTTCTGCATTAACACTCTCTCTTTTAGCTCTTCTCCCTGGCTTCCCACTTTTCAATGAACTCTCTCTTCCCCTTGTTTTCCATTGACTCTCTCTTTTCCCTGGCTTCCCTCTTCTGCATTAACTCTCTCTTCCCCCTCTTTTCCCTCGTCTCTCTCTTTTCCCTGACTTGTCTCTTTTCTATGAACTCTCTCTTTCCACTCTTTTCCCTCGTCTGTCTCTTTTCCCGGGTTTTCGTCTTTTCTATGAACTCTCTCTTTCCCGTCTTTTCCCTCGACTCTCTCTTTTCCCTGGCTTCCCTCTTTTCAATGAACTCTCTCTTCCCCTTGTTTTCCATTGACTCTCTCTTTTCGCTGGTTTCGCTCTTCTGCGTTAACTCTCTCTTTCCCGTATTTTCCCTCGACGCTCTCTTTTCGCTGGTTTCCCTCTTCTGCATTAACTCTCTTTCCCTTCTTTTCCCTCGACTCTCTCATTTCCCTGGCTTCCCGATTTATCATGAACTCCCTCTTCCCCTCGTTTTCCATTCACTCTCTCTTTTCCCTGGTTTCCCTCTTCTGCATTAACTCTCTTCCCCTTCTTTTCCCTCGTCTCTCTCTTTCCCCTGGCTTCCCTCTTTTCTATGAACTCTCTCTTCCCCCTCTTTTCCCTCGACTCTCTCTTTTCCCTGGCTTCCCTCTTTTCCATGAACTCTCTCTTTCCCCTCTTTTCCCTCGTCACTCTCTTTCCCCTGGTTTTCGTCTTTTCTATGAACTCTCTCTTCCCCCTCTTTTCTCTCGACTCTCTCTTTTCCCTGGCTTCCCGCTTTTTCATGAACTCTCTCTTCCCCTTGTTTTCCATCGACTCTCTCTTTTCGCTGGTTTCCCTCTTCTGCATTAACTCTTTCTTTCCCCTCTTTTCCCTCCACTCTCTCTTTTCCCTGGCTTCCCTCTTCTGCATTAACTCTCTCTTTCTAGCTCTTTTTCCCGGTGTCCCTCTTTCCCATGAGCTCTCTCTTTCCCCTCTTTTTCCCTCGACTCTCTCTATTCCCTGACTTGTCTCTTTTCCATGAGCTCTCTCTTTCCCCTCTTTTCCCTCCACTCTCTCTTTTCCCTGGCTTCCCTCCTTTTCATGAACTCTCTCTTCCCCCTGTTTGCCATCGACTCTCTCTTTTCCCTGGTTTCCCTCTCCTGCATGAACTCTCTCTTTCCCTTCTTTTCCCTCCACCCTCTCTTTTCCCTGGTTTCCCTCTTCTCCGTTAACTCTCTCCCCTTTAGCTTTTTTCCCCTCACAGGACTCTTTTCCCTGGCTTCCCTCTTTTCCATGAACTCTCTCTTTCCCTTCTTTTCCCTCCACCCTCTCTTTTCCCTGGTTTCCCTCTTCTCCATTAACTCTCTCCCCTTTAGCTTTTTTCCCCTCGCAGGACTCTTTTCCCTGGCTTCCCTCTTTTCCATGAACTCTCTCTTTCCCTTCTTTTCCCTCCACCCTCTCTTTTCCCTGGTTTCCCTCTTCTCCATTAACTCTCTCCCCTTTAGCTTTTTTCCCCTCGCAGGACTCTTTTCCCTGGCTTCCCTCTTTTCTATGAACTCTCTCTTCCCCCTCTTTTCCCTCGACTCTCTCTTTTCCCTGGCTTCCCTCTTTTCCATGATTTCTCTCTTTCCCTTCTTTTTACATCGACTCTCTTTTTCCTGGCTTCCTTCTTCTGCATTAACTCTCTCTTCCCCCTCTTTTCCCTCGACTCTCTCTTTTCCCTGGCTTCCCTCTTTTCCATGATTTCTCTCATTCCCTTCTTTTTACATCGACTCTCTTTTTCCTGGCTTCCTTCTTCTGCATTAACTCTCTCTTTCCCCTCTTTTCCCTCCACCCTCTCTTTTCCCTGGCTTCCCTCTTCTGCATGAACTCTCTCTTTTAGCTCTTTTCCCCGGCGTCCCTCTTTTCCATGAGCTCTCTCTTTCCCCTCTTTTTCCCCTCTACTCTCTCTTTTCCCTGACTTGTCTATTTTCCATGAGCTCTCTCTTTCCCCTCTTTTCCCTCGTCTATTTGGTTTTCCTCTTTTCTATGAACTCTCTCTTTCCCGTCTTTTCCCTCGACTCTCTCTTTTCCCTGGCTTCCCTCTTTTTTCATGAACTCTCCCTTCCCCTTGTTTTCCATCGACTCTCTCTTTTCCCTGGCTTCCCTCTTTTCCATTAACTCTCTCTTTTAGCTTTTTTTCCCGGCGTCCCTCTTTTCCATGAGCTCTCTCCTTTCCCCTCTTTTCCCTCCACTCTCTCTTTTCCCTGGCTTCCCTCTTCTGCATTAACTCTCTCGTTTAGCTCTTTTTCCCGGCGTCCCTCTTTTCCATGAGCTCTCTCTTTCCCCTCTTTTCCCTCGACTCTCTCTTTTCCCTGGCTTCCCTCTTTTCCATGAACTCTCTCTTTCCCCTCTTTTCCCTCGTCACTCTCTTTCCCCTGGTTTTCCTTTTTTCTATGAACTCTCTCTTCCCCCTCTTTTGTCTCGACTCTCTCTTTTCCCTGGTTTTCCTCTTTTCTATGAACTCTCTCTTTCCCCTCTTTTCCCTCCACTCTCTCTTTTCCCTGGCTTCCCTCTTCTGCATTAACTCTCTCTTTTACCTCTTTTTCCCGGCGTCCCTCTTTTCCATGAGCTCTCTCTTTCCCCTCTTTTTCCCTCGACTCTCTCTATTCCCTGACTTGTCTCTTTTCCATGAGCTCTCTCTTTCCCCTCTTTTCCCTCCACTCTCTCTTTTCCCTGGCTTCCCTCCTTTTCATGAACTCTCTCCCCCCTTGTTTTCCATCGACTCTCTCTTTTCGCTGGTTGCCCTCTTATGCATTAACTCTTTCTTCCCCTTGTTTTCCATCGACTCTCTCATTTCCCTGGCTTCCCGCTTTATCATGAACTCTCTCTTCCCCTTGTTTTCCATCGACTCTCTCTTTTCGCTGGTTTCCCTCTTCTGCATTAATTCTCTCTTTTAGCTCTTTTTCCCGGCGTCCCTCTTTTCTATGAACTCTCTCTTTCCCGTCTTTTCCCTCGACTCTCTCTTTTCCCTGGCTTCCCTCTTTTTCATGAACTCTCTCCCCCCTTGTTTTCCATCGACTCTCTCTTTTCGCTGATTTCCCTCTTATGCATTAACTCTCTCCTTTAGCTCTTTTCCCCTCGCATGACTCTTTTCCCTGGCTTCCCTCTTTTCAAAGAGCTCTCTCTTTCCCCTCTTTTCCCTCCACTCTCTCTTTCCCCTGGTTTCCCTCTTTCCATGATCTCTCTCTTCCCCTTCTTTTACCTCGACTCTCTCTTTTCCCTTGTTTTCCTCTTTTTCATGAACTCTCTCCCCCCTTGTTTTCCATCGACTCTCTCTTTTCGCTGGTTTCCCTCTTCTGCATGAACTCTCTCTTTCCCCTGTTTTGCCTCCACTCTCTCTTTCCCCTGGTTTCCCTCTTCTGCATCAACTCTCTCTCTTTTAGCTCTTTTCCCTGGCGTCCCTCTTCTCATTGAACTCTCTATTCCCCTTCTTTTCCCTCGACTCTCTCTTTCCCCTGGTTTCCCTCTTCTGCATTAACTCTCTCTTTTAGCTCTTTTCCCCTCGCGTGACTCTTTTCCCTGGCTTCCCTCTTTTCAATGAACTCTCTCTTCCCCTTGTTTTCCATCGACTCTCTCTTTTCCCTCGTTTCCCTCTTCTGCATTAACTCTCTCTTTTAGCTCTTTTCCCCTCGCGTGACTCTTTTCCCTGGCTTCCCTCTTTTCAATGAACTCTCTCTTCCACTTCTTTTCTAACGACTTTCTCTTTTCCCTGGCTTCCCTCTTTTGCATGTACTCTCTCTTTCCCCTCTTTTCCCTCGTCTCTCTCTTTTCCCTGGTTTTCCTCTTTTCTATGAACTCTCTCCTCCCCCTCTTTTCCCTCGACTCTCTCTTTCCCCTGGTTTCCCTCTTCTGCATTAACACTCTCTCTTTTAGCTCTTCTCCCTGGCTTCCCACTTTTCAATGAACTCTCTCTTCCCCTTGTTTTCCATTGACTCTCTCTTTTCCCTGGCTTCCCTCTTCTGCATTAACTCTCTCTTCCCCCTCTTTTCCCTCGTCTCTCTCTTTTCCCTGACTTGTCTCTTTTCTATGAACTCTCTCTTTCCACTCTTTTCCCTCGTCTGTCTCTTTTCCCGGGTTTTCGTCTTTTCTATGAACTCTCTCTTTCCCGTCTTTTCCCTCGACTCTCTCTTTTCCCTGGCTTCCCTCTTTTCAATGAACTCTCTCTTCCCCTTGTTTTCCATTGACTCTCTCTTTTCGCTGGTTTCGCTCTTCCGCGTTAACTCTCTCTTTCCCGTATTTTCCCTCGACGCTCTCTTTTCGCTGGTTTCCCTCTTCTGCATTAACTCTCTTTCCCTTCTTTTCCCTCGACTCTCTCATTTCCCTGGCTTCCCGATTTATCATGAACTCCCTCTTCCCCTCGTTTTCCATTCACTCTCTCTTTTCCCTGGTTTCCCTCTTCTGCATTAACTCTCTTCCCCTTCTTTTCCCTCGTCTCTCTCTTTCCCCTGGCTTCCCTCTTTTCTATGAACTCTCTCTTCCCCCTCTTTTCCCTCGACTCTCTCTTTTCCCTGGCTTCCCTCTTTTCCATGAACTCTCTCTTTCCCCTCTTTTCCCTCGTCACTCTCTTTCCCCTGGTTTTCGTCTTTTCTATGAACTCTCTCTTCCCCCTCTTTTCTCTCGACTCTCTCTTTTCCCTGGCTTCCCGCTTTTTCATGAACTCTCTCTTCCCCTTGTTTTCCATCGACTCTCTCTTTTCGCTGGTTTCCCTCTTCTGCATTAACTCTTTCTTTCCCCTCTTTTCCCTCCACTCTCTCTTTTCCCTGGCTTCCCTCTTCTGCATTAACTCTCTCTTTCTAGCTCTTTTTCCCGGTGTCCCTCTTTCCCATGAGCTCTCTCTTTCCCCTCTTTTTCCCTCGACTCTCTCTATTCCCTGACTTGTCTCTTTTCCATGAGCTCTCTCTTTCCCCTCTTTTCCCTCCACTCTCTCTTTTCCCTGGCTTCCCTCCTTTTCATGAACTCTCTCTTCCCCCTGTTTGCCATCGACTCTCTCTTTTCCCTGGTTTCCCTCTCCTGCATGAACTCTCTCTTTCCCTTCTTTTCCCTCCACCCTCTCTTTTCCCTGGTTTCCCTCTTCTCCGTTAACTCTCTCCCCTTTAGCTTTTTTCCCCTCACAGGACTCTTTTCCCTGGCTTCCCTCTTTTCCATGAACTCTCTCTTTCCCTTCTTTTCCCTCCACCCTCTCTTTTCCCTGGTTTCCCTCTTCTCCATTAACTCTCTCCCCTTTAGCTTTTTTCCCCTCGCAGGACTCTTTTCCCTGGCTTCCCTCTTTTCCATGAACTCTCTCTTTCCCTTCTTTTCCCTCCACCCTCTCTTTTCCCTGGTTTCCCTCTTCTCCATTAACTCTCTCCCCTTTAGCTTTTTTCCCCTCGCAGGACTCTTTTCCCTGGCTTCCCTCTTTTCTATGAACTCTCTCTTCCCCCTCTTTTCCCTCGACTCTCTCTTTTCCCTGGCTTCCCTCTTTTCCATGATTTCTCTCTTTCCCTTCTTTTTACATCGACTCTCTTTTTCCTGGCTTCCTTCTTCTGCATTAACTCTCTCTTCCCCCTCTTTTCCCTCGACTCTCTCTTTTCCCTGGCTTCCCTCTTTTCCATGATTTCTCTCATTCCCTTCTTTTTACATCGACTCTCTTTTTCCTGGCTTCCTTCTTCTGCATTAACTCTCTCTTTCCCCTCTTTTCCCTCCACTCTCTCTTTTCCCTGGCTTCCCTCTTCTGCATGAACTCTCTCTTTTAGCTCTTTTCCCCGGCGTCCCTCTTTTCCATGAGCTCTCTCTTTCCCCTCTTTTTCCCCTCTACTCTCTCTTTTCCCTGACTTGTCTATTTTCCATGAGCTCTCTCTTTCCCCTCTTTTCCCTCGTCTATTTGGTTTTCCTCTTTTCTATGAACTCTCTCTTTCCCGTCTTTTCCCTCGACTCTCTCTTTTCCCTGGCTTCCCTCTTTTTTCATGAACTCTCCCTTCCCCTTGTTTTCCATCGACTCTCTCTTTTCCCTGGCTTCCCTCTTTTCCATTAACTCTCTCTTTTAGCTTTTTTTCCCGGCGTCCCTCTTTTCCATGAGCTCTCTCCTTTCCCCTCTTTTCCCTCCACTCTCTCTTTTCCCTGGCTTCCCTCTTCTGCATTAACTCTCTCGTTTAGCTCTTTTTCCCGGCGTCCCTCTTTTCCATGAGCTCTCTCTTTCCCCTCTTTTCCCTCGACTCTCTCTTTTCCCTGGCTTCCCTCTTTTCCATGAACTCTCTCTTTCCCCTCTTTTCTCTCGACTCTCTCTTTTCCCTGGCTTCCCGCTTTTTCATGAACTCTCCCTTCCCCTTGTTTTCCATCGACTCTCTCTTTTCCCTGGTTTCCCTCTTCTGCATTAACTCTCTCTTTCCCCTCTTTTCCCTCCACTCTCTCTTTTCCCTGGCTTCCCTCTTCTGCATTAAGTCTCTCTTTTAGCTCTTTTTCCCGGCGTCCCTCTTTTCCATGAGCTCTCTCTTTCCCCTCTTTTCCATCAACTCTCTCTTTTCCCTGCTTTCCCTATCCTGCATGAACTCTCTCTTTCCCTTCTTTTCCCTCGACCCTCTCTTTTCCCTGGTTTCCCTCTTCTGCATTAACACTCTGTTTTATCTCCTCTCCCCTCGCCGGACTCTTTTCCCTGGTTTCCCTCTGTTCCATGAACTCTCTCTTTCCCCTCTTTTCCCTCGTGTCTCTCTTTTCCCTGGTTTTCCTCTTTTCTATGAACTCTCTCTTTCCCTTCTTTTCCCTCGACTCTCTCTTTTCCCTGGCTTCCCTCTTCTGCATTAACTCTCTCTTTTAGCTCTTTTCCCCTCGCGTGACTCTTTTCCCTGGCATCCCTCTTTTCCATAAACTCTGTTTTATCTCTTTTCCCTGGCTGCTTTCTTTTCCATGAGCTCTCTCTTCCCCTTCTTTCCCCTAGACTCTCTCTTTTCCCTGCTTTCCCTCTTCTGCATTAACTCTCTCTCTTTTAGCTTTTTTCCCCTCGCCGGACTCTTTTTCCCGGCGTCCCTCTTTTCCATGAACTCTCTCTTTCCCTTCTTTTCCCTCGACCCTCTCTTTTCCCTGGTTTCCCTCTTCTGCATTAACTCTCTGTTTTAGCTCCTTTCCCCTCACGGGACTCTTTTCCCTGGCTTCCCTCTTTTCCATGAACTCTCTCTATCCCCTCTTTCCCCTCGTCTCTCTCTTTTCCCTGGTTTTCCTCTTTTCTATGAACTCTCTCTTCCCCCTCTTTTCCCTCGACTCTCTCTTTTCCCTGGCTTCCCTCTTTTCCATGATTTCTCTCATTCCCTTCTTTTTACATCGACTCTCTTTTTCCTGGCTTCCTTCTTCTGCATTAACTCTCTCTTTCCCCTCTTTTCCCTCCACTCTCTCTCTTCCCTGGCTTCCATCTTCTGCATTAACTCTCTCTTTTACCTCTTTTTCCCGGCGTCCCTCTTTTCCATGAGCTCTCTCTTTCCCCTCTTTTTCCCTCGACTCTCTCTTTTCCCTGGCTTCCCTCTCCTGCGTGAACTCTCTCTTTCCCTTCTTTTCCCTCGACCCTCTCTTTTCCCTGGTTTCCCTCTTCTGCATTAACTCTCTCCCCTTTAGCTTTTTTCCCCTCGCCGGACTCTTTTCCCTGGCTTCCCTCTTTTCCATGAACTCTCTCTTTCCCCTCTTTTCCCTCGTCACTCTCTTTCCCCTGGTTTTCCTCTTTTCTATGAACTCTCTCTTCCCCCTCTTTTCCCTCGACTCTCTCTTTTCCCTGGCTTCCCGCTTTTTCATGAACTCTCTCTTCCCCTTGTTTTCCATCGACTCTCTCTTTTCCCTGGCTTCCCGCTTTTTCATGAACTCTCTCTTCCCCTTGTTTTCCATCGACTCTCTCTTTTCGCTGGTTTCCCCCTACTGCATTAACTCTCTGTTTCCCGTCTTTTCCCTCGACTCTCTCTTTCCCCTGGTTCCCCTCTTTTCCATGAACTCTCTCTTCCCCTTGTTTTCCATCGACTCTCTCTTTCCCCTCTTTCCCCTCCCTGCATGAACTCTCTCTTTCCCCTGGTTCCCCTCTTTTTGATGAACTCTCTCTTCCCCTTGTTTTCCATTGACTCTCTCTTTTCCCTGGCTTCCCTCTTTTCCATTAACTCTCTGTTTTAGCTTTTTTCCCCGGCGTCCCTCTTTTCCATGAGCTCTCTCTTTCCCCTCTTTTCCCTCCACTCTCTCTTTTCCCTGGCTTCCCTCCTTTTCATGAACTCTCTCTTCCCCTTGTTTTCCATCGACTCTCTCTTTTCCCTCGTTTCCCCTCCCTGCATGAACTCTCTCTTTCCCCTCTTTTCCCTCCACTCTCTCTTTTCCCTGGCTTCTCTCTTCTGCATTAACTCTCTCTTTTAGGTCTTTTCCCCTCGCCTGACTACTTTCCGTGGCTTCCACTCTTTCCATGAACTCTCTCTTTCCCCTCTTTTCCCTCGTCTCTCTCTTTTCCCTGGTTTTCCTCTTTTCTATGAACTCTCTCTTTCCCCTCTTTTCCCTCCACTCTCTCTTTTCCCTGGCTTCCCTCTTCTGCATTAACTCTCTCTTTTACCTCTTTTTCCCGGCGTCCCTCTTTTCCATGAGCTCTCTCTTTCCCCTCTTTTTCCCTCGACTCTCTCTATTCCCTGACTTGTCTCTTTTCCATGAGCTCTCTCTATCCCCTCTTTTCCCTCGTCTCTCTCTTTTCCCTGGTTTTCCTGTTTTCTATGAACTCTCTCTTACCCCTCTTTTACCTCGACTCTCTCTTTTCCCTGGCTTCCCTCTTCTGCATTAACTCTCTCTTTTAGCTCTTTTCCCCTCGTGTGACTCTTTTCCCTGGCTTCCCTCTTCTGCATTAACTCTTTTAGCTCTTTTCCCCGGCTTCCCTCTTCTGCATTAACTCTCTCTTTCCATTCTTATCCCTCGAGACTCTGTTTTCGCTGGTTTCCCTCTTCTGCATTAACTCTCTCCTTTAGCTGTTTTCCCCTCACCGGACTCTTTTCCCTGGCTTCCCTCTTTTCCATGAACTCTCTGTTTTATCTCTTTTCCCCTCGCCTGACTATTTTCCGTGGCTTCCCACCTTTCCATGAACTCTCTCTTCCCCTTCTTTTCCCTCGACTCTCTCTTTTCCCTGGCTTCCCTCTTCTGCATTAACTCTCTCTTCCCCTTCTTTTCCCTCGTCGCTCTCTTTTCCCTGGTTTCCCTCTTCTGCATTAAACTCTCTCCTTCCCTTCTTTTCCCTCGACTCTCTCTTTTTCCTGGCTTCCTTCTTCTGCATTAACTCTTTTAGCTCTTTTCCCCGGCTTCCCTCTTCTGCATTAACTCTCTCTTTCCCCTCTTTTCCATCGACTCTCTCTTTTCCCTGGTGTCCCTCTTCTGCTTTAAACTCTCTCTTTCCCTTCTTTCCCCTCGACTGTCTCTTTTACCTGGCTTCCCTCTTTTCCACGAATTCTCTCGTTCCCTTCTTTTTCCCTCGACTCTCTCTTTTCCCTGGTTTCCCTCTTCTGCATTAACTCTTTTAGCTCTTTTCCCCTCGCTTGACTCTTTTCCCTGGCTTCCCTCTTTTCAATGAGCTCTCTCTTTCCCCTCTTTTGCCTCCTCTCTCTCTTTCTCCTGGTTTCCCTCTTCTGCATTAACTCTCTCTCTTTTAGCTCTTTTCCCTGGCGTCCCTCTTTTCCATGAACTCTCTATTTCCCTTCTTTTCCCTCGACTCTCTCTTTCGCCTGGTTTCCCTCTTTTGCATTAACTCTCTCTTTTTAGCTCTTTTCCACTCGCCTGAATCTTTTTACCTGGCGTCCCTCTTTCCATGATCTCTCTCTTTCTATTCTTTTCCCTCGACTGTCTCTTTTCGCTGGTTTCCCTCTTCTGCATTAACTCTCTCTTCCCCTTCTTTTCCATCGACTCTCTCTTTTCCCTGGCTTCCCTCTTTTCCATGATCTCTCTCTTTCCCTTCTTTTCCCTTGTCTCTATCTTTTCCCTGACTTGTCTCTTTTCCATGAACTCTCTCTTTCCACTCTTTTCCCTCGTCTCTCTCTTTTCCCTGGTTTTCCTCTTTTCTATGAACTCTCTCTTTCCCGTCTTTTCCCTCGACTCTCTCTTTTCCCTGGCTTCCCTCTTTTCAATGAACTCTCTCTTTCCCTTCTTTTCCCTCGACTCTCTCTTTTCGCTGGTTTCCCTCTTCTGCATTAACTCTCTCTTTCCCTTCTTTTCCCTCGACTCTCTCTTTTCCCTGGCTTCCCTCTTCTGCATTAACTCTCTCTTTCCCTTCTTTCCCCTCGACTGTCTCTTTTACCTGGCTTCCCTCTTTTCCACGAATTCTCTCGTTCCCTTCTTTTTCCCTCGACTCTCTCTTTTCCCTGGTTTCCCTCTTCTGCATTAACTCTTTTAGCTCTTTTCCCCTCGCTTGACTCTTTTCCCTGGCTTCCCTCTTTTCAATGAGCTCTCTCTTTCCCCTCTTTTGCCTCCTCTCTCTCTTTCTCCTGGTTTCCCTCTTCTGCATTAACTCTCTCTCTTTTAGCTCTTTTCCCTGGCGTCCCTCTTTTCCATGAACTCTCTATTTCCCTTCTTTTCCCTCGACTCTCTCTTTCGCCTGGTTTCCCTCTTTTGCATTAACTCTCTCTTTTTAGCTCTTTTCCACTCGCCTGAATCTTTTTACCTGGCGTCCCTCTTTCCATGATCTCTCTCTTTCTATTCTTTTCCCTCGACTGTCTCTTTTCGCTGGTTTCCCTCTTCTGCATTAACTCTCTCTTCCCCTTCTTTTCCATCGACTCTCTCTTTTCCCTGGCTTCCCTCTTTTCCATGATCTCTCTCTTTCCCTTCTTTTCCCTTGTCTCTATCTTTTCCCTGACTTGTCTCTTTTCCATGAACTCTCTCTTTCCACTCTTTTCCCTCGTCTCTCTCTTTTCCCTGGTTTTCCTCTTTTCTATGAACTCTCTCTTTCCCGTCTTTTCCCTCGACTCTCTCTTTTCCCTGGCTTCCCTCTTTTCAATGAACTCTCTCTTCCCCTTGTTTTCCATTGACTCTCTCTTTTCGCTGGTTTCCCTCTTCTGCATTAACTCTCTCTTTCCCTTCTTTTCCCTCGACTCTCTCTTTTCCCTGGCTTCCCTCTTCTGCATTAACTCTCTCTTTTAGCTCTTTTCCCCTCGTGTGACTCTTTTCCCCGGCTTCCCTCTTCTGCATTAACTCTCTCTTTCCATTCTTATCCCTCGAGACTCTGTTTTCGCTGGTTTCCCTCTTCTGCATTAACTCTCTCCTTTAGCTGTTTTCCCCTCGCCGGACTCTTTTCCCTGGCTTCCCTCTTTTCCATGAACTCTCTGTTTTATCTCTTTTCCCCTCGCCTGACTATTTTCCGTGGCTTCCCACCTTTCCATGAACTCTCTCTTTCCCTTCTTTTCCCTCGACTCTCTCTTTTCCCTGGCTTCCCTCTTCTGCATTAACTCTCTCTTCCCCTTCTTTTCCCTCGTCGCTCTCTTTTCCCTGGTTTCCCTCTTCTGCATTAAACTCTCTCCTTCCCTTGTTTTCCCACGACTCTCTCTTTTTCCTGGCTTCCCTCTTCTGCATTAACTCTTTTAGCTCTTTTCCCCGGCTTCCCTCTTCTGCATTAACTCTCTCTTTCCCCTCTTTTCCATCGACTCTCTCTTTTCCCTGGTGTCCCTCTTCTGCTTTAAACTCTCTCTTTCCCTTCTTTCCCCTCGACTGTCTCTTTTACCTGGCTTCCCTCTTTTCCACGAATTCTCTCGTTCCCTTCTTTTTCCCTCGTCTCTCTCTTTTCCCTGGTTTCCCTCTTCTGCATTAACTCTTTTAGCTCTTTTCCCCTCGCTTGACTCTTTTCCCTGGCTTCCCTCTTTTCAATGAGCTCTCTCTTTCCCCTCTTTTGCCTCCTCTCTCTCTTTCTCCTGGTTTCCCTCTTCTGCATTAACTCTCTCTCTTTTAGCTCTTTTCCCTGGCGTCCCTCTTTTCCATGAACTCTCTATTTCCCTTCTTTTCCCTCGACTCTCTCTTTCGCCTGGTTTCCCTCTTTTGCATTAACTCTCTCTTTTTAGCTCTTTTCCACTCGCCTGAATCTTTTTACCTGGCGTCCCTCTTTCCATGATCTCTCTCTTTCTATTCTTTTCCCTCGACTGTCTCTTTTCGCTGGTTTCCCTCTTCTGCATTAACTCTCTCTTCCCCTTCTTTTCCATCGACTCTCTCTTTTCCCTGGCTTCCCTCTTTTCCATGATCTCTCTCTTTCCCTTCTTTTCCCTTGTCTCTATCTTTTCCCTGACTTGTCTCTTTTCCATGAACTCTCTCTTTCCCGTCTTTTCCCTCGACTCTCTCTTTTCCCTGGCTTCCCTCTTTTCAATGAACTCTCTCTTCCCCTTGTTTTCCATTGACTCTCTCTTTTCGCTGGTTTCCCTCTTCTGCATTAACTCTCTCTTTCCCTTCTTTTCCCTCGACTCTCTCTTTTCCCTGGCTTCCCTCTTCTGCATTAACTCTCTCTTTCCCTTCCTTTCCCTCGACTCTCTGTTTTCGCTGGTTTCCCTCTTCTGCATTAACTCTCTCTTCCCCTTCTTTTCCATCGACTCTCTCTTTTCCCTGGCTTCCCTCTTTTCCATGAACTCTCTCTTACCCTTCTTTTCCCTCGGCTCTATCTTTTCCCTGGCTTACCTCTTTTCCATGAACTCTCTCTTTCCACTCTTTTCCCTCGTCTCTCTCTTTTCCCTGGTTTTCCTCTTTTCTATGAACTCTCTCTTTCCCGTCTTTTCCCTCGACTCTCTCTTTTCCCAGGCTTCCCTCTTTTTAATGAACTCTCTCCCCCCTTGTTTTCCATTGACTCTCTCTTTTCCGTGGCTTCCCTCTTCTGCATTAACTCTCTCTTTCCCGTCTTTTCCCTCGATGCTCTCTTTTCGCTGGTTTCCCTCTTCTGCATTAACTCTCTCTTTTAGCTCTTTTCCCCTCGCGTGACTCTTTTCCCTGGCGTCCCTCTTTTCCATAAACTCTCTGTTTTATCTCTTTTCTCTGGCTTCCCTCTTTTCAAACAGCTCTCTCTTTCCCCTCTTTTCCCTCCACTCTCTCTTTCCCCTCGTTTCCCTCTTTCCATGATCTCTGTCTTTCCGTTCTTTTCCCTCGTCTCTCTCTTTTCCCTGGCTTCCCTCTTCTGCATTAACTCTCTCTTCCCCTTCTTTTCCCTCGTCGCTCTCTTTTCCCTGGCTTCCCTCTTCTGCATTAACTCTCTCTTCCCCTTCTTTTCCCTCGTCGCTCTCTTTTCCCTGGTTTCCCTCTTCTGCATTAAACTCTCTCCTTCCCTTCTTTTCCCTCGACTCTCTCTTTTTCCTGGCTTCCCTCTTCTGCATTAACTCTTTTAGCTCTTTTCCCCGGCTTCCCTCTTCTGCATTAACTCTCTCTTTCCCCTCTTTTCCATCGACTCTCTCTTTTCCCTGGTGTCCCTCTTCTGCTTTAAACTCTCTCTTTCCCTTCTTTCCCCTCGACTGTCTCTTTTACCTGGCTTCCCTCTTTTCCACGAATTCTCTCGTTCCCTTCTTTTTCCCTCGACTCTCTCTTTTCCCTGGTTTCCCTCTTCTGCATTAACTCTTTTAGCTCTTTTCCCCTCGCTTGACTCTTTTCCCTGGATTCCCTCTTTTCAATGAGCTCTCTCTTTCCCCTCTTTTGCCTCCTCTCTCTCTTTCTCCTTGTTTCCCTCTTCTGCATTAACTCTCTCTCTTTTAGCTCTTTTCCTTGGCGTCCCTCTTTTCCATGAACTCTCTATTTCCCTTCTTTTCCCTCGACTCTCTCTTTCGCCTGGTTTCCCTCTTTTGCATTAACTCTCTCTTTTTAGCTCTTTTCCACTCGCCTGAATCTTTTTACCTGGCGTCCCTCTTTCCATGATCTCTCTCTTTCTATTCTTTTCCCTCGACTGTCTCTTTTCGCTGGTTTCCCTCTTCTGCATTAACTCTCTCTTCCCCTTCTTTTCCATCGACTCTCTCTTTTCCCTGACATGTCTCTTTTCCATGAACTCTCTCTTTCCACTCTTTTCCCTCGTCTCTCTCTTTTCCCTGGTTTTCCTCTTTTCTATGAACTCTCTCTTTCCCGTCTTTTCCCTCGACTCTCTCTTTTCCCTGGCTTCCCTCTTTTCAATGAACTCTCTCTTCCCCTTGTTTTCCATTGACTCTCTCTTTTCGCTGGTTTCCCTCTTCTGCATTAACTCTCTCTTTCCCTTCTTTTCCCTCGACTCTCTCTTTTCCCTGGCTTCCCTCTTCTGCATTAACTCTCTCTTTCCCTTCCTTTCCCTCGACTCTCTGTTTTCGCTGGTTTCCCTCTTCTGCATTAACTCTCTCTTCCCCTTCTTTTCCATCGACTCTCTCTTTTCCCTGGCTTCCCTCTTTTCCATGAACTCTCTCTTACCCTTCTTTTCCCTCGGCTCTATCTTTTCCCTGGCTTACCTCTTTTCCATGAACTCTCTCTTTCCACTCTTTTCCCTCGTCTCTCTCTTTCCCCTGGTTTTCCTCTTTTCTATGAACTCTCTCTTTCCCGTCTTTTCCCTCGACTCTCTCTTTTCCCAGGCTTCCCTCTTTTTCATGAACTCTCTCCCCCCTTGTTTTCCATTGACTCTCTCTTTTCCGTGGCTTCCCTCTTCTGCATTAACTCTCTCTTTCCCGTCTTTTCCCTCGATGCTCTCTTTTCGCTGGTTTCCCTCTTCTGCATTAACTCTCTCTTTTAGCTCTTTTCCCCTCGCGTGACTCTTTTCCCTGGCGTCCCTCTTTTCCATAAACTCTCTGTTTTATCTCTTTTCTCTGGCTTCCCTCTTTTCAAACAGCTCTCTCTTTCCCCTCTTTTCCCTCCACTCTCTCTTTCCCCTCGTTTCCCTCTTTCCATGATCTCTGTCTTTCCGTTCTTTTCCCTCGTCTCTCTCTTTTCTCTGGTTTTCCTCTTTTCTATGAACTCTCTCTTCCCCTTCTTTTACCTCGACTCTCTCTTTTCCCTGGCTTCCCTCTTCTGCATTAACTCTCTCTTTCCCTTCTTTTCCCTCGACTCTCTCTTTTCCCTGGCTTCCCTCTTCTGCATTAACTCTCTCTTTCCCTTCTTTCCCCTCGACTGTCTCTTTTACCTGGCTTCCCTCTTTTCCACGAATTCTCTCGTTCCCTTCTTTTTCCCTCGACTCTCTCTTTTCCCTGGTTTCCCTCTTCTGCATTAACTCTTTTAGCTCTTTTCCCCTCGCTTGACTCTTTTCCCTGGATTCCCTCTTTTCAATGAGCTCTCTCTTTCCCCTCTTTTGCCTCCTCTCTCTCTTTCTCCTGGTTTCCCTCTTCTGCATTAACTCTCTCTCTTTTAGCTCTTTTCCCTGGCGTCCCTCTTTTCCATGAACTCTCTATTTCCCTTCTTTTCCCTCGACTCTCTCTTTCGCCTGGTTTCCCTCTTTTGCATTAACTCTCTCTTTTTAGCTCTTTTCCACTCGCCTGAATCTTTTTACCTGGCGTCCCTCTTTCCATGATCTCTCTCTTTCTATTCTTTTCCCTCGACTGTCTCTTTTCGCTGGTTTCCCTCTTCTGCATTAACTCTCTCTTCCCCTTCTTTTCCATCGACTCTCTCTTTTCCCTGGCTTCCCTCTTTTCCATGATCTCTCTCTTTCCCTTCTTTTCCCTTGTCTCTATCTTTTCCCTGACTTGTCTCTTTTCCATGAACTCTCTCTTTCCCGTCTTTTCCCTCGACTCTCTCTTTTCCCTGGCTTCCCTCTTTTCAATGAACTCTCTCTTCCCCTTGTTTTCCATTGACTCTCTCTTTTCGCTGGTTTCCCTCTTCTGCATTAACTCTCTCTTTCCCTTCTTTTCCCTCGACTCTCTCTTTTCCCTGGCTTCCCTCTTCTGCATTAACTCTCTCTTTCCCTTCCTTTCCCTCGACTCTCTGTTTTCGCTGGTTTCCCTCTTCTGCATTAACTCTCTCTTCCCCTTCTTTTCCATCGACTCTCTCTTTTCCCTGGCTTCCCTCTTTTCCATGAAGTCTCTCTTACCCTTCTTTTCCCTCGGCTCTATCTTTTCCCTGGCTTACCTCTTTTCCATGAACTCTCTCTTTCCACTCTTTTCCCTCGTCTCTCTCTTTTCCCTGGTTTTCCTCTTTTCTATGAACTCTCTCTTTCCCGTCTTTTCCCTCGACTCTCTCTTTTCCCAGGCTTCCCTCTTTTTAATGAACTCTCTCCCCCCTTGTTTTCCATTGACTCTCTCTTTTCCGTGGCTTCCCTCTTCTGCATTAACTCTCTCTTTCCCGTCTTTTCCCTCGATGCTCTCTTTTCGCTGGTTTCCCTCTTCTGCATTAACTCTCTCTTTTAGCTCTTTTCCCCTCGCGTGACTCTTTTCCCTGGCGTCCCTCTTTTCCATAAACTCTCTGTTTTATCTCTTTTCTCTGGCTTCCCTCTTTTCAAACAGCTCTCTCTTTCCCCTCTTTTCCCTCCACTCTCTCTTTCCCCTCGTTTCCCTCTTTCCATGATCTCTGTCTTTCCGTTCTTTTCCCTCGTCTCTCTCTTTTCCCTGGCTTCCCTCTTCTGCATTAACTCTCTCTTCCCCTTCTTTTCCCTCGTCGCTCTCTTTTCCCTGGCTTCCCTCTTCTGCATTAACTCTCTCTTCCCCTTCTTTTCCCTCGTCGCTCTCTTTTCCCTGGTTTCCCTCTTCTGCATTAAACTCTCTCCTTCCCTTCTTTTCCCTCGACTCTCTCTTTTTCCTGGCTTCCCTCTTCTGCATTAACTCTTTTAGCTCTTTTCCCCGGCTTCCCTCTTCTGCATTAACTCTCTCTTTCCCCTCTTTTCCATCGACTCTCTCTTTTCCCTGGTGTCCCTCTTCTGCTTTAAACTCTCTCTTTCCCTTCTTTCCCCTCGACTGTCTCTTTTACCTGGCTTCCCTCTTTTCCACGAATTCTCTCGTTCCCTTCTTTTTCCCTCGACTCTCTCTTTTCCCTGGTTTCCCTCTTCTGCATTAACTCTTTTAGCTCTTTTCCCCTCGCTTGACTCTTTTCCCTGGATTCCCTCTTTTCAATGAGCTCTCTCTTTCCCCTCTTTTGCCTCCTCTCTCTCTTTCTCCTTGTTTCCCTCTTCTGCATTAACTCTCTCTCTTTTAGCTCTTTTCCTTGGCGTCCCTCTTTTCCATGAACTCTCTATTTCCCTTCTTTTCCCTCGACTCTCTCTTTCGCCTGGTTTCCCTCTTTTGCATTAACTCTCTCTTTTTAGCTCTTTTCCACTCGCCTGAATCTTTTTACCTGGCGTCCCTCTTTCCATGATCTCTCTCTTTCTATTCTTTTCCCTCGACTGTCTCTTTTCGCTGGTTTCCCTCTTCTGCATTAACTCTCTCTTCCCCTTCTTTTCCATCGACTCTCTCTTTTCCCTGACATGTCTCTTTTCCATGAACTCTCTCTTTCCACTCTTTTCCCTCGTCTCTCTCTTTTCCCTGGTTTTCCTCTTTTCTATGAACTCTCTCTTTCCCGTCTTTTCCCTCGACTCTCTCTTTTCCCTGGCTTCCCTCTTTTCAATGAACTCTCTCTTCCCCTTGTTTTCCATTGACTCTCTCTTTTCGCTGGTTTCCCTCTTCTGCATTAACTCTCTCTTTCCCTTCTTTTCCCTCGACTCTCTCTTTTCCCTGGCTTCCCTCTTCTGCATTAACTCTCTCTTTCCCTTCCTTTCCCTCGACTCTCTGTTTTCGCTGGTTTCCCTCTTCTGCATTAACTCTCTCTTCCCCTTCTTTTCCATCGACTCTCTCTTTTCCCTGGCTTCCCTCTTTTCCATGAACTCTCTCTTACCCTTCTTTTCCCTCGGCTCTATCTTTTCCCTGGCTTACCTCTTTTCCATGAACTCTCTCTTTCCACTCTTTTCCCTCGTCTCTCTCTTTCCCCTGGTTTTCCTCTTTTCTATGAACTCTCTCTTTCCCGTCTTTTCCCTCGACTCTCTCTTTTCCCAGGCTTCCCTCTTTTTCATGAACTCTCTCCCCCCTTGTTTTCCATTGACTCTCTCTTTTCCGTGGCTTCCCTCTTCTGCATTAACTCTCTCTTTCCCGTCTTTTCCCTCGATGCTCTCTTTTCGCTGGTTTCCCTCTTCTGCATTAACTCTCTCTTTTAGCTCTTTTCCCCTCGCGTGACTCTTTTCCCTGGCGTCCCTCTTTTCCATAAACTCTCTGTTTTATCTCTTTTCTCTGGCTTCCCTCTTTTCAAACAGCTCTCTCTTTCCCCTCTTTTCCCTCCACTCTCTCTTTCCCCTCGTTTCCCTCTTTCCATGATCTCTGTCTTTCCGTTCTTTTCCCTCGTCTCTCTCTTTTCTCTGGTTTTCCTCTTTTCTATGAACTCTCTCTTCCCCTTCTTTTACCTCGACTCTCTCTTTTCCCTGGCTTCCCTCTTCTGCATTAACTCTCTCTTTCCCTTCTTTTCCCTCGACTCTCTCTTTTCCCTGGCTTCCCTCTTCTGCATTAACTCTCTCTTTCCCTTCTTTCCCCTCGACTGTCTCTTTTACCTGGCTTCCCTCTTTTCCACGAATTCTCTCGTTCCCTTCTTTTTCCCTCGACTCTCTCTTTTCCCTGGTTTCCCTCTTCTGCATTAACTCTTTTAGCTCTTTTCCCCTCGCTTGACTCTTTTCCCTGGATTCCCTCTTTTCAATGAGCTCTCTCTTTCCCCTCTTTTGCCTCCTCTCTCTCTTTCTCCTGGTTTCCCTCTTCTGCATTAACTCTCTCTCTTTTAGCTCTTTTCCCTGGCGTCCCTCTTTTCCATGAACTCTCTATTTCCCTTCTTTTCCCTCGACTCTCTCTTTCGCCTGGTTTCCCTCTTTTGCATTAACTCTCTCTTTTTAGCTCTTTTCCACTCGCCTGAATCTTTTTACCTGGCGTCCCTCTTTCCATGATCTCTCTCTTTCTATTCTTTTCCCTCGACTGTCTCTTTTCGCTGGTTTCCCTCTTCTGCATTAACTCTCTCTTCCCCTTCTTTTCCATCGACTCTCTCTTTTCCCTGGCTTCCCTCTTTTCCATGATCTCTCTCTTTCCCTTCTTTTCCCTTGTCTCTATCTTTTCCCTGACTTGTCTCTTTTCCATGAACTCTCTCTTTCCACTCTTTTCCCTCGTCTCTCTCTTTTCCCTGGTTTTCCTCTTTTCTATGAACTCTCTCTTTCCCGTCTTTTCCCTCGACTCTGTCTTTCCCCTGGCTTCCCTCTTTTCAATGAACTCTCTCTTCCCCTTCTTTTCCATTGACTCTCTCTTTTCGCTGGTTTCCCTCTTCTGCATTAACTCTCTCTTTCCCTTCTTTTCCCTCGACTCTCTCTTTTCCCTGGCTTCCCTCTTCTGCATTAACTCTCTCTTTCCCTTCCTTTCCCTCGACTCTCTGTTTTCGCTGGTTTCCCTCTTCTGCATTAACTCTCTCTTCCCCTTCTTTTCCATCGACTCTCTCTTTTCCCTGGCTTCCCTCTTTTCCATGAACTCTCTTTTACCTTTCTTTTCCCTCGGCTCTATCTTTTCCCTGGCTTACCTCTTTTCCATGAACTCTCTCTTTCCACTCTTTTCCCTCGTCTCTCTCTTTTCCCTGGTTTTCCTCTTTTCTATGAACTCTCTCTTTCCCGTCTTTTCCCTCGACTCTCTCTTTTCCCTGGCTTCCCTCTTTTCAATGAACTCTCTCTTCCCTTTGTTTTCCATTGACTCTCTCTTTTCGCTGGTTTCCCTCTTCTGCATTAACTCTCTCTTTCCCGTCTTTTCCCTCGACTCTCTCTTTTCCCTGGCTTCCCTCTTCTGCATTAACTCTCTCTTTCCCTTCCTTTCCCTCGACTCTCTGTTTTCGCTGGTTTCCCTCTTCTGCATTAACTCTCTCTTCCCCTTCTTTTCCATCGACTATCTCTTTTCACTGGCTTCCCTCTTTTCCATGAACTCTCTCTTTCCCTTCTTTTCCCTCGGCTCTATCTTTTCCCTGGCTTACCTCTTTTCCATGAACTCTCTCTTTCCACTCTTTTCCCTCGTCTCTCTCGTTTCCCTGGTTTTCCTCTTTTCTATGAACTCTCTCTTTCCCGTCTTTTCCCTCGACTCTCTCTTTTCCCAGGCTTCCCTCTTTTTCATGAACTCTCTCCCCCCTTGTTTTCCATTGACTCTCTCTTTTCCGTGGCTTCCCTCTTCTGCATTAACTCTCTCTTTCCCGTCTTTTCCCTCGATGCTCTCTTTTCGCTGGTTTCCCTCTTCTGCATTAACTCTCTTTTAGCTCTTTTCCCCTCGCGTGACTCTTTTCCCTGGCGTCCCTCTTTTCCATAAACTCTCTGTTTTATCTCTTTTCCCTGGCTTCCCTCTTTTCAAACAGCTCTCTCTTTCCCCTCTTTTCCCTCCACTCTCTCTTTCCCCTGGTTTCCCTCTTTCCATGATCTCTCTCTTTCCGTTCTTTTCCCTCGTCTCTCTCTTTTCTCTGGTTTTCCTCTTTTCTATGAACTCTCTCTTCCCCTTCTTTTCCCTCGACTCTCTCTTTTCCCTGGCTTCCCTCTTCTGCATTAACTCTCTGTTTTAGCTCTTTTTCCCGGCGTCCCTCTTTTCCATGAACTCTCTCTATCCCCTCTTTTCCCTCGTCTCTCTCTTTTCCCTGGTTTTCCTGTTTTCTATGAACTCTCTCTTACCCCTCTTTTACCTCGACTCTCTCTTTTCCCTGGCTTCCCTCTTCTGCATTAACTCTCTCTTTTAGCTCTTTTCCCCTCGTGTGACTCTTTTCCCTGGCTTCCCTCTTCTGCATTAACTCTCTCTTTCCCCTCTTTTCCCTCGACTCTCTCTTTTCGCTGGTTTCCCTCTTCTGCATTAACTCTCTCCTTTAGCTCTTGTCCCTCGTCTCTCTCTTTTCCCTGGTTTTCCTGTTTTCTATGAACTCTCTCTTCCCCTTCTTTTCCGTCGACTCTCTCTTTTCCCTGGCTTCCCTCTTTTTCATGAACTCTCTCTTCCCCTTGTTTTCCATCGACTCTCTCTTTTCCCTGGCTTCCCTCTCCTGCATGAGCTCTCTCTTTCCCTTCTTTTCCCTCGACTCTCTCTTTTTCCTGGCTTCCCTCTTCTGCATTAACTCTCTCTTTTAGCTCTTTTCCCGTCGGCTGACTCTTTCCCCTGGCTTCCCTCTTTTCTATGAACTCTCTCCTTCCCTTTTTTTCCCTCGAATCTCTCTTTTCCCTGGCTTCCCTCTTTTCCATGATTTCTCTCATTCCCTTCTTTTTACATCGACTCTCTTTTTCCTGGCTTCCCTCTTCTGCATTAACTCTCTCTTCCCCTTGTTTTCCATCGACTCTCTCATTTCCCTGGCTTCCCGCTTTATCATGAACTCTCTCTTCCCCTTGTTTTCCATTGACTCTCTCTTTTCGCTGGTTTCCCTCTTATGCATTAACTCTCTCTTTTAGCTCTTTTCCCCTCGCGTGACTCTTTTCCCTGGCGTCCCTCTTTTCCATAAACTCTCGGTTTTATCTTTTTTCCCTGGCTTCCCTCTTTTCAAAGAGCTCTCTCTTTCCCCTCTTTTCCCTCCACTCTCTCTTTCCCCTGGTTTCCCTCTTTCCATGATCTCTCTCTTTCCGTTCTTTTCCCTCGTCTCTCTCTTTTCTCTGGTTTTCCTCTTTTCTATGAACTCTCTCTTCCCCTTCTTTTCCCTCGACTCTCTCTTTTCCCTGGCTTCCCTCTTCTGCATTAACTCTCTGTTTTAGCTCTTTTTCCCGGCGTCCCTCTTTTCCATGAACTCTCTCTATCCCCTCTTTTCCCTCGTCTCTCTCTTTTCCCTGGTTTTCATGTTTTCTATGAACTCTCTCTTCCCCCTCTTTTACCTCGACTCTCTCTTTTCCCTGGCTTCCCTCTTCTGCATTAACTCTCTCTTCCCCTTCTTTTCCATCGACTATCTCTTTTCCCTGGCTTCCCTCTTTTTCATGAACTCTCTCTTTCCCTTCTTTTCCCTCGGCTCTATCTTTTCCCTGGCTTACCTCTTTTCCATGAACTCTCTCTTTCCACTCTTTTCCCTCGTCTCTCTCTTTTCCCTGGTTTTCCTCTTTTCTATGAACTCTCTCTTTCCCGTCTTTTCCCTCGACTCTCTCTTTTCCCTGGCTTCCCTCTTTTTCATGAACTCTCTCCCCCCTTGTTTTCCATTGACTCTCTCTTTTCCGTGGCTTCCCTCTTCTGCATTAACTCTCTCTTTCCCGTCTTTTCCCTCGATGCTCTCTTTTCGCTGGTTTCCCTCTTCTGCATTAACTCTCTCTTTTAGCTCTTTTCCCCTCGCGTGACTCTTTTCCCTGGCGTCCCTCTTTTCCGTAAACTCTCTGTTTTATCTCTTTTCCCTGGCTTCCCTCTTTTCAAACAGCTCTCTCTTTCCCCTCTTTTCCCTCCACTCTCTCTTTCCCCTGGTTTCCCTCTTTCCATGATCTCTCTCTTTCCGTTCTTTTCCCTCGTCTCTCTCTTTTCTCTGGTTTTCCTGTTTTCTATGAACTCTCTCTTCCCCCTCTTTTACCTCGACTCTCTCTTTTCCCTGGCTTCACTCTTTTTCATGAACTCTCTCTTCCTCTTGTTTTCCATCGACTCTCTCTTTTCCCTGGCTTCCCTCTTCTGCATTAACTCTCTCTTTCCCCTCTTTTCCCTCGACTCTCTCTTTTCGCTGGTTTCCCTATTCTGTATTAACTCTCTCCTTTAGCTCTTGTCCCTCGTCTCTCTCTTTTCCCTGGTTTTCCTGTTTTCTATGAACTGTCTCTTCCCCTTCTTTTCCGTCGACTCTCTCTTTTCCCTGGCTTCACTCTTTTTCATGAACTCTCTCTTCCTCTTGTTTTCCATTGACTCTCTGTTTTCGCTGGTTTCCCTCTTCTGCATTAACTCTCTCTTTCCCTTCTTTTCCCTCGACTCTCTCTTTTCGCTGGTTTCCCTCTTATGCATTAACTCTCTTTTCCCCCTCTTTTCCCTCGACTCTCTCTTTTTCCTGGCTTCCCTCTTCTGCATTAACTCTTTTAGCTCTTTTCCCCGGCTTCCCTCTTCTGCATTAACTCTCTCTTTCCCCTCTTTTCCATCGACTCTCTCTTTTCCCTGGTTTCCCTCTTCTGCTTTAAACTCTCTCTTTCCCTTCTTTCCCCTCGACTGTCTCTTTTACCTGGCTTCCCTCTTTTCCACGAATTCTCTCGTTCCCTTCTTTTTCCCTCGACTCTCTCTTTTCCCTGGTTTCCCTCTTCTGCATTAACTCTTTTAGCTCTTTTCCCCTCGCTTGACTCTTTTCCCTGGATTCCCTCTTTTCAATGAGCTCTCTCTTTCCCCTCTTTTGCCTCCTCTCTCTCTTTCTCCTGGTTTCCCTCTTCTGCATTAACTCTCTCTCTTTTAGCTCTTTTCCCTGGCGTCCCTCTTTTCCATGAACTCTCTATTTCCCTTCTTTTCCCTCGACTCTCTCTTTCGCCTGGTTTCCCTCTTTTGCATTAACTCTCTCTTTTTAGCTCTTTTCCACTCGCCTGAATCTTTTTACCTGGCGTCCCTCTTTCCATGATCTCTCTCTTTCTATTCTTTTCCCTCGACTCTCTCTTTTCGCTGGTTTCCCTCTTCTGCATTAATTCTCTCTTTTAGCTCTTTTCCCCTCGCGTGACTCTTTTCCCTGGCTCCCCTCTTTTCTATGAACTCTGTCGTTCCTTTCTTTTCGCTCGTCTCTCTCTTTTCCCTGGTTTTCCTCTTTTCTATGAACTCTCTCCTCCCCCTCTTTTCCCTCGACTCTCTCTTTTCCCTGGCTTCCCTCTTCTGCATGAACTCTCTCTTCCCCTTGTTTTCCATCGACTCTCTCTTTTCGCTGGTTTCCCTCTTCTGCATTAACTCTCTCTTTCCCGTCTTTTCCCTCGACGCTCTCTTTTCGCTGGTTTCCCTCTTCTGCATTAACTCTCTCTTCCCCTTGTTTTCCATCGACTCTCTCTTTTCGCTGGTTTCCCTCTTCTGCATTAACTCTCTCCTCCCCCTCTTTTCCCTCGACTCTCTCTTTTCCCTGGCTTCCCTCTTCTGCATGAACTCTCTCTTCCCCTTGTTTTCCATCGACTCTCTCTTTTCCCTGACATGTCTCTTTTCCATGAACTCTCTCTTTCCACTCTTTTCCCTCGTCTCTCTCTTTTCCCTGGTTTTCCTCTTTTCTATGAACTCTCTCTTTCCCGTCTTTTCCCTCGACTCTCTCTTTTCCCTGGCTTCCCTCTTCTGCATTAACTCTCTCTTTCCCTTCCTTTCCCTCGACTCTCTGTTTTCGCTGGTTTCCCTCTTCTGCATTAACTCTCTCTTCCCCTTCTTTTCCATCGACTATCTCTTTTCCCTGGCTTCCCTCTTTTCCATGAACTCTCTCTTACCCTTCTTTTCCCTCGGCTCTATCTTTTCCCTGGCTTACCTCTTTTCCATGAACTCTCTCTTTCCACTCTTTTCCCTCGTCTCTCTCTTTCCCCTGGTTTTCCTCTTTTCTATGAACTCTCTCTTTCCCGTCTTTTCCCTCGACTCTCTCTTTTCCCAGGCTTCCCTCTTTTTCATGAACTCTCTCCCCCCTTGTTTTCCATTGACTCTCTCTTTTCCGTGGCTTCCCTCTTCTGCATTAACTCTCTCTTTCCCGTCTTTTCCCTCGATGCTCTCTTTTCGCTGGTTTCCCTCTTCTGCATTAACTCTCTCTTTTAGCTCTTTTCCCCTCGCGTGACTCTTTTCCCTGGCGTCCCTCTTTTCCATAAACTCTCTGTTTTATCTCTTTTCCCTGGCTTCCCTCTTTTCAAAGAGCTCTCTCTTTCCCCTCTTTTCCCTCCACTCTCTCTTTCCCCTGGTTTCCCTCTTTCCATGATCTCTCTCTTTCCGTTCTTTTCCCTCGTCTCTCTCTTTTCTCTGGTTTTCCTCTTTTCTATGAACTCTCTCTTCCCCTTCTTTTACCTCGACTCTCTCTTTTCCCTGGCTTCCCTCTTCTGCATTAACTCTCTGTTTTAGCTCTTTTTCCCGGCGTCCCTCTTTTCCATGAACTCTCTCTATCCCCTCTTTTCCCTCGTCTCTCTCTTTTCCCTGGTTTTCATGTTTTCTATGAACTCTCTCTTCCCCCTCTTTTACCTCGACTCTCTCTTTTCCCTGGCTTCCCTCTTCTGCATTAACTCTCTCTTCCCCTTCTTTTCCATCGACTATCTCTTTTCCCTGGCTTCCCTCTTTTTCATGAACTCTCTCTTTCCCTTCTTTTCCCTCGGCTCTATCTTTTCCCTGGCTTACCTCTTTTCCATGAACTCTCTCTTTCCACTCTTTTCCCTCGTCTCTCTCTTTTCCCTGGTTTTCCTCTTTTCTATGAACTCTCTCTTTCCCGTCTTTTCCCTCGACTCTCTCTTTTCCCTGGCTTCCCTCTTTTTCATGAACTCTCTCCCCCCTTGTTTTCCATTGACTCTCTCTTTTCCGTGGCTTCCCTCTTCTGCATTAACTCTCTCTTTCCCGTCTTTTCCCTCGATGCTCTCTTTTCGCTGGTTTCCCTCTTCTGCATTAACTCTCTCTTTTAGCTCTTTTCCCCTCGCGTGACTCTTTTCCCTGGCGTCCCTCTTTTCCGTAAACTCTCTGTTTTATCTCTTTTCCCTGGCTTCCCTCTTTTCAAACAGCTCTCTCTTTCCCCTCTTTTCCCTCCACTCTCTCTTTCCCCTGGTTTCCCTCTTTCCATGATCTCTCTCTTTCCGTTCTTTTCCCTCGTCTCTCTCTTTTCTCTGGTTTTCCTGTTTTCTATGAACTCTCTCTTCCCCCTCTTTTACCTCGACTCTCTCTTTTCCCTGGCTTCACTCTTTTTCATGAACTCTCTCTTCCTCTTGTTTTCCATCGACTCTCTCTTTTCCCTGGTTTCCCTCTTCTGCATTAACTCTCTCTTTTAGCTCTTTCCCCCTCGTGTGACTCTTTTCCCTGGCTTCCCTCTTCTGCATTAACTCTCTCTTTCCCCTCTTTTCCCTCGACTCTCTCTTTTCGCTGGTTTCCCTATTCTGTATTAACTCTCTCCTTTAGCTCTTGTCCCTCGTCTCTCTCTTTTCCCTGGTTTTCCTGTTTTCTATGAACTCTCTCTTCCCCTTCTTTTCCGTCGACTCTCTCTTTTCCCTGGCTTCCCTCTTTTTCATGAACTCTCTCTTCCCCTTGTTTCCCATCGACTCTCTCTTTTCCCTGGCTTCCCTCTCCTGCATGAGCTCTCTCTTTCCCTTCTTTTCCCTCGACTCTCTCTTTTTCCTGGCTTCCCTCTTCTGCATTAACTCTCTCTTTTAGCTCTTTTCCCGTCGGCTGACTCTTTCCCCTGGCTTCCCTCTTTTCTATGAACTCTCTCCTTCCCTTTTTTTCCCTCGAATCTCTCTTTTCCCTGGCTTCCCTCTTTTCCATGATTTCTCTCATTCCCTTCTTTTTACATCGACTCTCTTTTTCCTGGCTTCCCTCTTCTGCATTAACTCTTTTAGCTCTTTTCCCCGGCTTCCCTCTTCTGCATTAACTCTCTCTTTCCCCTCTTTTCCATCGACTCTCTCTTTTCCCTGGTTTCCCTCTTCTGCTTTAAACTCTCTCTTTCCCTTCTTTCCCCTCGACTGTCTCTTTTACCTGGCTTCCCTCTTTTCCACGAATTCTCTCGTTCCCTTCTTTTTCCCTCGACTCTCTCTTTTCCCTGGTTTCCCTCTTCTGCATTAACTCTTTTAGCTCTTTTCCCCTCGCTTGACTCTTTTCCCTGGATTCCCTCTTTTCAATGAGCTCTCTCTTTCCCCTCTTTTGCCTCCTCTCTCTCTTTCTCCTGGTTTCCCTCTTCTGCATTAACTCTCTCTCTTTTAGCTCTTTTCCCTGGCGTCCCTCTTTTCCATGAACTCTCTATTTCCCTTCTTTTCCCTCGACTCTCTCTTTCGCCTGGTTTCCCTCTTTTGCATTAACTCTCTCTTTTTAGCTCTTTTCCACTCGCCTGAATCTTTTTACCTGGCGTCCCTCTTTCCATGATCTCTCTCTTTCTATTCTTTTCCCTCGACTCTCTCTTTTCGCTGGTTTCCCTCTTCTGCATTAATTCTCTCTTTTAGCTCTTTTCCCCTCGCGTGACTCTTTTCCCTGGCTCCCCTCTTTTCTATGAACTCTGTCGTTCCTTTCTTTTCGCTCGTCTCTCTCTTTTCCCTGGTTTTCCTCTTTTCTATGAACTCTCTCCTCCCCCTCTTTTCCCTCGACTCTCTCTTTTCCCTGGCTTCCCTCTTCTGCATGAACTCTCTCTTTCCCGTCTTTTCCCTCGACGCTCTCTTTTCGCTGGTTTCCCTCTTCTGCATTAACTCTCTCTTTCCCGTCTTTTCCCTCGACTCTCTCTTTTCGCTGGTTTCCCTCTTCTGCATTAACTCTCTCTTCCCCTTCTTTTCCATCGACTCTCTCTTTTCGCTGGTTTCCCTCTTCTGCATTAACTCTCTCCTCCCCCTCTTTTCCCTCGACTCTCTCTTTTCCCTGGCTTCCCTCTTCTGCATGAACTCTCTCTTCCCCTTGTTTTCCATCGACTCTCTCTTTTCCCTGACATGTCTCTTTTCCATGAACTCTCTCTTTCCACTCTTTTCCCTCGTCTCTCTCTTTTCCCTGGTTTTCCTCTTTTCTATGAACTCTCTCTTTCCCGTCTTTTCCCTCGACTCTCTCTTTTCCCTGGCTTCCCTCTTTTCAATGAACTCTCTCTTCCCCTTGTTTTCCATTGACTCTCTCTTTTCGCTGGTTTCCCTCTTCTGCATTAACTCTCTCTTTCCCTTCTTTTCCCTCGACTCTCTCTTTTCCCTGGCTTCCCTCTTCTGCATTAACTCTCTCTTTCCCTTCCTTTCCCTCGACTCTCTGTTTTCGCTGGTTTCCCTCTTCTGCATTAACTCTCTCTTCCCCTTCTTTTCCATCGACTCTCTCTTTTCCCTGGCTTCCCTCTTTTCCATGAACTCTCCCTTACCCTTCTTTTCCCTCGGCTCTATCTTTTCCCTGGCTTACCTCTTTTCCATGAACTCTCTCTTTCCACTCTTTTCCCTCGTCTCTCTCTTTCCCCTGGTTTTCCTCTTTTCTATGAACTCTCTCTTTCCCGTCTTTTCCCTCGACTCTCTCTTTTCCCAGGCTTCCCTCTTTTTCATGAACTCTCTCCCCCCTTGTTTTCCATTGACTCTCTCTTTTCCGTGGCTTCCCTCTTCTGCATTAACTCTCTCTTTCCCGTCTTTTCCCTCGATGCTCTCTTTTCGCTGGTTTCCCTCTTCTGCATTAACTCTCTCTTTTAGCTCTTTTCCCCTCGCGTGACTCTTTTCCCTGGCGTCCCTCTTTTCCATAAACTCTCTGTTTTATCTCTTTTCTCTGGCTTCCCTCTTTTCAAACAGCTCTCTCTTTCCCCTCTTTTCCCTCCACTCTCTCTTTCCCCTCGTTTCCCTCTTTCCATGATCTCTCTCTTTCCGTTCTTTTCCCTCGTCTCTCTCTTTTCTCTGGTTTTCCTCTTTTCTATGAACTCTCTCTTCCCCTTCTTTTACCTCGACTCTCTCTTTTCCCTGGCTTCCCTCTTCTGCATTAACTCTCTGTTTTAGCTCTTTTTCCCGGCGTCCCTCTTTTCCATGAACTCTCTCTATCCCCTCTTTTCCCTCGTCTCTTCCTTTTCCCTGGTTTTCCTGTTTTCTCTGAACTCTCTCTTACCCCTCTTTTACCTCGACTCTCTCTTTTCCCTGGCTTCCCTCTTCTGCATTAACTCTCTCTTTCCCTTCTTTTCCCTCGACTCTCTCTTTTCCCTGGCTTCCCTCTTCTGCATTAACTCTCTCTTTCCCTTCTTTCCCCTCGACTGTCTCTTTTACCTGGCTTCCCTCTTTTCCACGAATTCTCTCGTTCCCTTCTTTTTCCCTCGACTCTCTCTTTTCCCTGGTTTCCCTCTTCTGCATTAACTCTTTTAGCTCTTTTCCCCTCGCTTGACTCTTTTCCCTGGATTCCCTCTTTTCAATGAGCTCTCTCTTTCCCCTCTTTTGCCTCCTCTCTCTCTTTCTCCTGGTTTCCCTCTCCTGCATTAACTCTCTCTCTTTTAGCTCTTTTCCCTGGCGTCCCTCTTTTCCATGAACTCTCTATTTCCCTTCTTTTCCCTCGACTCTCTCTTTCGCCTGGTTTCCCTCTTTTGCATTAACTCTCTCTTTTTAGCTCTTTTCCACTCGCCTGAATCTTTTTACCTGGCGTCCCTCTTTCCATGATCTCTCTCTTTCTATTCTTTTCCCTCGACTGTCTCTTTTCGCTGGTTTCCCTCTTCTGCATTAACTCTCTCTTCCCCTTCTTTTCCATCGACTCTCTCTTTTCCCTGGCTTCCCTCTTTTCCATGATCTCTCTCTTTCCCTTCTTTTCCCTTGTCTCTATCTTTTCCCTGACTTGTCTCTTTTCCATGAACTCTCTCTTTCCACTCTTTTCCCTGGTTTTCCTCTTTTCTATGAACTCTCTCTTTCCCGTCTTTTCCCTCGACTCTCTCTTTCCCCTGGCTTCCCTCTTTTCAATGAACTCTCTCTTCCCCTTCTTTTCCATTGACTCTCTCTTTTCGCTGGTTTCCCTCTTCTGCATTAACTCTCTCTTTCCCTTCTTTTCCATCGACTCTCTCTTTTCCCTGGCTTCCCTCTTCTGCATTAACTCTCTCTTTCCCTTCCTTTCCCTCGACTCTCTGTTTTCGCTGGTTTCCCTCTTCTGCATTAACTCTCTCTTCCCCTTCTTTTCCATCGACTCTCTCTTTTCCCTGGCTTCCCTCTTTTCCATGAACTCTCTCTTACCTTTCTTTTCCCTCGGCTCTATCTTTTCCCTGGCTTACCTCTTTTCCATGAACTCTCTCTTTCCACTCTTTTCCCTCGTCTCTCTCTTTTCCCTGGTTTTCCTCTTTTCTATGAACTCTCTCTTTCCCGTCTTTTCCCTCGACTCTCTCTTTTCCCTGGCTTCCCTCTTTTCAATGAACTCTCTCTTCCCTTTGTTTTCCATTGACTCTCTCTTTTCGCTGGTTTCCCTCTTCTGCATTAACTCTCTCTTTCCCGTCTTTTCCCTCGACTCTCTCTTTTCCCTGGCTTCCCTCTTCTGCATTAACTCTCTCTTTTTCTTCCTTTCCCTCGACTCTCTGTTTTCGCTGGTTTCCCTCTTCTGCATTAACTCTCTCTTCCCCTTCTTTTCCATCGACTATCTCTTTTCCCTGGCTTCCCTCTTTTCCATGAACTCTCTCTTTCCCTTCTTTTCCCTCGGCTCTATCTTTTCCCTGGCTTACCTCTTTTCCATGAACTCTCTCTTTCCACTCTTTTCCCTCGTCTCTCTCGTTTCCCTGGTTTTCCTCTTTTCTATGAACTCTCTCTTTCCCGTCTTTTCCCTCGACTCTCTCTTTTCCCAGGCTTCCCTCTTTTTCATGAACTCTCTCCCCCCTTGTTTTCCATTGACTCTCTCTTTTCCGTGGCTTCCCTCTTCTGCATTAACTCTCTCTTTCCCGTCTTTTCCCTCGATGCTCTCTTTTCGCTGGTTTCCCTCTTCTGCATTAACTCTCTTTTAGCTCTTTTCCCCTCGCGTGACTCTTTTCCCTGGCGTCCCTCTTTTCCATAAACTCTCTGTTTTATCTCTTTTCCCTGGCTTCCCTCTTTTCAAACAGCTCTCTCTTTCCCCTCTTTTCCCTCCACTCTCTCTTTCCCCTGGTTTCCCTCTTTCCATGATCTCTCTCTTTCCGTTCTTTTCCCTCGTCTCTCTCTTTTCTCTGGTTTTCCTCTTTTCTATGAACTCTCTCTTCCCCTTCTTTTCCCTCGACTCTCTCTTTTCCCTGGCTTCCCTCTTCTGCATTAACTCTCTGTTTTAGCTCTTTTTCCCGGCGTCCCTCTTTTCCATGAACTCTCTCTATCCCCTCTTTTCCCTCGTCTCTCTCTTTTCCCTGGTTTTCCTGTTTTCTATGAACTCTCTCTTACCCCTCTTTTACCTCGACTCTCTCTTTTCCCTGGCTTCCCTCTTCTGCATTAACTCTCTCTTTTAGCTCTTTTCCCCTCGTGTGACTCTTTTCCCTGGCTTCCCTCTTCTGCATTAACTCTCTCTTTCCCCTCTTTTCCCTCGACTCTCTCTTTTCGCTGGTTTCCCTCTTCTGCATTAACTCTCTCCTTTAGCTCTTGTCCCTCGTCTCTCTCTTTTCCCTGGTTTTCCTGTTTTCTATGAACTCTCTCTTCCCCTTCTTTTCCGTCGACTCTCTCTTTTCCCTGGCTTCCCTCTTTTTCATGAACTCTCTCTTCCCCTTGTTTCCCATCGACTCTCTCTTTTCCCTGGCTTCCCTCTCCTGCATGAGCTCTCTCTTTCCCTTCTTTTCCCTCGACTCTCTCTTTTTCCTGGCTTCCCTCTTCTGCATTAACTCTCTCTTTTAGCTCTTTTCCCGTCGGCTGACTCTTTCCCCTGGCTTCCCTCTTTTCTATGAACTCTCTCCTTCCCTTTTTTTCCCTCGAATCTCTCTTTTCCCTGGCTTCCCTCTTTTCCATGATTTCTCTCATTCCCTTCTTTTTACATCGACTCTCTTTTTCCTGGCTTCCCTCTTCTGCATTAACTCTTTTAGCTCTTTTCCCCTGCTTCCATCTTCTGCATTAACTCTCTCTTTCCCCTCTTTTCCATCGACTCTCTCTTTTCCCTGGTGTCCCTCTTCTGCTTTAAACTCTCTCTTTCCCTTCTTTCCCCTCGACTGTCTCTTTTACCTGGCTTCCCTCTTTTCCACGAATTCTCTCGTTCCCTTCTTTTTCCCTCGACTCTCTCTTTTCCCTGGTTTCCCTCTTCTGCATTAACTCTTTTAGCTCTTTTCCCCTCGCTTGACTCTTTTCCCTGGATTCCCTCTTTTCAGTGAGCTCTCTCTTTCCCCTCTTTTGCCTCCTCTCTCTCTTTCTCCTGGTTTCCCTCTTCTGCATTAACTCTCTCTCTTTTAGCTCTTTTCCCTGGCGTCCCTCTTTTCCATGAACTCTCTATTTCCCTTCTTTTCCCTCGACTCTCTCTTTCGCCTGGTTTCCCTCTTTTGCATTAACTCTCTCTTTTTAGCTCTTTTCCACTCGCCTGAATCTTTTTACCTGGCGTCCCTCTTTCCATGATCTCTCTCTTTCTATTCTTTTCCCTCGACTCTCTCTTTTCGCTGGTTTCCCTCTTCTGCATTAATTCTCTCTTTTAGCTCTTTTCCCCTCGCGTGACTCTTTTCCCTGGCTTCCCTCTTTTCTATGAACTCTCTCGTTCCTTTCTTTTCGCTCGTCTCTCTCTTTTCCCTGGCTTCCCTCTTTTCTATGAACTCTCTCGTTCCTTTCTTTTCGCTCGTCTCTCTCTTTTCCCTGGTTTTCCTCTTTTCTATGAACTCTCTCCTCCCCCTCTTTTCCCTCGACTCTCTCTTTTCCCTGGCTTCCCTCTTCTGCATGAACTCTCTCTTCCCCTTGTTTTCCATCGACTCTCTCTTTTCGCTGGTTTCCCTCTTCTGCATTAACTCTCTCTTTCCCGTCCTTTCCCTCGACGCTCTCTTTTCGCTGGTTTCCCTCTTCTGCATTAACTCTCTCTTTCCCTTCTTTTCCCTCGACTCTCTCTTTTCCCTGGCTTCCCTCTTCTGCATTAACTCTCTCTTTTAGCTCTTTTCCCCTCGTGTGACTCTTTTCCCTGGCTTCCCTCTTCTGCATTAACTCTCTCTTTCCCCTCTTTTCCCTCGACTCTCTCTTTTCGCTGGTTTCCCTCTTCTGCATTAACTCTCTCCTTTAGCTCTTGTCCCTCGTCTCTCTCTTTTCCCTGGTTTTCCTGTTTTCTATGAACTCTCTCTTCCCCTTCTTTTCCGTCGACTCTCTCTTTTCCCTGGCTTCCCTCTTTTTCATGAACTCTCTCTTCCCCTTGTTTTCCATCGACTCTCTCTTTTCCCTGGCTTCCCTCTCCTGCATGAGCTCTCTCTTTCCCTTCTTTTCCCTCGACTCTCTTTTTCCTGGCTTCCCTCTTCTGCATTAACTCTCTCTTTTAGCTCTTTTCCCGTCGGCTGACTCTTTCCCCTGGCTTCCCTCTTTTCTATGAACTCTCTCCTTCCCTTTTTTTCCCTCGAATCTCTCTTTTCCCTGGCTTCCCTCTTTTCCATGATTTCTCTCATTCCCTTCTTTTTACATCGACTCTCTTTTTCCTGGCTTCCCTCTTCTGCATTAACTCTCTCTTCCCCTTGTTTTCCATCGACTCTCTCATTTCCCTGGCTTCCCGCTTTATCATGAACTCTCTCTTCCCCTTGTTTTCCATTGACTCTCTCTTTTCGCTGGTTTCCCTCTTATGCATTAACTCTCTCTTTTAGCTCTTTTCCCCTCGCGTGACTCTTTTCCCTGGCGTCCCTCTTTTCCATAAACTCTCGGTTTTATCTCTTTTCCCTGGCTTCCCTCTTTTCAAAGAGCTCTCTCTTTCCCCTCTTTTCCCTCCACTCTCTCTTTCCCCTGGTTTCCCTCTTTCCATGATCTCTCTCTTTCCGTTCTTTTCCCTCGTCTCTCTCTTTTCTCTGGTTTTCCTCTTTTCTATGAACTCTCTCTTCCCCTTCTTTTCCCTCGACTCTCTCTTTTCCCTGGCTTCCCTCTTCTGCATTAACTCTCTGTTTTAGCTCTTTTTCCCGGCGTCCCTCTTTTCCATGAACTCTCTCTATCCCCTCTTTTCCCTCGTCTCTCTCTTTTCCCTGGTTTTCATGTTTTCTATGAACTCTCTCTTCCCCCTCTTTTACCTCGACTCTCTCTTTTCCCTGGCTTCCCTCTTCTGCATTAACTCTCTCTTCCCCTTCTTTTCCATCGACTATCTCTTTTCCCTGGCTTCCCTCTTTTTCATGAACTCTCTCTTTCCCTTCTTTTCCCTCGGCTCTATCTTTTCCCTGGCTTACCTCTTTTCCATGAACTCTCTCTTTCCACTCTTTTCCCTCGTCTCTCTCTTTTCCCTGGTTTTCCTCTTTTCTATGAACTCTCTCTTTCCCGTCTTTTCCCTCGACTCTCTCTTTTCCCTGGCTTCCCTCTTTTTCATGAACTCTCTCCCCCCTTGTTTTCCATTGACTCTCTCTTTTCCGTGGCTTCCCTCTTCTGCATTAACTCTCTCTTTCCCGTCTTTTCCCTCGATGCTCTCTTTTCGCTGGTTTCCCTCTTCTGCATTAACTCTCTCTTTTAGCTCTTTTCCCCTCGCGTGACTCTTTTCCCTGGCGTCCCTCTTTTCCGTAAACTCTCTGTTTTATCTCTTTTCCCTGGCTTCCCTCTTTTCAAACAGCTCTCTCTTTCCCCTCTTTTCCCTCCACTCTCTCTTTCCCCTGGTTTCCCTCTTTCCATGATCTCTCTCTTTCCGTTCTTTTCCCTCGTCTCTCTCTTTTCTCTGGTTTTCCTGTTTTCTATGAACTCTCTCTTCCCCCTCTTTTACCTCGACTCTCTCTTTTCCCTGGCTTCACTCTTTTTCATGAACTCTCTCTTCCTCTTGTTTTCCATCGACTCTCTCTTTTCCCTGGCTTCCCTCTTCTGCATTAACTCTCTCTTTCCCCTCTTTTCCCTCGACTCTCTCTTTTCGCTGGTTTCCCTATTCTGTATTAACTCTCTCCTTTAGCTCTTGTCCCTCGTCTCTCTCTTTCCCCTGGCTTCCCTCTTTTCTATGAACTCTCTCTTTCCCTTCTTTCCCCTCGACTGTCTCTTTTACCTGGCTTCCCTCTTTTCCACGAATTCTCTCGTTCCCTTCTTTTTCCCTCGACTCTCTCTTTTCCCTGGTTTCCCTCTTCTGCATTAACTCTTTTAGCTCTTTTCCCCTCGCTTGACTCTTTTCCCTGGATTCCCTCTTTTCAATGAGCTCTCTCTTTCCCCTCTTTTGCCTCCTCTCTCTCTTTCTCCTGGTTTCCCTCTTCTGCATTAACTCTCTCTCTTTTAGCTCTTTTCCCTGGCGTCCCTCTTTTCCATGAACTCTCTATTTCCCTTCTTTTCCCTCGACTCTCTCTTTCGCCTGGTTTCCCTCTTTTGCATTAACTCTCTCTTTTTAGCTCTTTTCCAGTCGCCTGAATCTTTTTACCTGGCGTCCCTCTTTCCATGATCTCTCTCTTTCTATTCTTTTCCCTCGACTCTCTCTTTTCGCTGGTTTCCCTCTTCTGCATTAATTCTCTCTTTTAGCTCTTTTCCCCTCGCGTGACTCTTTTCCCTGGCTCCCCTCTTTTCTATGAACTCTGTCGTTCCTTTCTTTTCGCTCGTCTCTCTCTTTTCCCTGGTTTTCCTCTTTTCTATGAACTCTCTCCTCCCCCTCTTTTCCCTCGACTCTCTCTTTTCCCTGGCTTCCCTCTTCTGCATGAACTCTCTCTTCCCCTTGTTTTCCATCGACTCTCTCTTTTCGCTGGTTTCCCTCTTCTGCATTAACTCTCTCTTTCCCGTCTTTTCCCTCGACGCTCTCTTTTCGCTGGTTTCCCTCTTCTGCATTAACTCTCTCTTCCCCTTCTTTTCCATCGACTCTCTCTTTTCGCTGGTTTCCCTCTTCTGCATTAACTCTCTCCTCCCCCTCTTTTCCCTCGACTCTCTCTTTTCCCTGGCTTCCCTCTTCTGCATGAACTCTCTCTTCCCCTTGTTTTCCATCGACTCTCTCTTTTCCCTGACATGTCTCTTTTCCATGAACTCTCTCTTTCCACTCTTTTCCCTCGTCTCTCTCTTTTCCCTGGTTTTCCTCTTTTCTATGAACTCTCTCTTTCCCGTCTTTTCCCTCGACTCTCTCTTTTCCCTGGCTTCCCTCTTTTCAATGAACTCTCTCTTCCCCTTGTTTTCCATTGACTCTCTCTTTTCGCTGGTTTCCCTCTTCTGCATTAACTCTCTCTTTCCCTTCTTTTCCCTCGACTCTCTCTTTTCCCTGGCTTCCCTCTTCTGCATTAACTCTCTCTTTCCCTTCCTTTCCCTCGACTCTCTGTTTTCGCTGGTTTCCCTCTTCTGCATTAACTCTCTCTTCCCCTTCTTTTCCATCGACTCTCTCTTTTCCCTGGCTTCCCTCTTTTCCATGAACTCTCTCTTACCCTTCTTTTCCCTCGGCTCTATCTTTTCCCTGGCTTACCTCTTTTCCATGAACTCTCTCTTTCCACTCTTTTCCCTCGTCTCTCTCTTTCCCCTGGTTTTCCTCTTTTCTATGAACTCTCTCTTTCCCGTCTTTTCCCTCGACTCTCTCTTTTCCCAGGCTTCCCTCTTTTTCATGAACTCTCTCCCCCCTTGTTTTCCATTGACTCTCTCTTTTCCGTGGCTTCCCTCTTCTGCATTAACTCTCTCTTTCCCGTCTTTTCCCTCGATGCTCTCTTTTCGCTGGTTTCCCTCTTCTGCATTAACTCTCTCTTTTAGCTCTTTTCCCCTCGCGTGACTCTTTTCCCTGGCGTCCCTCTTTTCCATAAACTCTCTGTTTTATCTCTTTTCCCTGGCTTCCCTCTTTTCAAAGAGCTCTCTCTTTCCCCTCTTTTCCCTCCACTCTCTCTTTCCCCTGGTTTCCCTCTTTCCATGATCTCTCTCTTTCCGTTCTTTTCCCTCGTCTCTCTCTTTTCTCTGGTTTTCCTCTTTTCTATGAACTCTCTCTTCCCCTTCTTTTCCCTCGACTCTCTCTTTTCCCTGGCTTCCCTCTTCTGCATTAACTCTCTGTTTTAGCTCTTTTTCCCGGCGTCCCTCTTTTCCATGAACTCTCTCTATCCCCTCTTTTCCCTCGTCTCTCTCTTTTCCCTGGTTTTCATGTTTTCTATGAACTCTCTCTTCCCCCTCTTTTACCTCGACTCTCTCTTTTCCCTGGCTTCCCTCTTCTGCATTAACTCTCTCTTCCCCTTCTTTTCCATCGACTATCTCTTTTCCCTGGCTTCCCTCTTTTTCATGAACTCTCTCTTTCCCTTCTTTTCCCTCGCCTCTATCTTTTCCCTGGCTTACCTCTTTTCCATGAACTCTCTCTTTCCACTCTTTTCCCTCGTCTCTCTCTTTTCCCTGGTTTTCCTCTTTTCTATGAACTCTCTCTTTCCCGTCTTTTCCCTCGACTCTCTCTTTTCCCTGGCTTCCCTCTTTTTCATGAACTCTCTCCCCCCTTGTTTTCCATTGACTCTCTCTTTTCCGTGGCTTCCCTCTTCTGCATTAACTCTCTCTTTCCCGTCTTTTCCCTCGATGCTCTCTTTTCGCTGGTTTCCCTCTTCTGCATTAACTCTCTCTTTTAGCTCTTTTCCCCTCGCGTGACTCTTTTCCCTGGCGTCCCTCTTTTCCGTAAACTCTCTGTTTTATCTCTTTTCCCTGGCTTCCCTCTTTTCAAACAGCTCTCTCTTTCCCCTCTTTTCCCTCCACTCTCTCTTTCCCCTGGTTTCCCTCTTTCCATGATCTCTCTCTTTCCGTTCTTTTCCCTCGTCTCTCTCTTTTCTCTGGTTTTCCTGTTTTCTATGAACTCTCTCTTCCCCCTCTTTTACCTCGACTCTCTCTTTTCCCTGGCTTCACTCTTTTTCATGAACTCTCTCTTCCTCTTGTTTTCCATCGACTCTCTCTTTTCCCTGGTTTCCCTCTTCTGCATTAACTCTCTCTTTTAGCTCTTTCCCCCTCGTGTGACTCTTTTCCCTGGCTTCCCTCTTCTGCATTAACTCTCTCTTTCCCCTCTTTTCCCTCGACTCTCTCTTTTCGCTGGTTTCCCTATTCTGTATTAACTCTCTCCTTTAGCTCTTGTCCCTCGTCTCTCTCTTTTCCCTGGTTTTCCTGTTTTCTATGAACTCTCTCTTCCCCTTCTTTTCCGTCGACTCTCTCTTTTCCCTGGCTTCCCTCTTTTTCATGAACTCTCTCTTCCCCTTGTTTCCCATCGACTCTCTCTTTTCCCTGGCTTCCCTCTCCTGCATGAGCTCTCTCTTTCCCTTCTTTTCCCTCGACTCTCTCTTTTTCCTGGCTTCCCTCTTCTGCATTAACTCTCTCTTTTAGCTCTTTTCCCGTCGGCTGACTCTTTCCCCTGGCTTCCCTCTTTTCTATGAACTCTCTCCTTCCCTTTTTTTCCCTCGAATCTCTCTTTTCCCTGGCTTCCCTCTTTTCCATGATTTCTCTCATTCCCTTCTTTTTACATCGACTCTCTTTTTCCTGGCTTCCCTCTTCTGCATTAACTCTTTTAGCTCTTTTCCCCGGCTTCCCTCTTCTGCATTAACTCTCTCTTTCCCCTCTTTTCCATCGACTCTCTCTTTTCCCTGGTTTCCCTCTTCTGCTTTAAACTCTCTCTTTCCCTTCTTTCCCCTCGACTGTCTCTTTTACCTGGCTTCCCTCTTTTCCACGAATTCTCTCGTTCCCTTCTTTTTCCCTCGACTCTCTCTTTTCCCTGGTTTCCCTCTTCTGCATTAACTCTTTTAGCTCTTTTCCCCTCGCTTGACTCTTTTCCCTGGATTCCCTCTTTTCAATGAGCTCTCTCTTTCCCCTCTTTTGCCTCCTCTCTCTCTTTCTCCTGGTTTCCCTCTTCTGCATTAACTCTCTCTCTTTTAGCTCTTTTCCCTGGCGTCCCTCTTTTCCATGAACTCTCTATTTCCCTTCTTTTCCCTCGACTCTCTCTTTCGCCTGGTTTCCCTCTTTTGCATTAACTCTCTCTTTTTAGCTCTTTTCCACTCGCCTGAATCTTTTTACCTGGCGTCCCTCTTTCCATGATCTCTCTCTTTCTATTCTTTTCCCTCGACTCTCTCTTTTCGCTGGTTTCCCTCTTCTGCATTAATTCTCTCTTTTAGCTCTTTTCCCCTCGCGTGACTCTTTTCCCTGGCTCCCCTCTTTTCTATGAACTCTGTCGTTCCTTTCTTTTCGCTCGTCTCTCTCTTTTCCCTGGTTTTCCTCTTTTCTATGAACTCTCTCCTCCCCCTCTTTTCCCTCGACTCTCTCTTTTCCCTGGCTTCCCTCTTCTGCATGAACTCTCTCTTCCCCTTGTTTTCCATCGACTCTCTCTTTTCGCTGGTTTCCCTCTTCTGCATTAACTCTCTCTTTCCCGTCTTTTCCCTCGACGCTCTCTTTTCGCTGGTTTCCCTCTTCTGCATTAACTCTCTCTTCCCCTTCTTTTCCATCGACTCTCTCTTTTCGCTGGTTTCCCTCTTCTGCATTAACTCTCTCCTCCCCCTCTTTTCCCTCGACTCTCTCTTTTCCCTGGCTTCCCTCTTCTGCATGAACTCTCTCTTCCCCTTGTTTTCCATCGACTCTCTCTTTTCCCTGACATGTCTCTTTTCCATGAACTCTCTCTTTCCACTCTTTTCCCTCGTCTCTCTCTTTTCCCTGGTTTTCCTCTTTTCTATGAACTCTCTCTTTCCCGTCTTTTCCCTCGACTCTCTCTTTTCCCTGGCTTCCCTCTTTTCAATGAACTCTCTCTTCCCCTTGTTTTCCATTGACTCTCTCTTTTCGCTGGTTTCCCTCTTCTGCATTAACTCTCTCTTTCCCTTCTTTTCCCTCGACTCTCTCTTTTCCCTGGCTTCCCTCTTCTGCATTAACTCTCTCTTTCCCTTCCTTTCCCTCGACTCTCTGTTTTCGCTGGTTTCCCTCTTCTGCATTAACTCTCTCTTCCCCTTCTTTTCCATCGACTCTCTCTTTTCCCTGGCTTCCCTCTTTTCCATGAACTCTCCCATACCCTTCTTTTCCCTCGGCTCTATCTTTTCCCTGGCTTACCTCTTTTCCATGAACTCTCTCTTTCCACTCTTTTCCCTCGTCTCTCTCTTTCCCCTGGTTTTCCTCTTTTCTATGAACTCTCTCTTTCCCGTCTTTTCCCTCGACTCTCTCTTTTCCCAGGCTTCCCTCTTTTTCATGAACTCTCTCCCCCCTTGTTTTCCATTGACTCTCTCTTTTCCGTGGCTTCCCTCTTCTGCATTAACTCTCTCTTTCCCGTCTTTTCCCTCGATGCTCTCTTTTCGCTGGTTTCCCTCTTCTGCAGTAACTCTCTCTTTTAGCTCTTTTCCCCTCGCGTGACTCTTTTCCCTGGCGTCCCTCTTTTCCATAAACTCTCTGTTTTATCTCTTTTCTCTGGCTTCCCTCTTTTCAAACAGCTCTCTCTTTCCCCTCTTTTCCCTCCACTCTCTCTTTCCCCTCGTTTCCCTCTTTCCATGATCTCTCTCTTTCCGTTCTTTTCCCTCGTCTCTCTCTTTTCTCTGGTTTTCCTCTTTTCTATGAACTCTCTCTTCCCCTTCTTTTACCTCGACTCTCTCTTTTCCCTGGCTTCCCTCTTCTGCATTAACTCTCTGTTTTAGCTCTTTTTCCCGGCGTCCCTCTTTTCCATGAACTCTCTCTATCCCCTCTTTTCCCTCGTCTCTTCCTTTTCCCTGGTTTTCCTGTTTTCTCTGAACTCTCTCTTACCCCTCTTTTACCTCGACTCTCTCTTTTCCCTGGCTTCCCTCTTCTGCATTAACTCTCTCTTTCCCTTCTTTTCCCTCGACTCTCTCTTTTCCCTGGCTTCCCTCTTCTGCATTAACTCTCTCTTTCCCTTCTTTCCCCTCGACTGTCTCTTTTACCTGGCTTCCCTCTTTTCCACGAATTCTCTCGTTCCCTTCTTTTTCCCTCGACTCTCTCTTTTCCCTGGTTTCCCTCTTCTGCATTAACTCTTTTAGCTCTTTTCCCCTCGCTTGACTCTTTTCCCTGGATTCCCTCTTTTCAATGAGCTCTCTCTTTCCCCTCTTTTGCCTCCTCTCTCTCTTTCTCCTGGTTTCCCTCTTCTGCATTAACTCTCTCTCTTTTAGCTCTTTTCCCTGGCGTCCCTCTTTTCCATGAACTCTCTATTTCCCTTCTTTTCCCTCGACTCTCTCTTTCGCCTGGTTTCCCTCTTTTGCATTAACTCTCTCTTTTTAGCTCTTTTCCACTCGCCTGAATCTTTTTACCTGGCGTCCCTCTTTCCATGATCTCTCTCTTTCTATTCTTTTCCCTCGACTGTCTCTTTTCGCTGGTTTCCCTCTTCTGCATTAACTCTCTCTTCCCCTTCTTTTCCATCGACTCTCTCTTTTCCCTGGCTTCCCTCTTTTCCATGATCTCTCTCTTTCCCTTCTTTTCCCTTGTCTCTATCTTTTCCCTGACTTGTCTCTTTTCCATGAACTCTCTCTTTCCACTCTTTTTCCCTGGTTTTCCTCTTTTCTATGAACTCTCTCTTTCCCGTCTTTTCCCTCGACTCTCTCTTTCCCCTGGCTTCCCTCTTTTCAATGAACTCTCTCTTCCCCTTCTTTTCCATTGACTCTCTCTTTTCGCTGGTTTCCCTCTTCTGCATTAACTCTCTCTTTCCCTTCTTTTCCATCGACTCTCTCTTTTCCCTGGCTTCCCTCTTCTGCATTAACTCTCTCTTTCCCTTCCTTTCCCTCGACTCTCTGTTTTCGCTGGTTTCCCTCTTCTGCATTAACTCTCTCTTCCCCTTCTTTTCCATCGACTCTCTCTTTTCCCTGGCTTCCCTCTTTTCCATGAACTCTCTCTTACCTTTCTTTTCCCTCGGCTCTATCTTTTCCCTGGCTTACCTCTTTTCCATGAACTCTCTCTTTCCACTCTTTTCCCTCGTCTCTCTCTTTTCCCTGGTTTTCCTCTTTTCTATGAACTCTCTCTTTCCCGTCTTTTCCCTTGACTCTCTCTTTTCCCTGGCTTCCCTCTTTTCAATGAACTCTCTCTTCCCTTTGTTTTCCATTGACTCTCTCTTTTCGCTGGTTTCCCTCTTCTGCATTAACTCTCTCTTTCCCGTCTTTTCCCTCGACTCTCTCTTTTCCCTGGCTTCCCTCTTTTCAATGAACTCTCTCTTCCCTTTGTTTTCCATTGACTCTCTCTTTTCGCTGGTTTCCCTCTTCTGCATTAACTCTCTCTTTCCCGTCTTTTCCCTCGACTCTCTCTTTTCCCTGGCTTCCCTCTTCTGCATTAACTCTCTCTTTCCCTTCCTTTCCCTCGACTCTCTGTTTTCGCTGGTTTCCCTCTTCTGCATTAACTCTCTCTTCCCGCTTCTTTTCCATCGACTGATCTCTTTTCCCTGGCTTCCCTCTTTTCCATGAACTCTCTCTTTCCCTTCATTTCCCTCGACTCTATCTTTTCCCTGGTTTACCTCTTTTCCATGAACTCTCTCTTTCCACTCTTTTCCCTCGTCTCTCTCTGTTTCCCTGGTTTTCCTCTTTTCTATGAACTCTCTCTTTCCCGTCTTTTCCGTCGACTCTCTCTTTTCCCAGGCTTCCCTCTTTTTCATGAACTCTCTCTCCCCTTGTTTTCCATTGACTCTCTCTTTTCCGTGGCTTCCCTCTTCTGCATTAACTCTCTCTTTCCCGTCTTTTCCCTCGACTGCTCTCTTTTCGCTGGTTTCCCTCTTCTGCATTAACTCTCTCTTTTAGCTCTTTTCCCCTCGCGTGACTCTTTTCCCTGGCGTCCCTCTTTTCCATAAACTCTCTGTTTTATCTCTTTTCCCTGGCTTCCCTCTTTTCAAACGGCTCTCTCTTTCCCCTCTTTTCCCTCCACTCTCTCTTTCCCCTGGTTTCCCTCTTTCCTGATCTCTCTCTTTCCGTTCTTTACCTCGTCTTTAGCTCTTTTCTCTGGTTTTCCTCTTTTCTATGAACTCTCTCTTTCCCCTTCTTTTCCCTCGACTCTCTCTTTTCCCTGGTTTCCCTCTTCTGCTTTAACTCTCTGTTTTAGCTCTTTTTCCCGGCGTCCCTCTTTTCCATGAACTCTCTCTATCCCCTCTTTCCCCTCGTCTCTCTCTTTTCCCTGGTTTTCCTGTTTTCTACGCATTCTCTCGTTCCCCTCTTTTACCTCGACTCTCTCTTTTCCCTGGTTTCCCTCTTCTGCATTAACTCTCTCTTTTAGCTCTTTTCCCCTCGTGTGACTCTTTTCCCTGGCTTCCCTCTTCTGCATTAACTCTCTCTTTCCCCTCTTTTCCCTCGTCTCTCTCTTTCTCGCTGGTTTCCCTCTTCTGCATTAACTCTCTCCTTTAGCTCTTGTCCCTCGTCTCTCTCTTTTCCCTGGTTTTCCTGTTTTCTATGAACTCTCTCTTCCCCTTCTTTTCCGTCGACTCTCTCTTTTCGCCTGGTTTCCCTCTTTTTCATGAACTCTCTCTTCCCGCTGTTTTCCATCGACTGAATCTCTTTTCCCTGGCTTCCCTCTCTTGCATGAGCTCTCTCTTTCCCTTCTTTTCCCTCGACTCTCTCTTTTTCCTGGTTTCCCTCTTCTGCATTAATTCTCTCTTTTAGCTCTTTTCCCGTCGCGCTGACTCTTTCCCCTGGCTCCCCTCTTTTCTATGAACTCTCTCCTTCCTTTCTTTTCCCTCGAATCTCTCTTTTCCCTGGCTTCCCTCTTTTCCATGAATTCTCTCTTCCCCTTCTTTTCACCTCGACTCTCTCTTTTCCTGGCTTCCCTCTTCTGCATTAACTCTCTCTTCCCCTTGTTTTCCATCGACTCTCTCTTTTCGCTGGTTTCCCTCTTCTGCATTAACTCTCTCTTTCCCCTCTTTTCCATCGACTCTCTCTTTTCCCTGGTTTCCCTCTTCTGCTTTAAACTCTCTCTTCCCCTTCTTTCCCCTCGACTGTCTCTTTTACCTGGTTTCCCTCTTCTGCATGAACTCTCTCGTTCCCTTCTTTTTCCCTCGACTCTCTCTTTTCCCTGGTTTCCCTCTTCTGCATGAACTCTTTTCCAGCTCTTTTTCCCTCGACTCTACTCTTTTCCCTGGATTCCCTCTTTTCAGTGAACTCTCTCTTTCCCCTCTTTTCCCTCGTCTCTCTCTTTCTCCTGGTTTCCCTCTTTTCTCATGAACTCTCTCTTCCTCTTTTCCATCGACTCTCTCTTTTCCCTGGCTTCCCTCTTTTCCATGAACTCTCTCTTTCCCTTCTTTTCCCTCGACTCTCTCTTTCGCCTGGTTTCCCTCTTCTGCATTAACTCTCTCTTTCTGCTTCTTTTCCCTCGCCTGACTCTTTTTCCCTGGCTTCCCTCTTCTCCATAATCTCTCTCTTTCCCTTCTTTTCCCTCGACTCTCTCTTTTCGCTGGTTTCCCTCTTCTGCATTAACTCTCTCTCTTTTACTCTTCTTTCCCCTCGCTCGTGACTCTTTTCCCTGGCTTACCTCTTTTCCATGAACTCTCTCTTTCCACTCTTTTCCCTCGTCTCTCTCTTTCCCCTGGTTTTCCTCTTTTCTATGAACTCTCTCTTTCCCGTCTTTTCCCTCGACTCTCTCTTTTCCCAGGCTTCCCTCTTTTGCATGAACTCTCTCTTCCCCTTGTTTTCCATTGACTCTCTCTTTTCCGTGGCTTCCCTCTTCTGCATTAACTCTCTCTTTCCCGTCTTTTCCCTCGACGCTCTCTTTTCGCTGGTTTCCCTCTTCTGCATTAACTCTCTCTTTTAGCCTTCTTTTCCCTCGCGTCACTCTTTTCCCTGGCGTCCCTCTTTTCCATAAACTCTCTGTTTTAGCTCTTTTCCCTCGTGTGACTCTTTTCTCTGGCTTCCCTCTTTTCAAACAGCTCTCTCTTTCCCCTCTTTTCCCTCCACTCTCTCTTTCCGCTCGTTTCCCTCTTTCCATGATCTCTCTCTTTCCGTTCTTTTCCCTCGTCTCTCTCTTTTCTCTGGTTTTCCTCTTTTCTATGAACTCTCTCTTCCCCTTCTTTTACCGTCGACTCTCTCTTTTCCCTGGCTTCCCTCTTCTGCATTAACTCTCTGTTTTAGCTCTTTTTCCCGGCGTCCCTCTTTTCCATGAACTCTCTCTATCCCCTCTTTTCCCTCGTCTCTTCCTTTTCCCTGGTTTTCCTGTTTTCTCTGAACTCTCTCTTACCCCTCTTTTACCTCGACTCTCTCTTTTTCCTGGCTTCCCTCTTCTGCATTAACTCTCTCTTTCCCTTCTTTTCCCTCGACTCTCTCTTTTCCCTGGCTGTCCCTCTTCTGCATTAAACTCTCTCTTTCCCTTCTTTCCCCTCGACTGTCTCTTTTACCTGGCTTCCCTCTTTTCCACGAATTCTCTCGTTCCCTTCTTTTTCCCTCGACTCTCTCTTTTCCCTGGTTTCCCTCTTCTGCATTAACTCTTTTAGCTCTTTTCCCCTCGCTTGACTCTTTTCCCTGGATTCCCTCTTTTCAATGAGCTCTCTCTTTCCCCTCTTTTGCCTCCTCTCTCTCTTTCTCCTGGTTTCCCTCTTCTGCATTAACTCTCTCTCTTTTAGCTCTTTTCCCTGGCGTCCCTCTTTTCCATGAACTCTCTATTTCCCTTCTTTTCCCTCGACTCTCTCTTTCGCCTGGTTTCCCTCTTTTGCATTACCTCTCTCTTTTTAGCTCTTTTCCACTCGCCTGAATCTTTTTACCTGGCGTCCCTCTTTCCATGATCTCTCTCTTTCTATTCTTTTCCCTCGACTGTCTCTTTTCGCTGGTTTCCCTCTTCTGCATTAACTCTCTCTTCCCCTTCTTTTCCATCGACTCTCTCTTTTCCCTGGCTTCCCTCTTTTCCATGATCTCTCTCTTTCCCTTCTTTTCCCTTGTCTCTATCTTTTCCCTGACTTGTCTCTTTTCCATGAACTCTCTCTTTCCACTCTTTTCCTCGTCTCTCTCTTTTCCCTGGTTTTCCTCTTTTCTATGAACTCTCTCTTTCCCGTCTTTTCCCTCGACTCTGTCTTTCCCCTGGCTTCCCTCTTTTCAATGAACTCTCTCTTCCCCTTCTTTTCCATTGACTCTCTCTTTTCGCTGGTTTCCCTCTTCTGCATTAACTCTCTCTTTCCCTTCTTTTCCCTCGACTCTCTCTTTTCCCTGGCTTCCCTCTTCTGCATTAACTCTCTCTTTCCCTTCCTTTCCCTCGACTCTCTGTTTTCGCTGGTTTCCCTCTTCTGCATTAACTCTCTCTTCCCCTTCTTTTCCATCGACTATCTCTTTTCCCTGGCTTCCCTCTTTTCCATGAACTCTCTCTTTCCCTTCTTTTCCCTCGGCTCTATCTTTTCCCTGGCTTACCTCTTTTCCATGAACTCTCTCTTTCCACTCTTTTCCCTCGTCTCTCTCTTTTCCCTGGTTTTCCTCTTTTCTATGAACTCTCACTTTCCCGTCTTTTCCCTCGACTCTCTCTTTTCCCTGGCTTCCCTCTTTTCAATGAACTCTCTCTTCCCTTTGTTTTCCATTGACTCTCTCTTTTCGCTGTTTTCCGTCTTCTGCATTAACTCTCTCTTTCCCGTCTTTTCCCTCGACTCTCTCTTTTTCCCTGGCTTCCCTCTTCTGCATTAACTCTCTCTTTCCCTTCCTTTCCCTCGACTCTCTGTTTTCGCTGGTTTCCCTCTTCTGCATTAACTCTCTCTTCCCCTTCTTTTCCATCGACTATCTCTTTTCCCTGGCTTCCCTCTTTTCCATGAACTCTCTCTTTCCCTTCTTTTCCCTCGGCTCTATCTTTTCCCTGGCTTACCTCTTTTCCATGAACTCTCTCTTTCCACTCTTTTCCCTCGTCTCTCTCGTTTCCCTGGTTTTCCTCTTTTCTATGAACTCTCTCTTTCCCGTCTTTTCCCTCGACTCTCTCTTTTCCCAGGCTTCCCTCTTTTTCATGAACTCTCTCCCCCCTTGTTTTCCATTGACTCTCTCTTTTCCGTGGCTTCCCTCTTCTGCATTAACTCTCTCTTTCCCGTCTTTTCCCTCGACTCTCTCTTTTCCCTGGCTTCCCTCTTCTGCATTAACTCTCTCTTTTAGCTCTTTTCCCCTCGTGTGACTCTTTTCCCCGGCTTCCCTCTTCTGCATTAACTCTCTCTTTCCATTCTTATCCCTCGAGACTCTGTTTTCGCTGGTTTCCCTCTTCTGCATTAACTCTCTCCTTTAGCTGTTTTCCCCTCGCCGGACTCTTTTCCCTGGCTTCCCTCTTTTCCATGAACTCTCTGTTTTATCTCTTTTCCCCTCGCCTGACTATTTTCCGTGGCTTCCCACCTTTCCATGAACTCTCTCTTTCCCTTCTTTTCCCTCGACTCTCTCTTTTCCCTGGCTTCCCTCTTCTGCATTAACTCTCTCTTCCCCTTCTTTTCCCTCGTCGCTCTCTTTTCCCTGGTTTCCCTCTTCTGCATTAAACTCTCTCCTTCCCTTGTTTTCCCACGACTCTCTCTTTTTCCTGGCTTCCCTCTTCTGCATTAACTCTTTTAGCTCTTTTCCCCGGCTTCCCTCTTCTGCATTAACTCTCTCTTTCCCCTCTTTTCCATCGACTCTCTCTTTTCCCTGGTGTCCCTCTTCTGCTTTAAACTCTCTCTTTCCCTTCTTTCCCCTCGACTGTCTCTTTTACCTGGCTTCCCTCTTTTCCACGAATTCTCTCGTTCCCTTCTTTTTCCCTCGACTCTCTCTTTTCCCTGGTTTCCCTCTTCTGCATTAACTCTTTTAGCTCTTTTCCCCTCGCTTGACTCTTTTCCCTGGCTTCCCTCTTTTCAATGAGCTCTCTCTTTCCCCTCTTTTGCCTCCTCTCTCTCTTTCTCCTGGTTTCCCTCTTCTGCATTAACTCTCTCTCTTTTAGCTCTTTTCCCTGGCGTCCCTCTTTTCCATGAACTCTCTATTTCCCTTCTTTTCCCTCGACTCTCTCTTTCGCCTGGTTTCCCTCTTTTGCATTAACTCTCTCTTTTTAGCTCTTTTCCACTCGCCTGAATCTTTTTACCTGGCGTCCCTCTTTCCATGATCTCTCTCTTTCTATTCTTTTCCCTCGACTGTCTCTTTTCGCTGGTTTCCCTCTTCTGCATTAACTCTCTCTTCCCCTTCTTTTCCATCGACTCTCTCTTTTCCCTGGCTTCCCTCTTTTCCATGATCTCTCTCTTTCCCTTCTTTTCCCTTGTCTCTATCTTTTCCCTGACTTGTCTCTTTTCCATGAACTCTCTCTTTCCCGTCTTTTCCCTCGACTCTCTCTTTTCCCTGGCTTCCCTCTTTTCAATGAACTCTCTCTTCCCCTTGTTTTCCATTGACTCTCTCTTTTCGCTGGTTTCCCTCTTCTGCATTAACTCTCTCTTTCCCTTCTTTTCCCTCGACTCTCTCTTTTCCCTGGCTTCCCTCTTCTGCATTAACTCTCTCTTTCCCTTCCTTTCCCTCGACTCTCTGTTTTCGCTGGTTTCCCTCTTCTGCATTAACTCTCTCTTCCCCTTCTTTTCCATCGACTCTCTCTTTTCCCTGGCTTCCCTCTTTTCCATGAACTCTCTCTTACCCTTCTTTTCCCTCGGCTCTATCTTTTCCCTGGCTTACCTCTTTTCCATGAACTCTCTCTTTCCACTCTTTTCCCTCGTCTCTCTCTTTTCCCTGGTTTTCCTCTTTTCTATGAACTCTCTCTTTCCCGTCTTTTCCCTCGACTCTCTCTTTTCCCTGGCTTCCCTCTTTTCAATGAACTCTCTCTTCCCTTGTTTTCCATTGACTCTCTCTTTTCGCTGGTTTCCCTCTTCTGCATTAACTCTCTCTTTCCCTTCTTTTCCCTCGACTGTCTCTTTTCGCTGGTTTCCCTCTTCTGCATTAACTCTCTCTTTCCCTTCCTTTCCCTCGACTCTCTGTTTTCGCTGGTTTCCCTCTTCTGCATTAACTCTCTCTTCCCCTTCTTTTCCATCGACTATCTCTTTTCCCTGGCTTACCTCTTTTCCATGAACTCTCTCTTTCCACTCTTTTCCCTCGTCTCTCTCTTTTCCCTGGTTTTCCTCTCTTCTATGAACTCTCTCTTTCCCGTCTTTTCCCTCGACTCTCTCTTTTCCCAGGCTTCCCTCTTTTTCATGAACTCTCTCCCCCCTTGTTTTCCATTGACTCTCTCTTTTCCGTGGCTTCCCTCTTCTGCATTAACTCTCTCTTTCCCGTCTTTTCCCTCGATGCTCTCTTTTCGCTGGTTTCCCTCTTCTGCATTAACTCTCTCTTTTTAGCTCTTTTCCCCTCGCGTGACTCTTTTCCCTGGCGTCCCTCTTTTCCATAAACTCTCTGTTTTATCTCTTTTCCCTGGCTTCCCTCTTTTCAAACAGCTCTCTCTTTCCCCTCTTTTCCCTCCACTCTCTCTTTCCCCTCGTTTCCCTCTTTCCATGATCTCTCTCTTTCCGTTCTTTTCCCTCGTCTCTCTCTTTTCTCTGGTTTTCCTCTTTTCTATGAACTCTCTCTTCCCCTTCTTTTACCTCGACTCTCTCTTTTCCCTGGCTTCCCTCTTCTGCATTAACTCTCTGTTTTAGCTCTTTTTCCCGGCGTCCCTCTTTTCCATGAACTCTCTCTATCCCCTCTTTTCCCTCGTCTCTCTCTTTTCCCTGGTTTTCCTGTTTTCTATGAACTCTCTCTTACCCCTCTTTTACCTCGACTCTCTCTTTTCCCTGGCTTCCCTCTTCTGCATTAACTCTCTCTTTTAGCTCTTTTCCCCTCGTGTGACTCTTTTCCCTGGCTTCCCTCTTCTGCATTAACTCTTTTAGCTCTTTTCCCCGGCTTCCCTCTTCTGCATTAACTCTCTCTTTCCATTCTTATCCCTCGAGACTCTGTTTTCGCTGGTTTCCCTCTTCTGCATTAACTCTCTCCTTTAGCTGTTTTCCCCTCGCCGGACTCTTTTCCCTGGCTTCCCTCTTTTCCATGAACTCTCTGTTTTATCTCTTTTCCCCTCGCCTGACTATTTTCCGTGGCTTCCCACCTTTCCATGAACTCTCTCTTCCCCTTCTTTTCCCTCGACTCTCTCTTTTCCCTGGCTTCCCTCTTCTGCATTAACTCTCTCTTCCCCTTCTTTTCCCTCGTCGCTCTCTTTTCCCTGGTTTCCCTCTTCTGCATTAAACTCTCTCCTTCCCTTCTTTTCCCTCGACTCTCTCTTTTTCCTGGCTTCCCTCTTCTGCATTAACTCTTTTAGCTCTTTTCCCCGGCTTCCCTCTTCTGCATTAACTCTCTCTTTCCCCTCTTTTCCATCGACTCTCTCTTTTCCCTGGTGTCCCTCTTCTGCTTTAAACTCTCTCTTTCCCTTCTTTCCCCTCGACTGTCTCTTTTACCTGGCTTCCCTCTTTTCCACGAATTCTCTCGTTCCCTTCTTTTTCCCTCGACTCTCTCTTTTCCCTGGTTTCCCTCTTCTGCATTAACTCTTTTAGCTCTTTTCCCCTCGCTTGACTCTTTTCCCTGGCTTCCCTCTTTTCAATGAGCTCTCTCTTTCCCCTCTTTTGCCTCCTCTCTCTCTTTCTCCTGGTTTCCCTCTTCTGCATTAACTCTCTCTCTTTTAGCTCTTTTCCCTGGCGTCCCTCTTTTCCATGAACTCTCTATTTCCCTTCTTTTCCCTCGACTCTCTCTTTCGCCTGGTTTCCCTCTTTTGCATTAACTCTCTCTTTTTAGCTCTTTTCCACTCGCCTGAATCTTTTTACCTGGCGTCCCTCTTTCCATGATCTCTCTCTTTCTATTCTTTTCCCTCGACTGTCTCTTTTCGCTGGTTTCCCTCTTCTGCATTAACTCTCTCTTTTAGCTCTTTTCCCCTCGCGTGACTCTTTTCCCTGGCTTCCCTCTTTTCTATGAACTCTCTCGTTCCTTTCTTTTCGCTCGTCTCTCTCTTTTCCCTGGCTTCCCTCTTTTCTATGAACTCTCTCGTTCCTTTCTTTTCGCTCGTCTCTCTCTTTTCCCTGGTTTTCCTCTTTTCTATGAACTCTCTCCTCCCCCTCTTTTCCCTCGACTCTCTCTTTTCCCTGGCTTCCCTCTTCTGCATGAACTCTCTCTTCCCCTTGTTTTCCATCGACTCTCTCTTTTCGCTGGTTTCCCTCTTCTGCATTAACTCTCTCTTTCCCGTCTTTTCTCTCGACGCTCTCTTTTCGCTGGTTTCCCTCTTCTGCATTAACTCTCTCTTTCCCTTCTTTTCCCTCGACTCTCTCTTTTCGCTGGTTTCCCTCTTCTGCATTAACTCTCTCTTCCCCTTCTTTTCCCTCGTCTCTCTGTTTCCCCTGGTTTTCCTCTTTTCTATGAACTCTCTCTTTCCCTCTTTTCCCTCGACTCTCTCTTTCCCCTGGTTTCCCTCTTTTCTATGAACTCTCTCTTCCCCCTCTTTTCCCTCGACTCTCTCTTTTCCCTGGCTTCCCTCTTCTGCATTAACTCTCTCTTCCCCTTGTTTTCCATCGACTCTCTCATTTCCCTGGCTTCCCGCTTTATCATGAACTCTCTCTTCCCCTTGTTTTCCATCGACTCTCTCTTTTCGCTGGTTTCCCTCTTATGCATTAACTCTCTCTTTTAGCTCTTTTCCCCTCGCGTGACCCTTTTCCCTGGCTTCCCTCTTTTCAAAGAGCTCTCTCTTTCCCCTCTTTTCCCTCCACTCTCTCTTTCCCCTGGTTTCCCTCTTTCCATGATCTCTCTCTTTCCGTTCTTTTCCCTCGTCTCTCTCTTTTCTCTGCTTTTCCTCTTTTCTATGAACTCTCTCTTCCCCTTCTTTTCCCTCGACTCTCTCTTTTCCCTGGCTTCCCTCTTCTGCATTAACTCTCTGTTTTAGCTCTTTTTCCCGGCGTCCCTCTTTTCCATGAACTCTCTCTATCCCCTCTTTTCCCTCGTCTCTCTCTTTTCCCTGGTTTTCCTGTTTTCTATGAACTCTCTCTTCCCCCCCTTTTACCTCGACTCTCTCTTTTCCCTGGCTTCCCTCTTCTGCATTAACTCTCTCTTTCCCTTCCTTTCCCTCGACTCTCTGTTTTCGCTGGTTTCCCTCTTCTGCATTAACTCTCTCTTCCCCTTCTTTTCCCTCGACTCTCTCTTTCGCCTGGTTTCCCTCTTTTGCATTAACTCTCTCTTTTTAGCTCTTTTCCACTCGCCTGAATCTTTTTACCTGGCGTCCCTCTTTTCAATGAACTCTCTCTTCCCTTTGTTTTCCATTGACTCTCTCTTTTCGCTGGTTTCCCTCTTCTGCATTAACTCTCTCTTTCCCGTCTTTTCCCTCGACTCTCTCTTTTCCCTGGCTTCCCTCTTCTGCATTAACTCTCTCTTTCCCTTCCTTTCCCTCGACTCTCTGGTTTCGCTGGTTTCCCTCTTCTGCATTAACTCTCTCTTCCCCTTCTTTTCCATCGACTATCTCTTTTCCCTGGCTTCCCTCTTTTCCATGAACTCTCTCTTTCCCTTCTTTTCCCTCGGCTCTATCTTTTCCCTGGCTTACCTCTTTTCCATGAACTCTCTCTTTCCACTCTTTTCCCTCGTCTCTCTCGTTTCCCTGGTTTTCCTCTTTTTCATGAACTCTCTCCCCCCTTGTTTTCCATTGACTCTCTCTTTTCCGTGGCTTCCCTCTTCTGCATTAACTCTCTCTTTCCCGTCTTTTCCCTCGATGCTCTCTTTTCGCTGGTTTCCCTCTTCTGCATTAACTCTCTCTTTTAGCTCTTTTCCCCTCGCGTGACTCTTTTCCCTGGCGTCCCTCTTTTCCGTAAACTCTCTGTTTTATCTCTTTTCCCTGGCTTCCCTCTTTTCAAACAGCTCTCTCTTTCCCCTCTTTTCCCTCCACTCTCTCTTTCCCCTGGTTTCCCTCTTTCCATGATCTCTCTCTTTCCGTTCTTTTCCCTCGTCTCTCTCTTTTCTCTGGTTTTCCTGTTTTCTATGAACTCTCTCTTCCCCCTCTTTTACCTCGACTCTCTCTTTTCCCTGGCTTCACTCTTTTTCATGAACTCTCTCTTCCTCTTGTTTTCCATCGACTCTCTCTTTTCCCTGGTTTCCCTCTTCTGCATTAACTCTCTCTTTTAGCTCTTTTCCCCTCGTGTGACTCTTTTCCCTGGCTTCCCTCTTCTGCATTAACTCTCTCTTTCCCCTCTTTTCCCTCGACTCTCTCTTTTCGCTGGTTTCCCTCTTCTGTATTAACTCTCTCCTTTAGCTCTAGTCCCTCGTCTCTCTCTTTTCCCTGGTTTTCCTGTTTTCTATGAACTCTCTCTTCCCCTTCTTTTCCGTCGACTCTCTCTTTTCCCTGGCTTCCCTCTTTTTCATGAACTCTCTCTTCCCCTTGTTTCCCATCGACTCTCTCTTTTCCCTGGCTTCCCTCTCCTGCATGAGCTCTCTCTTTCCCTTCTTTTCCCTCGACTCTCTCTTTTTCCTGGCTTCCCTCTTCTGCATTAACTCTCTCTTTTAGCTCTTTTCCCGTCGGCTGACTCTTTCCCCTGGCTTCCCTCTTTTCTATGAACTCTCTCCTTCCCTTTTTTTCCCTCGAATCTCTCTTTTCCCTGGCTTCCCTCTTTTCCATGATTTCTCTCATTCCCTTCTTTTTACATCGACTCTCTTTTTCCTGGCTTCCCTCTTCTGCATTAACTCTTTTAGCTCTTTTCCCCGGCTTCCCTCTTCTGCATTAACTCTCTCTTTCCCCTCTTTTCCATCGACTCTCTCTTTTCCCTGGTTTCCCTCTTCTGCTTTAAACTCTCTCTTTCCCTTCTTTCCCCTCGACTGTCTCTTTTACCTGGCTTCCCTCTTTTCCACGCATTCTCTCGTTCCCTTCTTTTTCCCTCGACTCTCTCTTTTCCCTGGTTTCCCTCTTCTGCATTAACTCTTTTAGCTCTTTTCCCCTCGCTTGGCTCTTTTCCCTGGATTCCCTCTTTTCAATGAGCTCTCTCTTTCCCCTCTTTTGCCTCCTCTCTCTCTTTCTCCTGGTTTCCCTCTTCTGCATTAACTCTCTCTCTTTTAGCTCTTTTCCCTGGCGTCCCTCTTTTCCATGAACTCTCTATTTCCCTTCTTTTCCCTCGACTCTCTCTTTCGCCTGGTTTCCCTCTTTTGCATTAACTCTCTCTTTTTAGCTCTTTTCCACTCGCCTGAATCTTTTTACCTGGCGTCCCTCTTTCCATGATCTCTCTCTTTCTATTCTTTTCCCTCGACTCTCTCTTTTCGCTGGTTTCCCTCTTCTGCATTAATTCTCTCTTTTAGCTCTTTTCCCCTCGCGTGACTCTTTTCCCTGGCTCCCCTCTTTTCTATGAACTCTGTCGTTCCTTTCTTTTCGCTCGTCTCTCTCTTTTCCCTGGTTTTCCTCTTTTCTATGAACTCTCTCCTCCCCCTCTTTTCCCTCGACTCTCTCTTTTCCCTGGCTTCCCTCTTCTGCATGAACTCTCTCTTCCCCTTGTTTTCCATCGACTCTCTCTTTTCGCTGGTTTCCCTCTTCTGCATTAACTCTCTCTTTCCCGTCTTTTCCCTCGACGCTCTCTTTTCGCTGGTTTCCCTCTTCTGCATTAACTCTCTCTTCCCCTTCTTTTCCATCGACTCTCTCTTTTCGCTGGTTTCCCTCTTCTGCATTAACTCTCTCCTCCCCCTCTTTTCCCTCGACTCTCTCTTTTCCCTGGCTTCCCTCTTCTGCATGAACTCTCTCTTCCCCTTGTTTTCCATCGACTCTCTCTTTTCCCTGACATGTCTCTTTTCCATGAACTCTCTCTTTCCACTCTTTTCCCTCGTCTCTCTCTTTTCCCTGGTTTTCCTCTTTTCTATGAAGTCTCTCTTTCCCGTCTTTTCCCTCGACTCTCTCTTTTCCCTGGCTTCCCTCTTTTCAATGAACTCTCTCTTCCCCTTGTTTTCCATTGACTCTCTCTTTTCGCTGGTTTCCCTCTTCTGCATTAACTCTCTCTTTCCCTTCTTTTCCCTCGACTCTCTCTTTTCCCTGGCTTCCCTCTTCTGCATTAACTCTCTCTTTCCCTTCCTTTCCCTCGACTCTCTGTTTTCGCTGGTTTCCCTCTTCTGCATTAACTCTCTCTTCCCCTTCTTTTCCATCGACTCTCTCTTTTCCCTGGCTTCCCTCTTTTCCATGAACTCTCCCTTACCCTTCTTTTCCCTCGGCTCTATCTTTTCCCTGGCTTACCTCTTTTCCATGAACTCTCTCTTTCCACTCTTTTCCCTCGTCTCTCTCTTTCCCCTGGTTTTCCTCTTTTCTATGAACTCTCTCTTTCCCGTCTTTTCCCTCGACTCTCTCTTTTCCCAGGCTTCCCTCTTTTTCATGAACTCTCTCCCCCCTTGTTTTCCATTGACTCTCTCTTTTCCGTGGCTTCCCTCTTCTGCATTAACTCTCTCTTTCCCGTCTTTTCCCTCGATGCTCTCTTTTCGCTGGTTTCCCTCTTCTGCATTAACTCTCTCTTTTAGCTCTTTTCCCCTCGCGTGACTCTTTTCCCTGGCGTCCCTCTTTTCCATAAACTCTCTGTTTTATCTCTTTTCTCTGGCTTCCCTCTTTTCAAACAGCTCTCTCTTTCCCCTCTTTTCCCTCCACTCTCTCTTTCCCCTCGTTTCCCTCTTTCCATGATCTCTCTCTTTCCGTTCTTTTCCCTCGTCTCTCTCTTTTCTCTGGTTTTCCTCTTTTCTATGAACTCTCTCTTCCCCTTCTTTTACCTCGACTCTCTCTTTTCCCTGGCTTCCCTCTTCTGCATTAACTCTCTGTTTTAGCTCTTTTTCCCGGCGTCCCTCTTTTCCATGAACTCTCTCTATCCCCTCTTTTCCCTCGTCTCTTCCTTTTCCCTGGTTTTCCTGTTTTCTCTGAACTCTCTCTTACCCCTCTTTTACCTCGACTCTCTCTTTTCCCTGGCTTCCCTCTTCTGCATTAACTCTCTCTTTCCCTTCTTTTCCCTCGACTCTCTCTTTTCCCTGGCTTCCCTCTTCTGCATTAACTCTCTCTTTCCCTTCTTTCCCCTCGACTGTCTCTTTTACCTGGCTTCCCTCTTTTCCACGAATTCTCTCGTTCCCTTCTTTTTCCCTCGACTCTCTCTTTTCCCTGGTTTCCCTCTTCTGCATTAACTCTTTTAGCTCTTTTCCCCTCGCTTGACTCTTTTCCCTGGATTCCCTCTTTTCAATGAGCTCTCTCTTTCCCCTCTTTTGCCTCCTCTCTCTCTTTCTCCTGGTTTCCCTCTTCTGCATTAACTCTCTCTCTTTTAGCTCTTTTCCCTGGCGTCCCTCTTTTCCATGAACTCTCTATTTCCCTTCTTTTCCCTCGACTCTCTCTTTCGCCTGGTTTCCCTCTTTTGCATTACCTCTCTCTTTTTAGCTCTTTTCCACTCGCCTGAATCTTTTTACCTGGCGTCCCTCTTTCCATGATCTCTCTCTTTCTATTCTTTTCCCTCGACTGTCTCTTTTCGCTGGTTTCCCTCTTCTGCATTAACTCTCTCTTCCCCTTCTTTTCCATCGACTCTCTCTTTTCCCTGGCTTCCCTCTTTTCCATGATCTCTCTCTTTCCCTTCTTTTCCCTTGTCTCTATCTTTTCCCTGACTTGTCTCTTTTCCATGAACTCTCTCTTTCCACTCTTTTCCCTGGTTTTCCTCTTTTCTATGAACTCTCTCTTTCCCGTCTTTTCCCTCGACTCTGTCTTTCCCCTGGCTTCCCTCTTTTCAATGAACTCTCTCTTCCCCTTCTTTTCCATTGACTCTCTCTTTTCGCTGGTTTCCCTCTTCTGCATTAACTCTCTCTTTCCCTTCTTTTCCCTCGACTCTCTCTTTTCCCTGGCTTCCCTCTTCTGCATTAACTCTCTCTTTCCCTTCCTTTCCCTCGACTCTCTGTTTTCGCTGGTTTCCCTCTTCTGCATTAACTCTCTCTTCCCCTTCTTTTCCATCGACTATCTCTTTTCCCTGGCTTCCCTCTTTTCCATGAACTCTCTCTTTCCCTTCTTTTCCCTCGGCTCTATCTTTTCCCTGGCTTACCTCTTTTCCATGAACTCTCTCTTTCCACTCTTTTCCCTCGTCTCTCTCTTTTCCCTGGTTTTCCTCTTTTCTATGAACTCTCACTTTCCCGTCTTTTCCCTCGACTCTCTCTTTTCCCTGGCTTCCCTCTTTTCAATGAACTCTCTCTTCCCTTTGTTTTCCATTGACTCTCTCTTTTCGCTGTTTTCCGTCTTCTGCATTAACTCTCTCTTTCCCGTCTTTTCCCTCGACTCTCTCTTTTCCCTGGCTTCCCTCTTCTGCATTAACTCTCTCTTTCCCTTCCTTTCCATTGACTCTCTCTTTTCGCTGGTTTCCCTCTTCTGCATTAACTCTCTCTTCCCCTTCTTTTCCATCGACTATCTCTTTTCCCTGGCTTCCCTCTTTTCCATGAACTCTCTCTTTCCCTTCTTTTCCCTCGGCTCTATCTTTTCCCTGGCTTACCTCTTTTCCATGAACTCTCTCTTTCCACTCTTTTCCCTCGTCTCTCTCGTTTCCCTGGTTTTCCTCTTTTCTATGAACTCTCTCTTTCCCGTCTTTTCCCTCGACTCTCTCTTTTCCCAGGCTTCCCTCTTTTTCATGAACTCTCTCCCCCCTTGTTTTCCATTGACTCTCTCTTTTCCGTGGCTTCCCTCTTCTGCATTAACTCTCTCTTTCCCGTCTTTTCCCTCGATGCTCTCTTTTCGCTGGTTTCCCTCTTCTGCATTAACTCTCTCTTTTAGCTCTTTTCCCCTCGCGTGACTCTTTTCCCTGGCGTCCCTCTTTTCCGTAAACTCTCTGTTTTATCTCTTTTCCCTGGCTTCCCTCTTTTCAAACAGCTCTCTCTTTCCCCTCTTTTCCCTCCACTCTCTCTTTCCCCTGGTTTCCCTCTTTCCATGATCTCTCTCTTTCCGTTCTTTTCCCTCGTCTCTCTCTTTTCTCTGGTTTTCCTCTTTTCTATGAACTCTCTCTTCCCCTTCTTTTCCCTCGACTCTCTCTTTTCCCTGGCTTCCCTCTTCTGCATTAACTCTCTGTTTTAGCTCTTTTTCCCGGCGTCCCTCTTTTCCATGAACTCTCTCTATCCCCTCTTTTCCCTCGTCTCTCTCTTTTCCCTGGTTTTCCTGTTTTCTATGAACTCTCTCTTACCCCTCTTTTACCTCGACTCTCTTTTTCCCTGGCTTCCCTCTTCTGCATTAACTCTCTCTTTTAGCTCTTTTCCCCTCGTGTGACTCTTTTCCCTGGCTTCCCTCTTCTGCATTAACTCTCTCTTTCCCCTCTTTTCCCTCGACTCTCTCTTTTCGCTGGTTTCCCTCTTCTGCATTAACTCTCTCCTTTAGCTCTTGTCCCTCGTCTCTCTCTTTTCCCTGGTTTTCCTGTTTTCTATGAACTCTCTCTTCCCCTTCTTTTCCGTCGACTCTCTCTTTTCCCTGGCTTCCCTCTTTTTCATGAACTCTCTCTTCCCCTTGTTTTCCATCGACTCTCTCTTTTCCCTGGCTTCCCTCTCCTGCATGAGCTCTCTCTTTCCCTTCTTTTCCCTCGACTCTCTCTTTTTCCTGGCTTCCCTCTTCTGCATTAACTCTCTCTTTTAGCTCTTTTCCCGTCGGCTGACTCTTTCCCCTGGCTTCCCTCTTTTCTATGAACTCTCTCCTTCCCTTTTTTTCCCTCGAATCTCTCTTTTCCCTGGCTTCCCTCTTTTCCATGATTTCTCTCATTCCCTTCTTTTTACATCGACTCTCTTTTTCCTGGCTTCCCTCTTCTGCATTAACTCTTTTAGCTCTTTTCCCCGGCTTCCCTCTTCTGCATTAACTCTCTCTTTCCCCTCTTTTCCATCGACTCTCTCTTTTCCCTGGTTTCCCTCTTCTGCTTTAAACTCTCTCTTTCCCTTCTTTCCCCTCGACTGTCTCTTTTACCTGGCTTCCCTCTTTTCCACGCATTCTCTCGTTCCCTTCTTTTTCCCTCGACTCTCTCTTTTCCCTGGTTTCCCTCTTCTGCATTAACTCTTTTAGCTCTTTTCCCCTCGCTTGGCTCTTTTCCCTGGATTCCCTCTTTTCAATGAGCTCTCTCTTTCCCCTCTTTTGCCTCCTCTCTCTCTTTCTCCTGGTTTCCCTCTTCTGCATTAACTCTCTCTCTTTTAGCTCTTTTCCCTGGCGTCCCTCTTTTCCATGAACTCTCTATTTCCCTTCTTTTCCCTCGACTCTCTCTTTCGCCTGGTTTCCCTCTTTTGCATTAACTCTCTCTTTTTAGCTCTTTTCCACTCGCCTGAATCTTTTTACCTGGCGTCCCTCTTTCCATGATCTCTCTCTTTCTATTCTTTTCCCTCGACTCTCTCTTTTCGCTGGTTTCCCTCTTCTGCATTAATTCTCTCTTTTAGCTCTTTTCCCCTCGCGTGACTCTTTTCCCTGGCTCCCCTCTTTTCTATGAACTCTGTCGTTCCTTTCTTTTCGCTCGTCTCTCTCTTTTCCCTGGTTTTCCTCTTTTCTATGAACTCTCTCCTCCCCCTCTTTTCCCTCGACTCTCTCTTTTCCCTGGCTTCCCTCTTCTGCATGAACTCTCTCTTCCCCTTGTTTTCCATCGACTCTCTCTTTTCGCTGGTTTCCCTCTTCTGCATTAACTCTCTCTTTCCCGTCTTTTCTCTCGACGCTCTCTTTTCGCTGGTTTCCCTCTTCTGCATTAACTCTCTCTTTCCCTTCTTTTCCCTCGACTCTCTCTTTTCGCTGGTTTCCCTCTTCTGCATTAACTCTCTCTTCCCCTTCTTTTCCCTCGTCTCTCTGTTTCCCCTGGTTTTCCTCTTTTCTATGAACTCTCTCTTTCCCTCTTTTCCCTCGACTCTCTCTTTCCCCTGGTTTCCCTCTTTTCTATGAACTCTCTCTTCCCCCTCTTTTCCCTCGACTCTCTCTTTTCCCTGGCTTCCCTCTTCTGCATTAACTCTCTCTTCCCCTTGTTTTCCATCGACTCTCTCATTTCCCTGGCTTCCCGCTTTATCATGAACTCTCTCTTCCCCTTGTTTTCCATCGACTCTCTCTTTTCGCTGGTTTCCCTCTTATGCATTAACTCTCTCTTTTAGCTCTTTTCCCCTCGCGTGACCCTTTTCCCTGGCTTCCCTCTTTTCAAAGAGCTCTCTCTTTCCCCTCTTTTCCCTCCACTCTCTCTTTCCCCTGGTTTCCCTCTTTCCATGATCTCTCTCTTTCCGTTCTTTTCCCTCGTCTCTCTCTTTTCTCTGCTTTTCCTCTTTTCTATGAACTCTCTCTTCCCCTTCTTTTCCCTCGACTCTCTCTTTTCCCTGGCTTCCCTCTTCTGCATTAACTCTCTGTTTTAGCTCTTTTTCCCGGCGTCCCTCTTTTCCATGAACTCTCTCTATCCCCTCTTTTCCCTCGTCTCTCTCTTTTCCCTGGTTTTCCTGTTTTCTATGAACTCTCTCTTCCCCCCCTTTTACCTCGACTCTCTCTTTTCCCTGGCTTCCCTCTTCTGCATTAACTCTCTCTTTCCCTTCCTTTCCCTCGACTCTCTGTTTTCGCTGGTTTCCCTCTTCTGCATTAACTCTCTCTTCCCCTTCTTTTCCTTCGACTCTCTCTTTTCCCTGGCTTCCCTCTTCTGCATTAACTCTCTCTTTTAGCTCTTTTCCCGTCGGCTGACTCTTTCCCCTGGCTTCCCTCTTTTCTATGAACTCTCTCCTTCCCTTTTTTTCCCTCGAATCTCTCTTTTCCCTGGCTTCCCTCTTTTCCATGATTTCTCTCATTCCCTTCTTTTTACATCGACTCTCTTTTTCCTGGCTTCCCTCTTCTGCATTAGCTCTTTTAGCTCTTTTCCCTGGCTTCCCTCTTCTGCATTAACTCTCTCTTTCCCTTCTTTCCCCTCGACTGTCTCTTTTACCTGGCTTCCCTCTTTTCCACGAATTCTCTCGTTCCCTTCTTTTTCCGTCGACTCTCTCTTTTCCCTGGTTTCCCTCTTCTGCATTAACTCTTTTAGCTCTTTTCCCCTCGCTTGACTCTTTTCCCTGGATTCCCTCTTTTCAATGAGCTCTCTCTTTCCCCTCTTTTGCCTCCTCTCTCTCTTTCTCCTGGTTTCCCTCTTCTGCATTAACTCTCTCTCTTTTAGCTCTTTTCCCTGGCGTCCCTCTTTTCCATGAACTCTCTATTTCCCTTCTTTTCCCTCGACTCTCTCTTTCGCCTGGTTTCCCTCTTTTGCATTAACTCTCTCTTTTTAGCTCTTTTCCACTCGCCTGAATCTTTTTACCTGGCGTCCCTCTTTTCAATGAACTCTCTCTTCCCTTTGTTTTCCATTGACTCTCTCTTTTCGCTGGTTTCCCTCTTCTGCATTAACTCTCTCTTTCCCGTCTTTTCCCTCGACTCTCTCTTTTCCCTGGCTTCCCTCTTCTGCATTAACTCTCTCTTTCCCTTCCTTTCCCTCGACTCTCTGTTTTCGCTGGTTTCCCTCTTCTGCATTAACTCTCTCTTCCCCTTCTTTTCCATCGACTATCTCTTTTCCCTGGCTTCCCTCTTTTCCATGAACTCTCTCTTTCCCTTCTTTTCCCTCGGCTCTATCTTTTCCCTGGCTTACCTCTTTTCCATGAACTCTCTCTTTCCACTCTTTTCCCTCGTCTCTCTCGTTTCCCTGGTTTTCCTCTTTTTCATGAACTCTCTCCCCCCTTGTTTTCCATTGACTCTCTCTTTTCCGTGGCTTCCCTCTTCTGCATTAACTCTCTCTTTCCCGTCTTTTCCCTCGATGCTCTCTTTTCGCTGGTTTCCCTCTTCTGCATTAACTCTCTCTTTTAGCTCTTTTCCCCTCGCGTGACTCTTTTCCCTGGCGTCCCTCTTTTCCGTAAACTCTCTGTTTTATCTCTTTTCCCTGGCTTCCCTCTTTTCAAACAGCTCTCTCTTTCCCCTCTTTTCCCTCCACTCTCTCTTTCCCCTGGTTTCCCTCTTTCCATGATCTCTCTCTTTCCGTTCTTTTCCCTCGTCTCTCTCTTTTCTCTGGTTTTCCTGTTTTCTATGAACTCTCTCTTCCCCCTCTTTTACCTCGACTCTCTCTTTTCCCTGGCTTCACTCTTTTTCATGAACTCTCTCTTCCTCTTGTTTTCCATCGACTCTCTCTTTTCCCTGGTTTCCCTCTTCTGCATTAACTCTCTCTTTTAGCTCTTTTCCCCTCGTGTGACTCTTTTCCCTGGCTTCCCTCTTCTGCATTAACTCTCTCTTTCCCCTCTTTTCCCTCGACTCTCTCTTTTCGCTGGTTTCCCTCTTCTGTATTAACTCTCTCCTTTAGCTCTTGTCCCTCGTCTCTCTCTTTTCCCTGGTTTTCCTGTTTTCTATGAACTCTCTCTTCCCCTTCTTTTCCGTCGACTCTCTCTTTTCCCTGGCTTCCCTCTTTTTCATGAACTCTCTCTTCCCCTTGTTTCCCATCGACTCTCTCTTTTCCCTGGCTTCCCTCTCCTGCATGAGCTCTCTCTTTCCCTTCTTTTCCCTCGACTCTCTCTTTTTCCTGGCTTCCCTCTTCTGCATTAACTCTCTCTTTTAGCTCTTTTCCCGTCGGCTGACTCTTTCCCCTGGCTTCCCTCTTTTCTATGAACTCTCTCCTTCCCTTTTTTTCCCTCGAATCTCTCTTTTCCCTGGCTTCCCTCTTTTCCATGATTTCTCTCATTCCCTTCTTTTTACATCGACTCTCTTTTTCCTGGCTTCCCTCTTCTGCATTAACTCTTTTAGCTCTTTTCCCCGGCTTCCCTCTTCTGCATTAACTCTCTCTTTCCCCTCTTTTCCATCGACTCTCTCTTTTCCCTGGTTTCCCTCTTCTGCTTTAAACTCTCTCTTTCCCTTCTTTCCCCTCGACTGTCTCTTTTACCTGGCTTCCCTCTTTTCCACGCATTCTCTCGTTCCCTTCTTTTTCCCTCGACTCTCTCTTTTCCCTGGTTTCCCTCTTCTGCATTAACTCTTTTAGCTCTTTTCCCCTCGCTTGGCTCTTTTCCCTGGATTCCCTCTTTTCAATGAGCTCTCTCTTTCCCCTCTTTTGCCTCCTCTCTCTGTTTCTCCTGGTTTCCCTCTTCTGCATTAACTCTCTCTCTTTTAGCTCTTTTCCCTGGCGTCCCTCTTTTCCATGAACTCTCTATTTCCCTTCTTTTCCCTCGACTCTCTCTTTCGCCTGGTTTCCCTCTTTTGCATTAACTCTCTCTTTTTAGCTCTTTTCCACTCGCCTGAATCTTTTTACCTGGCGTCCCTCTTTCCATGATCTCTCTCTTTCTATTCTTTTCCCTCGACTCTCTCTTTTCGCTGGTTTCCCTCTTCTGCATTAATTCTCTCTTTTAGCTCTTTTCCCCTCGCGTGACTCTTTTCCCTGGCTCCCCTCTTTTCTATGAACTCTGTCGTTCCTTTCTTTTCGCTCGTCTCTCTCTTTTCCCTGGTTTTCCTCTTTTCTATGAACTCTCTCCTCCCCCTCTTTTCCCTCGACTCTCTCTTTTCCCTGGCTTCCCTCTTCTGCATGAACTCTCTCTTCCCCTTGTTTTCCATCGACTCTCTCTTTTCGCTGGTTTCCCTCTTCTGCATTAACTCTCTCTTTCCCGTCTTTTCTCTCGACGCTCTCTTTTCGCTGGTTTCCCTCTTCTGCATTAACTCTCTCTTTCCCTTCTTTTCCCTCGACTCTCTCTTTTCGCTGGTTTCCCTCTTCTGCATTAACTCTCTCTTCCCCTTCTTTTCCCTCGTCTCTCTGTTTCCCCTGGTTTTCCTCTTTTCTATGAACTCTCTCTTTCCCTCTTTTCCCTCGACTCTCTCTTTCCCCTGGTTTCCCTCTTTTCTATGAACTCTCTCTTCCCCCTCTTTTCCCTCGACTCTCTCTTTTCCCTGGCTTCCCTCTTCTGCATTAACTGTCTCTTCCCCTTGTTTTCCATCGACTCTCTCATTTCCCTGGCTTCCCGCTTTATCATGAACTCTCTCTTCCCCTTGTTTTCCATCGACTCTCTCTTTTCGCTGGTTTCCCTCTTATGCATTAACTCTCTCTTTTAGCTCTTTTCCCCTCGCGTGACCCTTTTCCCTGGCGTCCCTCTTTTCCATAAACTCTCTGTTTTATCTCTTTTCCCTGGCTTCCCTCTTTTCAAAGAGCTCTCTCTTTCCCCTCTTTTCCCTCCACTCTCTCTTTCCCCTGGTTTCCCTCTTTCCATGATCTCTCTCTTTCCGTTCTTTTCCCTCGTCTCTCTCTTTTCTCTGCTTTTCCTCTTTTCTATGAACTCTCTCTTCCCCTTCTTTTCCCTCGACTCTCTCTTTTCCCTGGCTTCCCTCTTCTGCATTAACTCTCTGTTTTAGCTCTTTTTCCCGGCGTCCCTCTTTTCCATGAACTCTCTCTATCCCCTCTTTTCCCTCGTCTCTCTCTTTTCCCTGGTTTTCCTGTTTTCTATGAACTCTCTCTTCCCCCCCTTTTACCTCGACTCTCTCTTTTCCCTGGCTTCCCTCTTCTGCATTAACTCTCTCTTTCCCTTCCTTTCCCTCGACTCTCTGTTTTCGCTGGTTTCCCTCTTCTGCATTAACTCTCTCTTCCCCTTCTTTTCCCTCGACTCTCTCTTTTCCCTGGCTTCCCTCTTCTGCATTAACTCTCTCTTTTAGCTCTTTTCCCATCGGCTGACTCTTTCCCCTGGCTTCCCTCTTTTCTATGAACTCTCTCCTTCCCTTTTTTTCCCTCGAATCTCTCTTTTCCCTGGCTTCCCTCTTTTCCATGATTCTCTCATTCCCTTCTTTTTACATCGACTCTCTTTTTCCTGGCTTCCCTCTTCTGCATTAACTCTTTTAGCTCTTTTCCCCGGCTTCCCTCTTCTGCATTAACTCTCTCTTTCCCCTCTTTTCCATCGACTCTCTCTTTTCCCTGGTGTCCCTCTTCTGCTTTAAACTCTCTCTTTCCCTTCTTTCCCCTCGACTGTCTCTTTTACCTGGCTTCCCTCTTTTCCACGAATTCTCTCGTTCCCTTCTTTTTCCCTCGACTCTCTCTTTTCCGTGGTTTCCCTCTTCTGCATTAACTCTTTTAGCTCTTTTCCCCTCGCTTGACTCTTTTCCCTGGATTCCCTCTTTTCAATGAGCTCTCTCTTTCCCCTCTTTTGCCTCCTCTCTCTCTTTCTCCTGGTTTCCCTCTTCTGCATTAACTCTCTCTCTTTTAGCTCTTTTCCCTGGCGTCCCTCTTTTCCATGAACTCTCTATTTCCCTTCTTTTCCCTCGACTCTCTCTTTCGCCTGGTTTCCCTCTTTTGCATTAACTCTCTCTTTTTAGCTCTTTTCCACTCGCCTGAATCTTTTTACCTGGCGTCCCTCTTTCCATGATCTCTCTCTTTCTATTCTTTTCCCTCGACTCTCTCTTTTCGCTGGCTTCCCTCTTCTGCATTAACTCTCTCTTCCCCTTCTTTTCCATCGACTCTCTCTTTTCCCTGACATGTCTCTTTTCCATGAACTCTCTCTTTCCACTCTTTTCCCTCGTCTCTCTCTTTTCCCTGGTTTTCCTCTTTTCTATGAACTCTCTCTTTCCCGTCTTTTCCCTCGACTCTCTGTTTTCCCTGGCTTCCCTCTTTTCAATGAACTCTCTCTTCCCCTTGTTTTCCATTCACTCTCTCTTTTCGCTGGTTTCCCTCTTCTGCATTAACTCTCTCTTTCCCTTCTTTTCCCTCGACTCTCTCTTTTCCCTGGCTTCCCTCTTCTGCATTAACTCTCTCTTTCCCTTCCTTTCCCTCGACTCTCTGTTTTTGCTGGTTTCCCTCTTCTGCATTAACTCTCTCTTCCCCTTCTTTTCCATCGACTCTCTCTTTTCCCTGGCTTCCCTCTTTTCCATGAACTCTCTCTTACCCTTCTTTTCCCTCGGCTCTATCTTTTCCCTGGCTTACCTCTTTTCCATGAACTCTCTCTTTCCACTCTTTTCCCTCGTCTCTCTCTTTCCCCTGGTTTTCCTCTTTTCTATGAACTCTCTCTTTCCCGTCTTTTCCCTCGACTCTCTCTTTTCCGTGGCTTCCCTCTTCTGCATTAACTCTCTCTTTCCCGTCTTTTCCCTCGATGCTCTCTTTTACGTGGCTTCCCTCTTCTGCATTAACTCTCTGTTTTAGCTCTTTTTCCCGGCGTCCCTCTTTTCCATGAACTCTCTCTATCCCCTCTTTTCCCTCGTCTCTCTCTTTTCCCTGGTTTTCCTGTTTTCTCTGAACTCTCTCTTACCCCTCTTTTACCTCGACTCTCTCTTTTCCCTGGCTTCCCTCTTCTGCATTAACTCTCTCTTTCCCTTCTTTTCCCTCGACTCTCTCTTTTCCCTGGCTTCCCTCTTCTGCATTAACTCTCTCTTTCCCTTCTTTCCCCTCGACTGTCTCTTTTACCTGGCTTCCCTCTTTTCCACGAATTCTCTCGTTCCCTTCTTTTTCCCTCGACTCTCTCTTTTCCCTGGTTTCCCTCTTCTGCATTAACTCTTTTAGCTCTTTTCCCCTCGCTTGACTCTTTTCCCTGGATTCCCTCTTTTCAATGAGCTCTCTCTTTCCCCTCTTTTGCCTCCTCTCTCTCTTTCTCCTGGTTTCCCTCTTCTGCATTAACTCTCTCTCTTTTAGCTCTTTTCCCTGGCGTCCCTCTTTTCCATGAACTCTCTCTATCCCCTCTTTTCCCTCGTCTCTCTCTTTTCCCTGGTTTTCCTGTTTTCTCTGAACTCTCTCTTACCCCTCTTTTACGTCGACTCTCTCTTTTCCCTGGCTTCCCTCTTCTGCATTAACTCTCTCTTTTAGCTCTTTTCCCCTCGTGTGACTCTTTTCCCTGGCTTCCCTCTTCTGCATTAACTCTCTCTTTTAGCTCTTTTCCCCTCGTGTGACTCTTTTCCCTGGTTTCCCTCTTCTGCATTAACTCTCTCCTTTAGCTCTTGTCCCTCGTCTCTCTCTTTTCCCTGGTTTTCCTGTTTTCTATGAACTCTCTCTTCCCCTTCTTTTCCGTCGACTCTCTCTTTTCCCTGGCTTCCCTCTTTTTCATGAACTCTCTCTTCCCCTTGTTTTCCCTTGACTCTCTCTTTTTCCTGGCTTCCCTCTTCTGCATTAACTCTCTCTTTTAGCTCTTTTCCCGTCGGCTGACTCTTTCCCCTGGCTTCCCTCTTTTCTATGAACTCTCTCCTTCCCTTTTTTTCCCTCGAATCTCTCTTTTCCCTGGCTTCCCTCTTTTCCATGATTTCTCTCATTCCCTTCTTTTTACATCGACTCTCTTTTTCCTGGCTTCCCTCTTCTGCATTAACTCTTTTAGCTCTTTTCCCCGGCTTCCCTCTTCTGCATTAACTCTCTCTTTCCCCTCTTTTCCATCGACTCTCTCTTTTCCCTGGTTTCCCTCTTCTGCTTTAAACTCTCTCTTTCCCTTCTTTCCCCTCGACTGTCTCTTTTACCTGGCTTCCCTCTTTTCCACGAATTCTCTCGTTCCCTTCTTTTCCCTCGTCTCTCTCTTTTCTCTGGTTTTCCTCTTTTCTATGAACTCTCTCTTCCCCTTCTTTTACCTCGACTCTCTCTTTCTCCTGGTTTCCCTCTTCTGCATTAACTCTCTCTCTTTTAGCTCTTTTCCCTGGCGTCCCTCTTTTCCATGAACTCTCTATTTCCCTTCTTTTCCCTCGACTCTCTCTTTCGCCTGGTTTCCCTCTTTTGCATTAACTCAATCTTTTTAGCTCTTTTCCACTCGCCTGAATCTTTTTACCTGGCGTCCCTCTTTCCATGATCTCTCTCTTTCTATTCTTTTCCCTCGACTCTCTCTTTTCGCTGGTTTCCCTCTTCTGCATTAATTCTCTCTTTTAGCTCTTTTCCCCTCGCGTGACTCTTTTCCCTGGCTCCCCTCTTTTCTATGAACTCTGTCGTTCCTTTCTTTTCGCTCGTCTCTCTCTTTTCCCTGGTTTTCCTCTTTTCTATGAACTCTCTCCTCCCCCTCTTTTCCCTCGACTCTCTCTTTTCCCTGGCTTCCCTCTTCTGCATGAACTCTCTCTTCCCCTTGTTTTCCATCGACTCTCTCTTTTCGCTGGTTTCCCTCTTCTGCATTAACTCTCTCTTTCCCGTCTTTTCTCTCGACGCTCTCTTTTCGCTGGTTTCCCTCTTCTGCATTAACTCTCTCTTTCCCTTCTTTTCCCTCGACTCTCTCTTTTCGCTGGTTTCCCTCTTCTGCATTAACTCTCTCTTCCCCTTCTTTTCCCTCGTCTCTCTGTTTCCCCTGGTTTTCCTCTTTTCTATGAACTCTCTCTTTCCCTCTTTTCCCTCGACTCTCTCTTTCCCCTGGTTTCCCTCTTTTCTATGAACTCTCTCTTCCCCCTCTTTTCCCTCGACTCTCTCTTTTCCCTGGCTTCCCTCTTCTGCATTAACTCTCTCTTCCCCTTGTTTTCCATCGACTCTCTCATTTCCCTGGCTTCCCGCTTTATCATGAACTCTCTCTTCCCCTTGTTTTCCATCGACTCTCTCTTTTCGCTGGTTTCCCTCTTATGCATTAACTCTCTCTTTTAGCTCTTTTCCCCTCGCGTGACCCTTTTCCCTGGCTTCCCTCTTTTCAAAGAGCTCTCTCTTTCCCCTCTTTTCCCTCCACTCTCTCTTTCCCCTGGTTTCCCTCTTTCCATGATCTCTCTCTTTCCGTTCTTTTCCCTCGTCTCTCTCTTTTCTCTGCTTTTCCTCTTTTCTATGAACTCTCTCTTCCCCTTCTTTTCCCTCGACTCTCTCTTTTCCCTGGCTTCCCTCTTCTGCATTAACTCTCTGTTTTAGCTCTTTTTCCCGGCGTCCCTCTTTTCCATGAACTCTCTCTATCCCCTCTTTTCCCTCGTCTCTCTCTTTTCCCTGGTTTTCCTGTTTTCTATGAACTCTCTCTTCCCCCCCTTTTACCTCGACTCTCTCTTTTCCCTGGCTTCCCTCTTCTGCATTAACTCTCTCTTTCCCTTCCTTTCCCTCGACTCTCTGTTTTCGCTGGTTTCCCTCTTCTGCATTAACTCTCTCTTCCCCTTCTTTTCCCTCGACTCTCTCTTTTCCCTGGCTTCCCTCTTCTGCATTAACTCTCTCTTTTAGCTCTTTTCCCGTCGGCTGACTCTTTCCCCTGGCTTCCCTCTTTTCTATGAACTCTCTCCTTCCCTTTTTTTCCCTCGAATCTCTCTTTTCCCTGGCTTCCCTCTTTTCCATGATTTCTCTCATTCCCTTCTTTTTACATCGACTCTCTTTTTCCTGGCTTCCCTCTTCTGCATTAGCTCTTTTAGCTCTTTTCCCTGGCTTCCCTCTTCTGCATTAACTCTCTCTTTCCCTTCTTTCCCCTCGACTGTCTCTTTTACCTGGCTTCCCTCTTTTCCACGAATTCTCTCGTTCCCTTCTTTTTCCCTCGACTCTCTCTTTTCCCTGGTTTCCCTCTTCTGCATTAACTCTTTTAGCTCTTTTCCCCTCGCTTGACTCTTTTCCCTGGATTCCCTCTTTTCAATGAGCTCTCTCTTTCCCCTCTTTTGCCTCCTCTCTCTCTTTCTCCTGGTTTCCCTCTTCTGCATTAACTCTCTCTCTTTTAGCTCTTTTCCCTGGCGTCCCTCTTTTCCATGAACTCTCTATTTCCCTTCTTTTTCCTCGACTCTCTCTTTCGCCTGGTTTCCCTCTTTTGCATTAACTCTCTCTTTTTAGCTCTTTTCCACTCGCCTGAATCTTTTTACCTGGCGTCCCTCTTTTCAATGAACTCTCTCTTCCCTTTGTTTTCCATTGACTCTCTCTTTTCGCTGGTTTCCCTCTTCTGCATTAACTCTCTCTTTCCCGTCTTTTCCCTCGACTCTCTCTTTTCCCTGGCTTCCCTCTTCTGCATTAACTCTCTCTTTCCCTTCCTTTCCCTCGACTCTCTGGTTTCGCTGGTTTCCCTCTTCTGCATTAACTCTCTCTTCCCCTTCTTTTCCATCGACTATCTCTTTTCCCTGGCTTCCCTCTTTTCCATGAACTCTCTCTTTCCCTTCTTTTCCCTCGGCTCTATCTTTTCCCTGGCTTACCTCTTTTCCATGAACTCTCTCTTTCCACTCTTTTCCCTCGTCTCTCTCGTTTCCCTGGTTTTCCTCTTTTTCATGAACTCTCTCCCCCCTTGTTTTCCATTGACTCTCTCTTTTCCGTGGCTTCCCTCTTCTGCATTAACTCTCTCTTTCCCGTCTTTTCCCTCGGTGCTCTCTTTTCGCTGGTTTCCCTCTTCTGCATTAACTCTCTCTTTTAGCTCTTTTCCCCTCGCGTGACTCTTTTCCCTGGCGTCCCTCTTTTCCGTAAACTCTCTGTTTTATCTCTTTTCCCTGGCTTCCCTCTTTTCAAACAGCTCTCTCTTTCCCCTCTTTTCCCTCCACTCTCTCTTTCCCCTGGTTTCCCTCTTTCCATGATCTCTCTCTTTCCGTTCTTTTCCCTCGTCTCTCTCTTTTCTCTGGTTTTCCTGTTTTCTATGAACTCTCTCTTCCCCCTCTTTTACCTCGACTCTCTCTTTTCCCTGGCTTCACTCTTTTTCATGAACTCTCTCTTCCTCTTGTTTTCCATCGACTCTCTCTTTTCCCTGGTTTCCCTCTTCTGCATTAACTCTCTCTTTTAGCTCTTTTCCCCTCGTGTGACTCTTTTCCCTGGCTTCCCTCTTCTGCATTAACTCTCTCTTTCCCCTCTTTTCCCTCGACTCTCTCTTTTCGCTGGTTTCCCTCTTCTGTATTAACTCTCTCCTTTAGCTCTTGTCCCTCGTCTCTCTCTTTTCCCTGGTTTTCCTGTTTTCTATGAACTCTCTCTTCCCCTTGTTTTCCATCGACTCTCTCATTTCCCTGGCTTCCCGCTTTATCATGAACTCTCTCTTCCCCTTGTTTTCCATCGACTCTCTCTTTTCGCTGGTTTCCCTCTTATGCATTAACTCTCTCTTTTAGCTCTTTTCCCCTCGCGTGACCCTTTTCCCTGGCTTCCCTCTTTTCAAAGAGCTCTCTCTTTCCCCTCTTTTCCCTCCACTCTCTCTTTCCCCTGGTTTCCCTCTTTCCATGATCTCTCTCTTTCCGTTCTTTTCCCTCGTCTCTCTCTTTTCTCTGCTTTTCCTCTTTTCTATGAACTCTCTCTTCCCCTTCTTTTCCCTCGACTCTCTCTTTTCCCTGGCTTCCCTCTTCTGCATTAACTCTCTGTTTTAGCTCTTTTTCCCGGCGTCCGTCTTTTCCATGAACTCTCTCTATCCCCTCTTTTCCCTCGTCTCTCTCTTTTCCCTGGTTTTCCTGTTTTCTATGAACTCTCTCTTCCCCCCCTTTTACCTCGACTCTCTCTTTTCCCTGGCTTCCCTCTTCTGCATTAACTCTCTCTTTCCCTTCCTTTCCCTCGACTCTCTGTTTTCGCTGGTTTCCCTCTTCTGCATTAACTCTCTCTTCCCCTTCTTTTCCCTCGACTCTCTCTTTTCCCTGGCTTCCCTCTTCTGCATTAACTCTCTCTTTTAGCTCTTTTCCCGTCGGCTGACTCTTTCCCCTGGCTTCCCTCTTTTCTATGAACTCTCTCCTTCCCTTTTTTTCCCTCGAATCTCTCTTTTCCCTGGCTTCCCTCTTTTCCATGATTTCTCTCATTCCCTTCTTTTTACATCGACTCTCTTTTTCCTGGCTTCCCTCTTCTGCATTAGCTCTTTTAGCTCTTTTCCCTGGCTTCCCTCTTCTGCATTAACTCTCTCTTTCCCTTCTTTCCCCTCGACTGTCTCTTTTACCTGGCTTCCCTCTTTTCCACGAATTCTCTCGTTCCCTTCTTTTTCCCTCGACTCTCTCTTTTCCCTGGTTTCCCTCTTCTGCATTAACTCTTTTAGCTCTTTTCCCCTCGCTTGACTCTTTTCCCTGGATTCCCTCTTTTCAATGAGCTCTCTCTTTCCCCTCTTTTGCCTCCTCTCTCTCTTTCTCCTGGTTTCCCTCTTCTGCATTAACTCTCTCTCTTTTAGCTCTTTTCCCTGGCGTCCCTCTTTTCCATGAACTCTCTATTTCCCTTCTTTTCCCTCGACTCTCTCTTTCGCCTGGTTTCCCTCTTTTGCATTAACTCTCTCTTTTTAGCTCTTTTCCACTCGCCTGAATCTTTTTACCTGGCGTCCCTCTTTTCAATGAACTCTCTCTTCCCTTTGTTTTCCATTGACTCTCTCTTTTCGCTGGTTTCCCTCTTCTGCATTAACTCTCTCTTTCCCGTCTTTTCCCTCGACTCTCTCTTTTCCCTGGCTTCCCTCTTCTGCATTAACTCTCTCTTTCCCTTCCTTTCCCTCGACTCTCTGTTTTCGCTGGTTTCCCTCTTCTGCATTAACTCTCTCTTCCCCTTCTTTTCCATCGACTATCTCTTTTCCCTGGCTTCCCTCTTTTCCATGAACTCTCTCTTTCCCTTCTTTTCCCTCGGCTCTATCTTTTCCCTGGCTTACCTCTTTTCCATGAACTCTCTCTTTCCACTCTTTTCCCTCGTCTCTCTCGTTTCCCTGGTTTTCCTCTTTTTCATGAACTCTCTCCCCCCTTGTTTTCCATTGACTCTCTCTTTTCCGTGGCTTCCCTCTTCTGCATTAACTCTCTCTTTCCCGTCTTTTCCCTCGATGCTCTCTTTTCGCTGGTTTCCCTCTTCTGCATTAACTCTCTCTTTTAGCTCTTTTCCCCTCGCGTGACTCTTTTCCCTGGCGTCCCTCTTTTCCGTAAACTCTCTGTTTTATCTCTTTTCCCTGGCTTCCCTCTTTTCAAACAGCTCTCTCTTTCCCCTCTTTTCCCTCCACTCTCTCTTTCCCCTGGTTTCCCTCTTTCCATGATCTCTCTCTTTCCGTTCTTTTCCCTCGTCTCTCTCTTTTCTCTGGTTTTCCTGTTTTCTATGAACTCTCTCTTCCCCCTCTTTTACCTCGACTCTCTCTTTTCCCTGGCTTCACTCTTTTTCATGAACTCTCTCTTCCTCTTGTTTTCCATCGACTCTCTCTTTTCCCTGGTTTCCCTCTTCTGCATTAACTCTCTCTTTTAGCTCTTTTCCCCTCGTGTGACTCTTTTCCCTGGCTTCCCTCTTCTGCATTAACTCTCTCTTTCCCCTCTTTTCCCTCGACTCTCTCTTTTCGCTGGTTTCCCTCTTCTGTATTAACTCTCTCCTTTAGCTCTTGTCCCTCGTCTCTCTCTTTTCCCTGGTTTTCCTGTTTTCTATGAACTCTCTCTTCCCCTTCTTTTCCGTCGACTCTCTCTTTTCCCTGGCTTCCCTCTTTTTCATGAACTCTCTCTTCCCCTTGTTTCCCATCGACTCTCTCTTTTCCCTGGCTTCCCTCTCCTGCATGAGCTCTCTCTTTCCCTTCTTTTCCCTCGACTCTCTCTTTTTCCTGGCTTCCCTCTTCTGCATTAACTCTCTCTTTTAGCTCTTTTCCCGTCGGCTGACTCTTTCCCCTGGCTTCCCTCTCCTGCATGAACTCTCTCCTTCCCTTTTTTTCCCTCGAATCTCTCTTTTCCCTGGCTTCCCTCTTTTCCATGATTTCTCTCATTCCCTTCTTTTTACATCGACTCTCTTTTTCCTGGCTTCCCTCTTCTGCATTAACTCTTTTAGCTCTTTTCCCCGGCTTCCCTCTTCTGCATTAACTCTCTCTTTCCCCTCTTTTCCATCGACTCTCTCTTTTCCCTGGTTTCCCTCTTCTGCTTTAAACTCTCTCTTTCCCTTCTTTCCCCTCGACTGTCTCTTTTACCTGGCTTCCCTCTTTTCCACGAATTCTCTCGTTCCCTTCTTTTTCCCTCGACTCTCTCTTTTCCCTGGTTTCCCTCTTCTGCATTAACTCTTTTAGCTCTTTTCCCCTCGCTTGGCTCTTTTCCCTGGATTCCCTCTTTTCAATGAGCTCTCTCTTTCCCCTCTTTTGCCTCCTCTCTCTCTTTCTCCTGGTTTCCCTCTTCTGCATTAACTCTCTCTCTTTTAGCTCTTTTCCCTGGCGTCCCTCTTTTCCATGAACTCTCTATTTCCCTTCTTTTCCCTCGACTCTCTCTTTCGCCTGGTTTCCCTCTTTTGCATTAACTCTCTCTTTTTAGCTCTTTTCCACTCGCCTGAATCTTTTTACCTGGCGTCCCTCTTTCCATGATCTCTCTCTTTCTATTCTTTTCCCTCGACTCTCTCTTTTCGCTGGTTTCCCTCTTCTGCATTAATTCTCTCTTTTAGCTCTTTTCCCCTCGCGTGACTCTTTTCCCTGGCTCCCCTCTTTTCTATGAACTCTGTCGTTCCTTTCTTTTCGCTCGTCTCTCTCTTTTCCCTGGTTTTCCTCTTTTCTATGAACTCTCTCCTCCCCCTCTTTTCCCTCGACTCTCTCTTTTCCCTGGCTTCCCTCTTCTGCATGAACTCTCTCTTCCCCTTGTTTTCCATCGACTCTCTCTTTTCGCTGGTTTCCCTCTTCTGCATTAACTCTCTCTTTCCCGTCTTTTCTCTCGACGCTCTCTTTTCGCTGGTTTCCCTCTTCTGCATTAACTCTCTCTTTCCCTTCTTTTCCCTCGACTCTCTCTTTTCGCTGGTTTCCCTCTTCTGCATTAACTCTCTCTTCCCCTTCTTTTCCCTCGTCTCTCTGTTTCCCCTGGTTTTCCTCTTTTCTATGAACTCTCTCTTTCCCTCTTTTCCCTCGACTCTCTCTTTCCCCTGGTTTCCCTCTTTTCTATGAACTCTCTCTTCCCCCTCTTTTCCCTCGACTCTCTCTTTTCCCTGGCTTCCCTCTTCTGCATTAACTCTCTCTTCCCCTTGTTTTCCATCGACTCTCTCATTTCCCTGGCTTCCCGCTTTATCATGAACTCTCTCTTCCCCTTGTTTTCCATCGACTCTCTCTTTTCGCTGGTTTCCCTCTTATGCATTAACTCTCTCTTTTAGCTCTTTTCCCCTCGCGTGACCCTTTTCCCTGGCGTCCCTCTTTTCCATAAACTCTCTGTTTTATCTCTTTTCCCTGGCTTCCCTCTTTTCAAAGAGCTCTCTCTTTCCCCTCTTTTCCCTCCACTCTCTCTTTCCCCTGGTTTCCCTCTTTCCATGATCTCTCTCTTTCCGTTCTTTTCCCTCGTCTCTCTCTTTTCTCTGCTTTTCCTCTTTTCTATGAACTCTCTCTTCCCCTTCTTTTCCCTCGACTCTCTCTTTTCCCTGGCTTCCCTCTTCTGCATTAACTCTCTGTTTTAGCTCTTTTTCCCGGCGTCCCTCTTTTCCATGAACTCTCTCTATCCCCTCTTTTCCCTCGTCTCTCTCTTTTCCCTGGTTTTCCTGTTTTCTATGAACTCTCTCTTCCCCCCCTTTTACCTCGACTCTCTCTTTTCCCTGGCTTCCCTCTTCTGCATTAACTCTCTCTTTCCCTTCCTTTCCCTCGACTCTCTGTTTTCGCTGGTTTCCCTCTTCTGCATTAACTCTCTCTTCCCCTTCTTTTCCCTCGACTCTCTCTTTTCCCTGGCTTCCCTCTTCTGCATTAACTCTCTCTTTTAGCTCTTTTCCCGTCGGCTGACTCTTTCCCCTGGCTTCTCTCTTTTCTATGAACTCTCTCCTTCCCTTTTTTTCCCTCGACTCTCTCTTTTCCCTGGCTTCCCTCTTTTCCATGATTTCTCTCATTCCCTTCTTTTTACATCGACTCTCTTTTTCCTGGCTTCCCTCTTCTGCATTAGCTCTTTTAGCTCTTTTCCCTGGCTTCCCTCTTCTGCATTAACTCTCTCTTTCCCTTCTTTTCCCTCGACTCTCTCTTTTCCCTGGCTTCCCTCTTCTGCATTAACTCTCTGTTTTAGCTCTTTTTCCCGGCGTCCCTCTTTTCCATGAACTCTCTCTATCCCCTCTTTTCCCTCGTCTCTCTCTTTTCCCTGGTTTTCCTGTTTTCTATGAACTCTCTCTTCCCCTTCTTTTCCGTCGACTCTCTCTTTTCCCTGGCTTCCCTCTTTTTCATGAACTCTCTCTTCCCCTTGTTTTCCGTCGACTCTCTCTTTTCCCTGGCTTCCCTCTCCTGCATGAGCTCTCTCTTTCCCTTCTTTTCCCTCGACTCTCTCTTTTTCCTGGCTTCCCTCTTCTGCATTAACTCTCTCTTTTAGCTCTTTTCCCGTCGGCTGACTCTTTCCCCTGGCTTCCCTCTTTTCTATGAACTCTCTCCTTCCCTTTTTTTCCCTCGAATATCTCTTTTCCCTGGTTTTCCTCTTTTCTATGAACTCTCTCCTCCCCCTCTTTTCCCTCGACTCTCTCTTTTCCCTGGCTTCCCTCTTCTGCATGAACTCTCTCTTCCCCTTGTTTTCCATCGACTCTCTCTTTTCGCTGGTTTCCCTCTTCTGCATTAACTCTCTCTTTCCCGTCTTTTCCCTCCACTCTCTCTTTCCCCTGGTTTCCCTCTTTCCATGATCTCTCTCTTTCCGTTCTTTTCCCTCGTCTCTCTCTTTTCCCTGGTTTTCCTCTTCTCCATTAACTCTCTCTTCCCCTTGTTTTCCATCGACTCTCTCTTTTCCCTGGCTTCCCTCTTCTGCATTAACTCTCTCTTTCCCTTCTTTTCCCTCGACTCTCTCTTTTTCCTGGCTTCCCTCTTCTGCATTAACTCTCTCTTTTAGCTCTTTTCCCGTCGGCTGACTCTTTCCCCTGGCTTCCCTCTTTTCTATGAACTCTCTCCTTCCCTTTTTTTCCCTCGACTCTCTCTTTTCCCTGGCTTCCCTCTTCTGCATTAACTCTCTCTTCCCCTTGTTTTCCATCGACTCTCTCATTTCCCTGGCTTCCCGCTTTATCATGAACTCTCTCTTCCCCTTGTTTTCCATCGACTCTCTCTTTTCCTTGGTTTCCCTCTTCTGCATTAACTCTCTCTTTTAGCTCTTTTCCCCTCGCGTGACTCTTTTCCCTGGTTTCCCTCTTCTGCATTAACTCTCTCTTTCCCCTCTTTTCCCTCGACTCTCTCTTTTCGCTGGTTTCCCTCTTCTGCATTAACTCTCTCCTTTAGCTCTTGTCCCTCGTCTCTCTCTTTTCCCTGGTTTTCCTATTTTCTATGAACTCTCTCTTCCCTTCTTTTACCACGACTCTGTCTTTTCCCTGGCTTCACTCTTTTTCATGAACTCTCTCTTCCCCTTGTTTTCCATCGACTCTCTCTTTTCGCTGGTTTCCCTCTTATGCATTAACTCTCTCTTTTAGCTCTTTTCCCCTCGCGTGACTCTTTTCCCTGGCGTCCCTCTGTTCCATAAACTCTCTGTTTTATCTCTTTTCCCTGGCTTCCCTCTTTTTCATGAACTCTCTCTTCCCCTTGTTTTCCATCGACTCTCTCTTTTCCCTGGCTTCCCTCTCCTGCATGAGCTCTCTCTTTCCCTTCTTTTCCCTCGACTCTCTCTTTTTCCTGGATTCCCTCTTCTGCATTAACTCTCTCTTTTAGCTCTTTTCCCGACGGCTGACTCTTTCCCCTGGCTTCCCTCTTTTCTATGAACTCTCTCCTTCCCTTTTTTTCCCTCGAATATCTCTTTTCCCTGGTTTTCCTCTTTTCTATGAACTCTCTCCTCCCCCTCTTTTCCCTCGACTCTCTCTTTTCCCTGGCTTCCCTCTTCTGCATGAACTCTCTCTTCCCCTTGTTTTCCATCGACTCTCTCTTTTCGCTGGTTTCCCTCTTCTGCATTAACTCTCTCTTTCCCGTCTTTTCCCTCGACGCTCTCTTTTCGCTGGTTTCCCTCTTCTGCATTAACTCTCTCTTTCCCTTCTTTTCCCTCGACTCTCTCTTTTCGCTGGTTTCCCTCTTCTGCATTAACTCTCTCTTCCCCTTCTTTTCCCTCGTGTCTCTGTTTCCCCTGGTTTTCCTCTTTTCTATGAACTCTCTCTTCCCCTCTTTTCCCTCGACTCTCTCTTTCCCCTGGTTTCCCTCTTTTCTATGAACTCTCTCTTCCCCCTCTTTTCCCTCGACTCTCTCTTTTCCCTGGCTTCCCTCTTCTGCATTAACTCTCTCTTCCCCTTGTTTTCCATCGACTCTCTCATTTCCCTGGCTTCCCGCTTTATCATGAACTCTCTCTTCCCCTTGTTTTCCATCGACTCTCTCTTTTCGCTGGTTTCCCTCTTATGCATTAACTCTCTCTTTTAGCTCTTTTCCCCTCGCGTGACTCTTTTCCCTGGCGTCCCTCTGTTCCATAAACTCTCTGTTTTATCTCTTTTCCCTGGCTTCCCTCTTTTCAAAGAGCTCTCTCTTTCCCCTCTTTTCCCTCCACTCTCTCTTTCCCCTGGTTTCCCTCTTTCCATGATCTCTCTCTTTCCGTTCTTTTCCCTCGTCTCTCTCTTTTCCCTGGTTTTCCTCTTCTCCATTAACTCTCTCTTCCCCTTGTTTTCCATCGACTCTCTCTTTTCCCTGGCTTCCCTCTTCTGCATTAACTCTCTCTTTCCCTTCTTTTCCCTCGACTCTCTCTTTTTCCTGGCTTCCCTCTTCTGCATTAACTCTCTCTTTTAGCTCTTTTCCCGTCGGCTGACTCTTTCCCCTGGCTTCCCTCTTTTCTATGAACTCTCTCCTTCCCTTTTTTTCCCTCGACTCTCTCTTTTCCCTGGCTTCCCTCTTCTGCATTAACTCTCTCTTCCCCTTCTTTTCCATCGACTCTCTCATTTCCCTGGCTTCCCGCTTTATCATGAACTCTCTCTTCCCCTTGTTTTCCATCGACTCTCTCTTTTCGCTGGTTTCCCTCTTATGCATTAACTCTCTCTTTTAGCTCTTTTCCCCTCGCGTGACTCTTTTCCCTGGCGTCCCTCTTTTCCATAAACTCTCTGTTTTATCTCTTTTCCCTGGCTTCCCTCTTTTCAAAGAGCTCTCTCTTTCCCCTCTTTTCCCTCCACTCTCTCTTTCCCCTGGTTTCCCTCTTTCCATGATCTCTCTCTTTCCGTTCTTTTCCCTCGTCTCTCTCTTTTCCCTGGTTTCCCTCTTCTGCATTAACTCTCTCTTTCCCTTCTTTTCCCTCGACTCTCTCTTTTTCCTGGCTTCCCTCTTCTGCATTAACTCTCTCTTTTAGCTCTTTTCCCGTCGGCTGACTCTTTCCCCTGGCTTCCCTCTTTTCTATGAACTCTCTCCTTCCCTTTTTTTCCCTCGACTCTCTCTTTTCCCTGGCTTCCCTCTTCTGCATTAACTCTCTCTTCCCCTTGTTTTCCATCGACTCTCTCATTTCCCTGGCTTCCCGCTTTATCATGAACTCTCTCTTCCCCTTGTTTTCCATCGACTCTCTCTTTTCCTTGGTTTCCCTCTTCTGCATTAACTCTCTCTTTTAGCTCTTTTCCCCTCGCGTGACTCTTTTCCCTGGTTTCCCTCTTCTGCATTAACTCTCTCTTTCCCCTCTTTTCCCTCGACTCTCTCTTTTCGCTGGTTTCCCTCTTCTGCATTAACTCTCTCCTTTAGCTCTTGTCCCTCGTCTCTCTCTTTTCCCTGGTTTTCCTGTTTTCTATGAACTCTCTCTTCCCCTTCTTTTCCGTCGACTCTCTCTTTTCCCTGGCTTCCCTCTTTTTCATGAACTCTCTCTTCCCCTTGTTTTCCATCGACTCTCTCTTTTCGCTGGTTTCCCTCTTATGCATTAACTCTCTCTTTTAGCTCTTTTCCCCTCGCGTGACTCTTTTCCCTGGCGTCCCTCTGTTCCATAAACTCTCTGTTTTATCTCTTTTCCCTGGCTTCCCTCTTTTTCATGAACTCTCTCTTCCCCTTGTTTTCCATCGACTCTCTCTTTTCCCTGGCTTCCCTCTCCTGCATGAGCTCTCTCTTTCCCTTCTTTTCCCTCGACTCTCTCTTTTTCCTGGCTTCCCTCTTCTGCATTAACTCTCTCTTTTAGCTCTTTTCCCGTCGGCTGACTCTTTCCCCTGGCTTCCCTCTTTTCTATGAACTCTCTCCTTCCCTTTTTTTCCCTCGAATATCTCTTTTCCCTGGTTTTCCTCTTTTCTATGAACTCTCTCCTCCCCCTCTTTTCCCTCGACTCTCTCTTTTCCCTGGCTTCCCTCTTCTGCATGAACTCTCTCTTCCCCTTGTTTTCCATCGACTCTCTCTTTTCGCTGGTTTCCCTCTTCTGCATTAACTCTCTCTTTCCCGTCTTTTCCCTCGACGCTCTCTTTTCGCTGGTTTCCCTCTTCTGCATTAACTCTCTCTTCCCCTTGTTTTCCATCGACTCTCTCTTTTCGCTGGTTTCCCTCTTATGCATTAACTCTCTCTTTTAGCTCTTTTCCCCTCGCGTGACTCTTTTCCCTGGCGTCCCTCTGTTCCATAAACTCTCTGTTTTATCTCTTTTCCCTGGCTTCCCTCTTTTCAAAGAGCTCTCTCTTTCCCCTCTTTTCCCTCCACTCTCTCTTTCCCCTGGTTTCCCTCTTTCCATGATCTCTCTCTTTCCGTTCTTTTCCCTCGTCTCTCTCTTTTCCCTGGTTTTCCTCTTCTCCATTAACTCTCTCTTCCCCTTGTTTTCCATCGACTCTCTCTTTTCCCTGGCTTCCCTCTTCTGCATTAACTCTCTCTTTCCCTTCTTTTCCCTCGACTCTCTCTTTTTCCTGGCTTCCCTCTTCTGCATTAACTCTCTCTTTTAGCTCTTTTCCCGTCGGCTGACTCTTTCCCCTGGCTTCCCTCTTTTCTATGAACTCTCTCCTTCCCTTTTTTTCCCTCGACTCTCTCTTTTCCCTGGCTTCCCTCTTCTGCATTAACTCTCTCTTCCCCTTCTTTTCCATCGACTCTCTCATTTCCCTGGCTTCCCGCTTTATCATGAACTCTCTCTTCCCCTTGTTTTCCATCGACTCTCTCTTTTCGCTGGTTTCCCTCTTATGCATTAACTCTCTCTTTTAGCTCTTTTCCCCTCGCGTGACTCTTTTCCCTGGCGTCCCTCTTTTCCATAAACTCTCTGTTTTATCTCTTTTCCCTGGCTTCCCTCTTTTCAAAGAGCTCTCTCTTTCCCCTCTTTTCCCTCCACTCTCTCTTTCCCCTGGTTTCCCTCTTTCCATGATCTCTCTCTTTCCGTTCTTTTCCCTCGTCTCTCTCTTTTCCCTGGTTTCCCTCTTCTGCATTAACTCTCTCTTTCCCTTCTTTTCCCTCGACTCTCTCTTTTTCCTGGCTTCCCTCTTCTGCATTAACTCTCTCTTTTAGCTCTTTTCCCGTCGGCTGACTCTTTCCCCTGGCTTCCCTCTTTTCTATGAACTCTCTCCTTCCCTTTTTTTCCCTCGACTCTCTCTTTTCCCTGGCTTCCCTCTTCTGCATTAACTCTCTCTTCCCCTTGTTTTCCATCGACTCTCTCATTTCCCTGGCTTCCCGCTTTATCATGAACTCTCTCTTCCCCTTGTTTTCCATCGACTCTCTCTTTTCCTTGGTTTCCCTCTTCTGCATTAACTCTCTCTTTTAGCTCTTTTCCCCTCGCGTGACTCTTTTCCCTGGTTTCCCTCTTCTGCATTAACTCTCTCTTTCCCCTCTTTTCCCTCGACTCTCTCTTTTCGCTGGTTTCCCTCTTCTGCATTAACTCTCTCCTTTAGCTCTTGTCCCTCGTCTCTCTCTTTTCCCTGGTTTTCCTGTTTTCTATGAACTCTCTCTTCCCCTTCTTTTCCGTCGACTCACTCTTTTCCCTGGCTTCCCTCTTTTTCATGAACTCTCTCTTCCCCTTGTTTTCCATCGACTCTCTCTTTTCGCTGGTTTCCCTCTTATGCATTAACTCTCTCTTTTAGCTCTTTTCCCCTCGCGTGACTCTTTTCCCTGGCGTCCCTCTGTTCCATAAACTCTCTGTTTTATCTCTTTTCCCTGGCTTCCCTCTTTTTCATGAACTCTCTCTTCCCCTTGTTTTCCATCGACTCTCTCTTTTCCCTGGCTTCCCTCTCCTGCATGAGCTCTCTCTTTCCCTTCTTTTCCCTCGACTCTCTCTTTTTCCTGGCTTCCCTCTTCTGCATTAACTCTCTCTTTTAGCTCTTTTCCCGTCGGCTGACTCTTTCCCCTGGCTTCCCTCTTTTCTATGAACTCTCTCCTTCCCTTTTTTTCCCTCGAATATCTCTTTTCCCTGGTTTTCCTCTTTTCTATGAACTCTCTCCTCCCCCTCTTTTCCCTCGACTCTCTCTTTTCCCTGGCTTCCCTCTTCTGCATGAACTCTCTCTTCCCCTTGTTTTCCATCGACTCTCTCTTTTCGCTGGTTTCCCTCTTCTGCATTAACTCTCTCTTTCCCGTCTTTTCCCTCGACGCTCTCTTTTCGCTGGTTTCCCTCTTCTGCATTAACTCTCTCTTCCCCTTGTTTTCCATCGACTCTCTCTTTTCGCTGGTTTCCCTCTTCTGCATTAACTCTCTCTTTCCCTTCTTTTCCCTCGACTCTCTCTTTTTCCTGGCTTCCCTCTTCTGCATTAACTCTCTCTTTTAGCTCTTTTCCCGTCGGCTGACTCTTTCCCCTGGCTTCCCTCTTTTCTATGAACTCTCTCCTTCCCTTTTTTTTCCCTCGACTCTCTCTTTTCCCTGGCTTCCCTCTTCTGCATTAACTCTCTCTTCCCCTTGTTTTCCATCGACTCTCTCATTTCCCTGGCTTCCCGCTTTATCATGAACTCTCTCTTCCCCTTGTTTTCCATCGACTCTCTCTTTTCGCTGGTTTCCCTCTTATGCATTAACTCTCTCTTTTAGCTCTTTTCCCCTCGCGTGACTCTTTTGCCTGGCGTCCCTCTTTTCCATAAACTCTCTGTTTTATCTCTTTTCCCTGGCTTCCCCCTTTTCAAGAGCTCTCTCTTTCCCCTCTTTTCCCTCCACTCTCTCTTTCCCCTGGTTTCCCTCTTTCCATGATCTCTCTCTTTCCGTTCTTTTCCCTCGTCTCTCTCTTTTCCCTGGTTTTCCTCTTTTCTATGAACTCTCTCTTCCCCTTCTTTTACCTCGACTCTCTCTTTTCCCTGGCTTCCCTCTTCTGCATTAACTCTCTGTTTTAGCTCTTTTTCCCGGCGTCCCTCTTTTCCATGAACTCTCTCTATCCCCTCTTTTCCCTCGTCTCTCTCTTTTCCCTGGTTTTCCTATTTTCTATGAACTCTCTCTTCCCTTCTTTTACCACGACTCTCTCTTTTCCCTGGCTTCACTCTTTTTCATGAACTCTCTCTTCCCCTTGTTTTCCATCGACTCTCTCTTTTCCTTGGTTTCCCTCTTCTGCATTAACTCTCTCTTTTAGCTCTTTTCCCCTCGCGTGACTCTTTTCCCTGGTTTCCCTCTTCTGCATTAACTCTCTCTTTCCCCTCTTTTCCCTCGACTCTCTCTTTTCGCTGGTTTCCCTCTTCTGCATTAACTCTCTCCTTTAGCTCTTGTCCCTCGTCTCTCTCTTTTCCCTGGTTTTCCTGTTTTCTATGAACTCTCTCTTCCCCTTCTTTTCCGTCGACTCTCTCTTTTCCCTGGCTTCCCTCTTTTTCATGAACTCTCTCTTCCCCTTGTTTTCCATCGACTCTCTCTTTTCGCTGGTTTCCCTCTTATGCATTAACTCTCTCTTTTAGCTCTTTTCCCCTCGCGTGACTCTTTTCCCTGGCGTCCCTCTGTTCCATAAACTCTCTATTTTATCTCTTTTCCCTGGCTTCCCTCTTTTTCATGAACTCTCTCCCCCCTTGTTTTCCATTGACTCTCTCTTTTCCGTGGCTTCCCTCTTCTGCATTAACTCTCTCTTTCCCGTCTTTTCCCTCGACTCTCTATTTTCCCTGGCTTCCCTCTTCTGCATTAACTCTCTCTTTCCCTTCCTTTCCCTCGACTCTCTGTTTTCGCTGGTTTCCCTCTTCTGCATTAACTCTCTCTTCCCCTTCTTTTCCATCGACTATCTCTTTTCCCTGGCTTCCCTCTTTTCCATGAACTCTCTCTTTCCCTTCTTTTCCCTCGGCTCTATCTTTTCCCTGGCTTACCTCTTTTCCATGAACTGTCTCTTTCCACTCTTTTCCCTCGTCTCTCTCGTTTCCCTGGTTTTCCTCTTTTCTATGAACTCTCTCTTTCCCGTCTTTTCCCTCGACTCTCTCTTTTCCCAGGCTTCCCTCTTTTTCATGAACTCTCTCCCCCCTTGTTTTCCATTGACTCTCTCTTTTCCGTGGCTTCCCTCTTCTGCATTAACTCTCTCTTTCCCGTCTTTTCCCTCGACTCTCTCTTTTCCCTGGCTTCCCTCTTTTCAATGAACTCTCTCTTCCCCTTGTTTTCCATTGACTCTCTGTTTTCGCTGGTTTCCCTCTTCTGCATTAACTCTCTCTTTCCCTTCTTTTCCCTCGACTCTCTCTTTTCCCTGGCTTCCCTCTTCTGCATTAACTCTCTCTTCCCCATCTTTTCCATCGACTCTCTCTTTTCCCTGGTTTCCCTCTTATGCATTAACTCTCTTTTCCCCCTCTTTTCCCTCGACTCTCTCTTTTCGCTGGTTTCCCTCTTCTGCATTAACTCTCTCCTTTAGCTCTTTTCCCTCGTCTCTCTCTTTTCCCTGGTTTTCCTGTTTTCTATGAACTCTCTCTTCCCCTTCTTTTACCTCGACTCTCTCTTTTCCCTGGCTTCCCTCTTCTGCATTAACTCTCTCTTTCCCTTCTTTTCCCTCGTCTCTCTCTTTTCTCTGGTTTTCCTCTTTTCTATGAACTCTCTCTTCCCCTTCTTTTCCCTCGACTCTCTCTTTCGCCTGGTTTCCCTCTTTTGCATTAACTCTCTCTTTTTAGCTCTTTTCCACTCGCCTGAATCTTTTTACCTGGCGTCCCTCTTTCCATGATCTCTCTCTTTCTATTCTTTTCCCTCGACTGTCTCTTTTCGCTGGTTTCCCTCTTCTGCATTAACTCTCTCTTCCCCTTCTTTTCCATCGACTCTCTCTTTTCCCTGGCTTCCCTCTTTTCCATGATCTCTCTCTTTCCCTTCTTTTCCCTTGTCTCTATCTTTTCCATGACTTGTCTCTTTTCCATGAACTCTCTCTTTCCACTCTTTTCCCTCGTCTCTCTCTTTTCCCTGGTTTTCCTCTTTTCTATGAACTCTCTCTTTCCCGTCTTTTCCCTCGACTCTCTCTTTTCCCTGGCTTCCCTCTTTTCAATGAACTCTCTCTTCCCCTTGTTTTCCATTGACTCTCTCTTTTCGCTGGTTTCCCTCTTCTGCATTAACTCTCTCTTTCCCTTCTTTTCCCTCGACTCTCTCTTTTCCCTGGCTTCCCTCTTCTGCATTAACTCTCTCTTTCCCTTCCTTTCCCTCGACTCTCTGTTTTCGCTGGTTTCCCTCTTCTGCATTAACTCTCTCTTCCCCTTCTTTTCCATCGACTCTCTCTTTTCCCTGGCTTCCCTCTTTTCCATGAACTCTCTCTTACCCTTCTTTTCCCTCGGCTCTATCTTTTCCCTGGCTTACCTCTTTTCCATGAACTCTCTCTTTCCACTCTTTTCCCTCGTCTCTCTCTTTTCCCTGGTTTTCCTCTTTTCTATGAACTCTCTCTTTCCTGTCTTTTCCCTCGACTCTCTCTTTTCCCTGGCTTCCCTCTTTTCAATGAACTCTCTCTTCCCTTTGTTTTCCATTGACTCTCTCTTTTCGCTGGTTTCCCTCTTCTGCATTAACTCTCTCTTTCCCGTCTTTTCCCTCGACTCTCTCTTTTCCCTGGCTTCCCTCTTCTGCATTAACTCTCTCTTTCCCTTCCTTTCCCTCGACTCTCTGTTTTCGCTGGTTTCCCTCTTCTGCATTAACTCTCTCTTCCCCTTCTTTTCCATCGACTATCTCTTTTCACTGGCTTCCCTCTTTTCCATGAACTCTCTCTTTCCCTTCTTTTCCCTCGGCTCTATCTTTTCCCTGGCTTACCTCTTTTCCATGAACTCTCTCTTTCCACTCTTTTCCCTCGTCTCTCTCGTTTCCCTGGTTTTCCTCTTTTCTATGAACTCTCTCTTTCCCGTCTTTTCCCTCGACTCTCTCTTTTCCCAGGCTTCCCTCTTTTTCATGAACTCTCTCCCCCCTTGTTTTCCATTGACTCTCTCTTTTCCCTGGCTTCCCTCTTCTGCATTAACTCTCTCTTCCCCTTGTTTTCCATCGACTCTCTCATTTCCCTGGCTTCCCGCTTTATCATGAACTCTCTCTTCCCCTTGTTTTCCATCGACTCTCTCTTTTCGCTGGTTTCCCTCTTATGCATTAACTCTCTCTTTTAGCTCTTTTCCCCTCGCGTGACTCTTTTCCCTGGCGTCCCTCTTTTCCATAAACTCTCTGTTTTATCTCTTTTCCCTGGCTTCCCCCTTTTCAAAGAGCTCTCTCTTTCCCCTCTTTTCCCTCCACTCTCTCTTTCCCCTGGTTTCCCTCTTTCCATGATCTCTCTCTTTCCGTTCTTTTCCCTCGTCTCTCTCTTTTCCCTGGTTTTCCTCTTTTCTATGAACTCTCTCTTCCCCTTCTTTTACCTCGACTCTCTCTTTTCCCTGGCTTCCCTCTTCTGCATTAAATCTCTCTTTCCCCTCTTTTCCCTCGACTCTCTCTTTTCGCTGGTTTCCCTCTTCTGCATTAACTCTCTCCTTTAGCTCTTGTCCCTCGTCTCTCTCTTTTCCCTGGTTTTCCTGTTTTCTATGAACTCTCTCTTCCCTTCTTTTACCACGACTCTCTCTTTTCCCTGGCTTCACTCTTTTTCATGAACTCTCTCTTCCCCTTGTTTTCCATCGACTCTCTCTTTTCCTTGGTTTCCCTCTTCTGCATTAACTCTCTCTTTCCCCTCTTTTCCCTCGACTCTCTCTTTTCGCTGGTTTCCCTCTTCTGCATTAACTCTCTCCTTTAGCTCTTGTCCCTCGTCTCTCTCTTTTCCCTGGTTTTCCTGTTTTCTATGAACTCTCTCTTCCCCTTCTTTTCCGTCGACTCTCTCTTTTCCCTGGCTTCCCTCTTTTTCATGAACTCTCTCTTCCCCTTGTTTTCCATCGACTCTCTCTTTTCGCTGGTTTCCCTCTTATGCATTAACTCTCTCTTTTAGCTCTTTTCCCCTCGCGTGACTCTTTTCCCTGGCGTCCCTCTGTTCCATAAACTCTCTATTTTATCTCTTTTCCCTGGCTTCCCTCTTTTTCATGAACTCTCTCCCCCCTTGTTTTCCATTGACTCTCTCTTTTCCGTGGCTTCCCTCTTCTGCATTAACTCTCTCTTTCCCGTCTTTTCCCTCGACTCTCTCTTTTCCCTGGCTTCCCTCTTCTGCATTAACTCTCTCTTTCCCTTCCTTTCCCTCGACTCTCTGTTTTCGCTGGTTTCCCTCTTCTGCATTAACTCTCTCTTCCCCTTCTTTTCCATCGACTATCTCTTTTCCCTGGCTTCCCTCTTTTCCATGAACTCTCTCTTTCCCTTCTTTTCCCTCGGCTCTATCTTTTCCCTGGCTTACCTCTTTTCCATGAACTGTCTCTTTCCACTCTTTTCCCTCGTCTCTCTCGTTTCCCTGGTTTTCCTCTTTTCTATGAACTCTCTCTTTCCCGTCTTTTCCCTCGACTCTCTCTTTTCCCAGGCTTCCCTCTTTTTCATGAACTCTCTCCCCCCTTGTTTTCCATTGACTCTCTCTTTTCCCTGGCTTCCCTCTTCTGCATTAACTCTCTCTTCCCCTTGTTTTCCATCGACTCTCTCATTTCCCTGGCTTCCCGCTTTATCATGAACTCTCTCTTCCCCTTGTTTTCCATCGACTCTCTCTTTTCGCTGGTTTCCCTCTTATTCATTAACTCTCGATTTTAGCTCTTTTCCCCTCGCGTGACTCTTTTCCCTGGCGTCCCTCTTTTCCATAAACTCTCTGTTTTATCTCTTTTCCCTGGCTTCCCTCTTTTCAAAGAGCTCTCTCTTTCCCCTCTTTTCCCTCCACTCTCTCTTTCCCCTGGTTTCCCTCTTTCCATGATCTCTCTCTTTCCGTTCTTTTCCCTCGTCTCTCTCTTTTCCCTGGTTTTCCTCTTCTGCATTAACTCTCTCTTCCCCTTGTTTTCCATCGACTCTCTCTTTTCCCTGGTTTCCCTCTTCTGCATTAACTCTCTCTTTCCCTTCTTTTCCCTCGACTCTCTCTTTTTCCTGGCTTCCCTCTTCTGCATTAACTCTCTCTTTTAGCTCTTTTCCCGTCGGCTGACTCTTTCCCCTGGCTTCCCTCTTTTCTATGAACTCTCTCCTTCCCTTTTTTTCCCTCGACTCTCTCTTTTCCCTGGCTTCCCTCTTCTGCATTAACTCTCTCTTCCCCTTGTTTTCCATCGACTCTCTCATTGCCCTGGCTTCCCGCTTTATCATGAACTCTCTCTTCCCCTTGTTTTCATCGACTCTCTCTTTTCGCTGGTTTCCCTCTTATGCATTAACTCTCTCTTTTAGCTCTTTTCCCCTCGCGTGACTCTTTTCCCTGGCGTCCCTCTTTTCCATAAACTCTCTGTTTTATCTCTTTTCCCTGGCTTCCCTCTTTTCAAAGAGCTCTCTCTTTCCCCTCTTTTCCCTCCACTCTCTCTTTCCCCTGGTTTCCCTCTTTCCATGATCTCTCTCTTTCCGTTCTTTTCCCTCGTCTCTCTCTTTTCCCTGGTTTTCCTCTTTTCTATGAACTCTCTCTTCCCCTTCTTTTACCTCGACTCTCTCTTTTCCCTGGCTTCCCTCTTCTGCATTAACTCTCTGTTTTAGCTCTTTTTCCCGGCGTCCCTCTTTTCCATGAACTCTCTCTATCCCCTCTTTTCCCTCGTCTCTCTCTTTTCCCTGGTTTTCCTATTTTCTATGAACTCTCTCTTCCCTTGTTTTACCACGACTCTCTCTTTTCCCTGGCTTCACTCTTTTTCATGAACTCTCTCTTCCCCTTGTTTTCCATCGACTCTCTCTTTTCCTTGGTTTCCCTCTTCTGCATTAACTCTCTCTTTTAGCTCTTTTCCCCTCGCGTGACTCTTTTCCCTGGTTTCCCTCTTCTGCATTAACTCTCTCTTTCCCCTCTTTCCCTCGACTCTCTCTTTTCGCTGGTTTCCCTCTTCTGCATTAACTCTCTCCTTTAGCTCTTGTCCCTCGTCTCTCTCTTTTCCCTGGTTTTCCTGTTTTCTATGAACTCTCTCTTCCCCTTCTTTTCCGTCGACTCTCTCTTTTCCCTGGCTTCCCTCTTTTTCATGAACTCTCTCTTCCCCTTGTTTTCCATCGACTCTCTCTTTTCGCTGGTTTCCCTCTTATGCATTAACTCTCTCTTTTAGCTCTTTTCCCCTCGCGTGACTCTTTTCCCTGGCGTCCCTCTGTTCCATAAACTCTGTATTTTATCTCTTTTCCCTGGCTTCCCTCTTTTTCATGAACTCTCTCCCCCCTTGTTTTCCATTGACTCTCTCTTTTCCGTGGCTTCCCTCTTCTGCATTAACTCTCTCTTTCCCGTCTTTTCCCTCGACTCTCTCTTTTCCCTGGCTTCCCTCTTTTGCATTAACTCTCTCTTTCCCTTCCTTTCCCTCGACTCTCTGTTTTCGCTGGTTTCCCTCTTCTGCATTAACTCTCTCTTCCCCTTCTTTTCCATCGACTATCTCTTTTCCCTGGCTTCCCTCTTTTCCATGAACTCTCTCTTTCCCTTCTTTTCCCTCGGCTCTATCTTTTCCCTGGCTTACCTCTTTTCCATGAACTGTCTCTTTCCACTCTTTTCCCTCGTCTCTCTCGTTTCCCTGGTTTTCCTCTTTTCTATGAACTCTCTCTTTCCCGTCTTTTCCCTCGACTCTCTCTTTTCCCAGGCTTCCCTCTTTTTCATGAACTCTCTCCCCCCTTGTTTTCCATTGACTCTCTCTTTTCCGTGGCTTCCCTCTTCTGCATTAACTCTCTCTTTCCCGTCTTTTCCCTCGACTCTCTCTTTTCCCTGGCTTCCCTCTTTTCAATGAACTCTCTCTTCCCCTTGTTTTCCATTGACTCTCTCTTTTCGCTGGTTTCCCTCTTCTGCATTAACTCTCTCTTTCCCTTCTTTTCCCTCGACTCTCTCTTTTCCCTGGCTTCCCTCTTCTGCATTAACTCTCTCTTCCCCATCTTTTCCATCGACTCTCTCTTTTCCGTGGTTTCCCTCTTATGCATTAACTCTCTTTTCCCCCTCTTTTCCCTCGACTCTCTCTTTTCGCTGGTTTCCCTTTCTGCATTAACTCTCTCCTTTAGCTCTTTTCCCTCGTCTCTCTCTTTTCCCTGGTTTTCCTGTTTTCTATGAACTCTCTCTTCCCCTTCTTTTACCTCGACTCTCTCTTTTCCCTGGCTTCCCTCTTCTGCATTAACTCTCTCTTTCCCTTCTTTTCCCTCGTCTCTCTCTTTTCTCTGGTTTTCCTCTTTTCTATGAACTCTCTCTTCCCCTTCTTTTACCTCGACTCTCTCTTTTCCCTGGCTTCCCTCTTCTGCATTAACTCTCTGTTTTAGCTCTTTTTCCCGGCGTCCCTCTTTTCCATGAACTCTCTCTATCCCCTCTTTTCCCTCGACTCTCTCTTTTCCCTGGTTTTCCTGTTTTCTATGAACTCTCTCTTCCCCCTATTTTACCTCGACTCTCTCTTTTCCCTGGCTTCACTCTTTTTCATGAACTCTCTCTTCCTCTTGTTTTGCATCGACTCTCTCTTTTCCCTGGTTTCCCTCTTCTGCATTAACTCTCTCTTTTAGCTCTTTTCCCCTCGTGTGACTCTTTTCCCTGGCTTCCCTCTTCTGCATTAACTCTCTCTTTCCCCTCTTTTCCCTCGACTCTCTCTTTTCGCTGGTTTCCCTCTTCTGCATTAACTCTCTCCTTTAGCTCTTGTCCCTCGTCTCTCTCTTTTCCCTGGTTTTCCTGTTTTCTATGAACTCTCTCTTCCCCTTCTTTTCCGTCGACTCTCTCTTTTCCCTGGCTTCCCTCTTTTTCATGAACTCTCTCTTCCCTTCGTTTTCCATCGACTCTCTCTTTTCCCTGGCTTCCCTCTCCTGCATGAGCTCTCTCTTTCCCTTCTTTTCCCTCGACTCTCTCTTTTTCCTGGCTTCCCTCTTCTGCATTAACTCTCTCCTTTAGCTCTTTTCCCGTCGGCTGACTCTTTCCCCTGGCTTCCCTCTTTTCTATGAACTCTCTCCTTCCCTTTTTTCCCCTCGAATCTCTCTTTTCCCTGGCTTCCCTCTTTTCCATGATTTCTCTCATTCCCTTCTTTTTACATCGACTCTCTTTTTCCTGGCTTCCCTCTTCTGCATTAACTCTTTTAGCTCTTTTCCCCGGCTTCCCTCTTCTGCATTAACTCTCTCTTTCCCCTCTTTTCCATCGACTCTCTCTTTTCCCTGGTGTCCCTCTTCTGCTTTAAACTCTCTCTTTCCCTTCTTTCCCCTCGACTGTCTCGTTTACCTGGCTTCCCTCTTTTCCACGAATTCTCTCGTTCCCTTCTTTTTCCCTCGACTCTCTCTTTTCCCTGGTTTCCCTCTTCTGCATTAACTCTTTTAGCTCTTTTCCCCTCGCTTGACTCTTTTCCCTGGATTCCCTCTTTTCAATGAGCTCTCTCTTTCCCCTCTTTTGCCTCCTCTCTCTCTTTCTCCTGGTTTCCCTTTTCTGCATTAACTCTCTCTCTTTTAGCTCTTTTCCCTGGCGTCCCTCTTTTCCATGAACTCTCTATTTCCCTTCTTTTCCCTCGACTCTCTCTTTCGCCTGGTTTCCCTCTTTTGCATTAACTCTCTCTTTTTAGCTCTTTTCCACTCGCCTGAATCTTTTTACCTGGCGTCCCTCTTTCCATGATCTCTCTCTTTCTGTTCTTTTCCCTCGACTCTCTCTTTTCGCTGGTTTCCCTCTTCTGCATTAATTCTCTCTTTTAGCTCTTTTCCCCTCGCGTGACTCTTTTCCCTGGCTTCCCTCTTTTCTATGAACTCTCTCGTTCCTTTCTTTTCGCTCGTCTCTCTCTTTTCCCTGGTTTTCCTCTTTTCTATGAACTCTCTCTTTCCCTTCTTTTCCCTCGACTCTCTCTTTTTCCTGGCTTCCCTCTTCTGCATGAACTCTCTCTTTCCCTTCCTTTCCCTCGACTCTCTGTTTTCGCTGGTTTCCCTCTTCTGCATTAACTCTCTCTTCCCCTTCTTTTCCATCGACTATCTCTTTTCCCTGGCTTCCCTCTTTTCCATGAACTCTCTCTTTCCCTTCTTTTCCCTCGCCTCTATCTTTTCCCTGGCTTCCCTCTTTTCCATGAACTCTCTCTTTCCACTCTTTTCCCTCGTCTCTCTCGTTTCCCTGGTTTTCCTCTTTTCTATGAACTCTCTCTTTCCCGTCTTTTCTCTCGACTCTCTCTTTTCCCAGGCTTCCCTCTTTTTCATGAACTCTCTCCCCCCTTGTTTTCCATTGACTCTCTCTTTTCCGTGGCTTCCCTCTTCTGCATTAACTCTCTCTTTCCCGTCTTTTCCCTCGATGCTCTCTTTTCGCTGGTTTCCCTCTTCTGCATTAACTCTCTCTTTTAGCTCTTTTCCCCTCGCGTGACTCTTTTCCCTGGCGTCCCTCTTTTCCATAAACTCTCTGTTTTATCTCTTTTCCCTGGCTTCCCTCTTTTCAAACAGCTCTCTCTTTCCCCTCTTTTCCCTCCACTCTCTCTTTCCCCTCGTTTCCCTCTTTCCATGATCTCTCTCTTTCCGTTCTTTTCCCTCGTCTCTCTCTTTTCTCTGGTTTTCCTCTTTTCTATGAACTCTCTCTTCCCCTTCTTTTCCCTCGACTCTCTCTTTTCCCTGGCTTCCCTCTTCTGCATTAACTCTCTGTTTTAGCTCTTTTTCCCGGCGTCCCTCTTTTCCATGAACTCTCTCTATCCCCTCTTTTCCCTCGTCTCTCTCTTTTCCCTGGTTTTCCGGTTTTCTCTGAACTCTCTCTTACCCCTCTTTTACCTCGACTCTCTCTTTTCCCTGGCTTCCCTCTTCTGCATTAACTCTCTCTTTCCCTTCTTTTCCCTCGACTCTCTCTTTTCCCTGGCTTCCCTCTTCTGCATTAACTCTCTCTTTCCCTTCTTTCCCCTCGACTGTCTCTTTTCCCTGGCTTCCCTCTTTTCCATGAATTCTCTCGTTCCCTTCTTTTTCCCTCGACTCTCTCTTTTCCCTGGTTTCCCTCTTCTGCATTAACTCTTTTAGCTCTTTTCCCCTCGCTTGACTCTTTTCCCTGGATTCCCTCTTTTCAATGAGCTCTCTCTTTCCCCTCTTTTGCCTCCTCTCTCTCTTTCTCCTGGTTTCCCTCTTCTGCATTAACTCTCTCTCTTTTAGCTCTTTTCCCTGGCGTCCCTCTTTTCCATGAACTCTCTATTTCCCTTCTTTTCCCTCGACTCTCTCTTTCGCCTGGTTTCCCTCTTTTGCATTAACTCTCTCTTTTTAGCTCTTTTCCACTCGCCTGAATCTTTTTACCTGGCGTCCCTCTTTCCATGATCTCTCTCTTTCTATTCTTTTCCCTCGACTGTCTCTTTTCGCTGGTTTCCCTCTTCTGCATTAACTCTCTCTTCCCCTTCTTTTCCATCGACTCTCTCTTTTCCCTGGCTTCCCTCTTTTCCATGATCTCTCTCTTTCCCTTCTTTTCCCTTGTCTCTATCTTTTCCATGACTTGTCTCTTTTCCATGAACTCTCTCTTTCCACTCTTTTCCCTCGTCTCTCTCTTTTCCCTGGTTTTCCTCTTTTCTATGAACTCTCTCTTTCCCGTCTTTTCCCTCGACTCTCTCTTTTCCCTGGCTTCCCTCTTTTCAATGAACTCTCTCTTCCCCTTGTTTTCCATTGACTCTCTCTTTTCCTTGGTTTCCCTCTTCTGCATTAACTCTCTCTTTTAGCTCTTTTCCCCTCGCGTGACTCTTTTCCCTGGTTTCCCTCTTCTGCATTAACTCTCTCTTTCCCCTCTTTTCCCTCGACTCTCTCTTTTCGCTGGTTTCCCTCTTCTGCATTAACTCTCTCCTTTAGCTCTTGTCCCTCGTCTCTCTCTTTTCCCTGGTTTTCCTGTTTTCTATGAACTCTCTCTTCCCCTTCTTTTCCGTCGACTCTCTCTTTTCCCTGGCTTCCCTCTTTTTCATGAACTCTCTCTTCCCCTTGTTTTCCATCGACTCTCTCTTTTCGCTGGTTTCCCTCTTATGCATTAACTCTCTCTTTTAGCTCTTTTCCCCTCGCGTGACTCTTTTCCCTGGCGTCCCTCTGTTCCATAAACTCTGTATTTTATCTCTTTTCCCTGGCTTCCCTCTTTTTCATGAACTCTCTCCCCCCTTGTTTTCCATTGACTCTCTCTTTTCCGTGGCTTCCCTCTTCTGCATTAACTCTCTCTTTCCCGTCTTTTCCCTCGACTCTCTCTTTTCCCTGGCTTCCCTCTTTTGCATTAACTCTCTCTTTCCCTTCCTTTCCCTCGACTCTCTGTTTTCGCTGGTTTCCCTCTTCTGCATTAACTCTCTCTTCCCCTTCTTTTCCATCGACTATCTCTTTTCCCTGGCTTCCCTCTTTTCCATGAACTCTCTCTTTCCCTTCTTTTCCCTCGGCTCTATCTTTTCCCTGGCTTACCTCTTTTCCATGAACTGTCTCTTTCCACTCTTTTCCCTCGTCTCTCTCGTTTCCCTGGTTTTCCTCTTTTCTATGAACTCTCTCTTTCCCGTCTTTTCCCTCGACTCTCTCTTTTCCCAGGCTTCCCTCTTTTTCATGAACTCTCTCCCCCCTTGTTTTCCATTGACTCTCTCTTTTCCGTGGCTTCCCTCTTCTGCATTAACTCTCTCTTTCCCGTCTTTTCCCTCGACTCTCTCTTTTCCCTGGCTTCCCTCTTTTCAATGAACTCTCTCTTCCCCTTGTTTTCCATTGACTCTCTCTTTTCGCTGGTTTCCCTCTTCTGCATTAACTCTCTCTTTCCCTTCTTTTCCCTCGACTCTCTCTTTTCCCTGGCTTCCCTCTTCTGCATTAACTCTCTCTTCCCCATCTTTTCCATCGACTCTCTCTTTTCCGTGGTTTCCCTCTTATGCATTAACTCTCTTTTCCCCCTCTTTTCCCTCGACTCTCTCTTTTCGCTGGTTTCCCTTTCTGCATTAACTCTCTCCTTTAGCTCTTTTCCCTCGTCTCTCTCTTTTCCCTGGTTTTCCTGTTTTCTATGAACTCTCTCTTCCCCTTCTTTTACCTCGACTCTCTCTTTTCCCTGGCTTCCCTCTTCTGCATTAACTCTCTCTTTCCCTTCTTTTCCCTCGTCTCTCTCTTTTCTCTGGTTTTCCTCTTTTCTATGAACTCTCTCTTCCCCTTCTTTTACCTCGACTCTCTCTTTTCCCTGGCTTCCCTCTTCTGCATTAACTCTCTGTTTTAGCTCTTTTTCCCGGCGTCCCTCTTTTCCATGAACTCTCTCTATCCCCTCTTTTCCCTCGACTCTCTCTTTTCCCTGGTTTTCCTGTTTTCTATGAACTCTCTCTTCCCCCTATTTTACCTCGACTCTCTCTTTTCCCTGGCTTCACTCTTTTTCATGAACTCTCTCTTCCTCTTGTTTTGCATCGACTCTCTCTTTTCCCTGGTTTCCCTCTTCTGCATTAACTCTCTCTTTTAGCTCTTTTCCCCTCGTGTGACTCTTTTCCCTGGCTTCCCTCTTCTGCATTAACTCTCTCTTTCCCCTCTTTTCCCTCGACTCTCTCTTTTCGCTGGTTTCCCTCTTCTGCATTAACTCTCTCCTTTAGCTCTTGTCCCTCGTCTCTCTCTTTTCCCTGGTTTTCCTGTTTTCTATGAACTCTCTCTTCCCCTTCTTTTCCGTCGACTCTCTCTTTTCCCTGGCTTCCCTCTTTTTCATGAACTCTCTCTTCCCTTCGTTTTCCATCGACTCTCTCTTTTCCCTGGCTTCCCTCTCCTGCATGAGCTCTCTCTTTCCCTTCTTTTCCCTCGACTCTCTCTTTTTCCTGGCTTCCCTCTTCTGCATTAACTCTCTCCTTTAGCTCTTTTCCCGTCGGCTGACTCTTTCCCCTGGCTTCCCTCTTTTCTATGAACTCTCTCCTTCCCTTTTTTCCCCTCGAATCTCTCTTTTCCCTGGCTTCCCTCTTTTCCATGATTTCTCTCATTCCCTTCTTTTTACATCGACTCTCTTTTTCCTGGCTTCCCTCTTCTGCATTAACTCTTTTAGCTCTTTTCCCCGGCTTCCCTCTTCTGCATTAACTCTCTCTTTCCCCTCTTTTCCATCGACTCTCTCTTTTCCCTGGTTTCCCTCTTCTGCTTTAAACTCTCTCTTTCCCTTCTTTCCCCTCGACTGTCTCGTTTACCTGGCTTCCCTCTTTTCCACGAATTCTCTCGTTCCCTTCTTTTTCCCTCGACTCTCTCTTTTCCCTGGTTTCCCTCTTCTGCATTAACTCTTTTAGCTCTTTTCCCCTCGCTTGACTCTTTTCCCTGGATTCCCTCTTTTCAATGAGCTCTCTCTTTCCCCTCTTTTGCCTCCTCTCTCTCTTTCTCCTGGTTTCCCTTTTCTGCATTAACTCTCTCTCTTTTAGCTCTTTTCCCTGGCGTCCCTCTTTTCCATGAACTCTCTATTTCCCTTCTTTTCCCTCGACTCTCTCTTTCGCCTGGTTTCCCTCTTTTGCATTAACTCTCTCTTTTTAGCTCTTTTCCACTCGCCTGAATCTTTTTACCTGGCGTCCCTCTTTCCATGATCTCTCTCTTTCTGTTCTTTTCCCTCGACTCTCTCTTTTCGCTGGTTTCCCTCTTCTGCATTAATTCTCTCTTTTAGCTCTTTTCCCCTCGCGTGACTCTTTTCCCTGGCTTCCCTCTTTTCTATGAACTCTCTCGTTCCTTTCTTTTCGCTCGTCTCTCTCTTTTCCCTGGTTTTCCTCTTTTCTATGAACTCTCTCTTTCCCTTCTTTTCCCTCGACTCTCTCTTTTTCCTGGCTTCCCTCTTCTGCATGAACTCTCTCTTTCCCTTCCTTTCCCTCGACTCTCTGTTTTCGCTGGTTTCCCTCTTCTGCATTAACTCTCTCTTCCCCTTCTTTTCCATCGACTATCTCTTTTCCCTGGCTTCCCTCTTTTCCATGAACTCTCTCTTTCCCTTCTTTTCCCTCGCCTCTATCTTTTCCCTGGCTTACCTCTTTTCCATGAACTCTCTCTTTCCACTCTTTTCCCTCGTCTCTCTCGTTTCCCTGGTTTTCCTCTTTTCTATGAACTCTCTCTTTCCCGTCTTTTCTCTCGACTCTCTCTTTTCCCAGGCTTCCCTCTTTTTCATGAACTCTCTCCCCCCTTGTTTTCCATTGACTCTCTCTTTTCCGTGGCTTCCCTCTTCTGCATTAACTCTCTCTTTCCCGTCTTTTCCCTCGATGCTCTCTTTTCGCTGGTTTCCCTCTTCTGCATTAACTCTCTCTTTTAGCTCTTTTCCCCTCGCGTGACTCTTTTCCCTGGCGTCCCTCTTTTCCATAAACTCTCTGTTTTATCTCTTTTCCCTGGCTTCCCTCTTTTCAAACAGCTCTCTCTTTCCCCTCTTTTCCCTCCACTCTCTCTTTCCCCTCGTTTCCCTCTTTCCATGATCTCTCTCTTTCCGTTCTTTTCCCTCGTCTCTCTCTTTTCTCTGGTTTTCCTCTTTTCTATGAACTCTCTCTTCCCCTTCTTTTCCCTCGACTCTCTCTTTTCCCTGGCTTCCCTCTTCTGCATTAACTCTCTGTTTTAGCTCTTTTTCCCGGCGTCCCTCTTTTCCATGAACTCTCTCTATCCCCTCTTTTCCCTCGTCTCTCTCTTTTCCCTGGTTTTCCGGTTTTCTCTGAACTCTCTCTTACCCCTCTTTTACCTCGACTCTCTCTTTTCCCTGGCTTCCCTCTTCTGCATTAACTCTCTCTTTCCCTTCTTTTCCCTCGACTCTCTCTTTTCCCTGGCTTCCCTCTTCTGCATTAACTCTCTCTTTCCCTTCTTTCCCCTCGACTGTCTCTTTTCCCTGGCTTCCCTCTTTTCCATGAATTCTCTCGTTCCCTTCTTTTTCCCTCGACTCTCTCTTTTCCCTGGTTTCCCTCTTCTGCATTAACTCTTTTAGCTCTTTTCCCCTCGCTTGACTCTTTTCCCTGGATTCCCTCTTTTCAATGAGCTCTCTCTTTCCCCTCTTTTGCCTCCTCTCTCTCTTTCTCCTGGTTTCCCTCTTCTGCATTAACTCTCTCTCTTTTAGCTCTTTTCCCTGGCGTCCCTCTTTTCCATGAACTCTCTATTTCCCTTCTTTTCCCTCGACTCTCTCTTTCGCCTGGTTTCCCTCTTTTGCATTAACTCTCTCTTTTTAGCTCTTTTCCACTCGCCTGAATCTTTTTACCTGGCGTCCCTCTTTCCATGATCTCTCTCTTTCTATTCTTTTCCCTCGACTGTCTCTTTTCGCTGGTTTCCCTCTTCTGCATTAACTCTCTCTTCCCCTTCTTTTCCATCGACTCTCTCTTTTCCCTGGCTTCCCTCTTTTCCATGATCTCTCTCTTTCCCTTCTTTTCCCTTGTCTCTATCTTTTCCATGACTTGTCTCTTTTCCATGAACTCTCTCTTTCCACTCTTTTCCCTCGTCTCTCTCTTTTCCCTGGTTTTCCTCTTTTCTATGAACTCTCTCTTTCCCGTCTTTTCCCTCGACTCTCTCTTTTCCCTGGCTTCCCTCTTTTCAATGAACTCTCTCTTCCCCTTGTTTTCCATTGACTCTCTCTTTTCGCTGGTTTCCCTCTTCTGCATTAACTCTCTCTTTCCCTTCTTTTCCCTCGACTCTCTCTTTTCCCTGGCTTCCCTCTTCTGCATTAACTCTCTCTTTCCCTTCCTTTCCCTCGACTCTCTGTTTTCGCTGGTTTCCCTCTTCTGCATTAACTCTCTCTTCCCCTTCTTTTCCATCGACTCTCTCTTTTCCCTGGCTTCCCTCTTTTCCATGAACTCTCTCTTACCCTTCTTTTCCCTCGGCTCTATCTTTTCCCTGGCTTACCTCTTTTCCATGAACTCTCTCTTTCCACTCTTTTCCCTCGTCTCTCTCTTTTCCCTGGTTTTCCTCTTTTCTATGAACTCTCTCTTTCCCGTCTTTTCCCTCGACTCTCTCTTTTCCCTGGCTTCCCTCTTTTCAATGAACTCTCTCTTCCCTTTGTTTTCCATTGACTCTCTCTTTTCGCTGGTTTCCCTCTTTTCCATGAACTCTCTCTTACCCTTCTTTTCCCTCGGCTCTATCTTTTCCCTGACTTGTCTCTTTTCCATGAACTCTCTCTTTCCCCTCTTTTCCCTCGACTCTCTCTTTTCCCTGGCTTCCCTCTTCTGCATTAACTCTCTGTTTTAGCTCTTTTTCCCGGCGTCCCTCTTTTCCATGAACTCTCTCTATCCCCTCTTTTCCCTCGTCTCTCTCGTTTCCCTGGTTTTCCGGTTTTCTCTGAACTCTCTCTTACCCCTCTTTTACCTCGACTCTCTCTTTTCCCTGGCTTCCCTCTTCTGCATTAACTCTCTCTTTCCCTTCTTTTCCCTCGACTCTCTCTTTTCCCTGGCTTCCCTCTTCTGCATTAACTCTCTCTTTCCCTTCTTTCCCCTCGACTGTCTCTTTTCCCTGGCTTCCCTCTTTTCCATGAATTCTCTCGTTCCCTTCTTTTTCCCTCGACTCTCTCTTTTCCCTGGTTTCCCTCTTTTCAATGAGCTCTCTCTTTCCCCTCTTTTGCCTCCTCTCTCTCTTTCTCCTGGTTTCCCTCTTCTGCATTAACTCTTTTAGCTCTTTTCCCCTCGCTTGACTCTTTTCCCTGGATTCCCTCTTTTCAATGAGCTCTCTCTTTCCCCTCTTTTGCCTCCTCTCTCTCTTTCTCCTGGTTTCCCTCTTCTGCATTAACTCTCTCTCTTTTAGCTCTTTTCCCTGGCGTCCCTCTTTTACATGAACTCTCTATTTCCCTTCTTTTCCCTCGACTCTCTCTTTCGCCTGGTTTCCCTCTTTTGCATTAACTCTCTCTTTTTAGCTCTTTTCCACTCGCCTGAATCTTTTTACCTGGCGTCCCTCTTTCCATGATCTCTCTCTTTCTATTCTTTTCCCTCGACTGTCTCTTTTCGCTGGTTTCCCTCTTCTGCATTAACTCTCTCTTCCCCTTCTTTTCCATCGACTCTCTCTTTTCCCTGGCTTCCCTCTTTTCCATGATCTCTCTCTTTCCCTTCTTTTCCCTTGTCTCTATCTTTTCCCTGACTTGTCTCTTTTCCATGAACTCTCTCTTTCCACTCTTTTCCCTCGTCTCTCTCTTTTCCCTGGTTTTCCTCTTTTCTATGAACTCTCTCTTTCCCGTCTTTTCCCTCGACTCTCTCTTTTCCCTGGCTTCCCTCTTTTCAATGAACTCTCTCTTCCCCTTGTTTTCCATTGACTCTCTCTTTTCGCTGGTTTCCCTCTTCTGCATTAACTCTCTCTTTCCCTTCTTTTCCCTCGACTCTCTCTTTTCCCTGGCTTCCCTCTTCTGCATTAACTCTCTCTTTCCCTTCCTTTCCCTCGACTCTCTGTTTTCGCTGGTTTCCCTCTTCTGCATTAACTCTCTCTTCCCCTTCTTTTCCATCGACTCTCTCTTTTCCCTGGCTTCCCTCTTTTCCATGAACTCTCTCTTACCCTTCTTTTCCCTCGGCTCTATCTTTTCCCTGGCTTACCTCTTTTCCATGAACTCTCTCTTTCCACTCTTTTCCCTCGTCTCTCTCTTTTCCCTGGTTTTCCTCTTTTCTATGAACTCTCTCTTTCCCGTCTTTTCCCTCGACTCTCTCTTTTCCCTGGCTTCCCTCTTTTCAATGAACTCTCTCTTCCCTTTGTTTTCCATTGACTCTCTCTTTTCGCTGGTTTCCCTCTTCTGCATTAACTCTCTCTTTCCCGTCTTTTCCCTCGACTCTCTCTTTTCCCTGGCTTCCCTCTTCTGCATTAACTCTCTCTTTCCCTTCCTTTCCCTCGACTCTCTGTTTTCGCTGGTTTCCCTCTTCTGCATTAACTCTCTCTTCCCCTTCTTTTCCATCGACTATCTCTTTTCACTGGCTTCCCTCTTTTCCATGAACTCTCTCTTTCCCTTCTTTTCCCTCGGCTCTATCTTTTCCCTGGCTTACCTCTTTTCCATGAACTCTCTCTTTCCACTCTTTTCCCTCGTCTCTCTCGTTTCCCTGGTTTTCCTCTTTTCTATGAACTCTCTCTTTCCCGTCTTTTCCCTCGACTCTCTCTTTTCCCAGGCTTCCCTCTTTTTCATGAACTCTCTCCCCCCTTGTTTTCCATTGACTCTCTCTTTTCCCTGGCTTCCCTCTTCTGCATTAACTCTCTCTTCCCCTTGTTTTCCATCGACTCTCTCATTTCCCTGGCTTCCCGCTTTATCATGAACTCTCTCTTCCCCTTGTTTTCCATCGACTCTCTCTTTTCGCTGGTTTCCCTCTTATGCATTAACTCTCGATTTTAGCTCTTTTCCCCTCGCGTGACTCTTTTCCCTGGCGTCCCTCTTTTCCATAAACTCTCTGTTTTATCTCTTTTCCCTGGCTTCCCTCTTTTCAAAGAGCTCTCTCTTTCCCCTCTTTTCCCTCCACTCTCTCTTTCCCCTGGTTTCCCTCTTTCCATGATCTCTCTCTTTCCGTTCTTTTCCCTCGTCTCTCTCTTTTCCCTGGTTTTCCTCTTTTCTATGAACTCTCTCTTCCCCTTCTTTTACCTCCACTCTCTCTTTTCCCTGGCTTCCCTCTTCTGCATTAACTCTCTGTTTTAGCTCTTTTTCCCGGCGTCCCTCTTTTCCATGAACTCTCTCTATCCCCTCTTTTCCCTCGTCTCTCTCTTTTCCCTGGTTTTCCTATTTTCTATGAACTCTCTCTTCCCTTGTTTTACCACGACTCTCTCTTTTCCCTGGCTTCACTCTTTTTCATGAACTCTCTCTTCCCCTTGTTTTCCATCGACTCTCTCTTTTCCTTGGTTTCCCTCTTCTGCATTAACTCTCTCTTTTAGCTCTTTTCCCCTCGCGTGACTCTTTTCCCTGGTTTCCCTCTTCTGCATTAACTCTCTCTTTCCCCTCTTTTCCCTCGACTCTCTCTTTTCGCTGGTTTCCCTCTTCTGCATTAACTCTCTCCTTTAGCTCTTGTCCCTCGTCTCTCTCTTTTCCCTGGTTTTCCTGTTTTCTATGAACTCTCTCTTCCCCTTCTTTTCCGTCGACTCTCTCTTTTCCCTGGCTTCCCTCTTTTTCATGAACTCTCTCTTCCCCTTGTTTTCCATCGACTCTCTCTTTTCGCTGGTTTCCCTCTTATGCATTAACTCTCTCTTTTAGCTCTTTTCCCCTCGCGTGACTCTTTTCCCTGGCGTCCCTCTGTTCCATAAACTCTGTATTTTATCTCTTTTCCCTGGCTTCCCTCTTTTTCATGAACTCTCTCCCCCCTTGTTTTCCATTGACTCTCTCTTTTCCGTGGCTTCCCTCTTCTGCATTAACTCTCTCTTTCCCGTCTTTTCCCTCGACTCTCTCTTTTCCCTGGCTTCCCTCTTTTGCATTAACTCTCTCTTTCCCTTCCTTTCCCTCGACTCTCTGTTTTCGCTGGTTTCCCTCTTCTGCATTAACTCTCTCTTCCCCTTCTTTTCCATCGACTATCTCTTTTCCCTGGCTTCCCTCTTTTCCATGAACTCTCTCTTTCCCTTCTTTTCCCTCGGCTCTGTCTTTTCCCTGGCTTACCTCTTTTCCATGAACTGTCTCTTTCCACTCTTTTCCCTCGTCTCTCTCGTTTCCCTGGTTTTCCTCTTTTCTATGAACTCTCTCTTTCCCGTCTTTTCCCTCGACTCTCTCTTTTCCCAGGCTTCCCTCTTTTTCATGAACTCTCTCCCCCCTTGTTTTCCATTGACTCTCTCTTTTCCGTGGCTTCCCTCTTCTGCATTAAGTCTCTCTTTCCCGTCTTTTCCCTCGACTCTCTCTTTTCCCTGGCTTCCCTCTTTTCAATGAACTCTCTCTTCCCCTTGTTTTCCATTGACTCTCTCTTTTCGCTGGTTTCCCTCTTCTGCATTAACTCTCTCTTTCCCTTCTTTTCCCTCGACTCTCTCTTTTCCCTGGCTTCCCTCTTCTGCATTAACTCTCTCTTCCCCATCTTTTCCATCGACTCTCTCTTTTCCGTGGTTTCCCTCTTATGCATTAACTCTCTTTTCCCCCTCTTTTCCCTCGACTCTCTCTTTTCGCTGGTTTCCCTTTCTGCATTAACTCTCTCCTTTAGCTCTTTTCCCTCGTCTCTCTCTTTTCCCTGGTTTTCCTGTTTTCTATGAACTCTCTCTTCCCCTTCTTTTACCTCGACTCTCTCTTTTCCCTGGCTTCCCTCTTCTGCATTAACTCTCTCTTTCCCTTCTTTTCCCTCGTCTCTCTCTTTTCTCTGGTTTTCCTCTTTTCTATGAACTCTCTCTTCCCCTTCTTTTACCTCGACTCTCTCTTTTCCCTGGCTTCCCTCTTCTGCATTAACTCTCTGTTTTAGCTCTTTTTCCCGGCGTCCCTCTTTTCCATGAACTCTCTCTATCCCCTCTTTTCCCTCGACTCTCTCTTTTCCCTGGTTTTCCTGTTTTCTATGAACTCTCTCTTCCCCCTATTTTACCTCGACTCTCTCTTTTCCCTGGCTTCACTCTTTTTCATGAACTCTCTCTTCCTCTTGTTTTGCATCGACTCTCTCTTTTCCCTGGTTTCCCTCTTCTGCATTAACTCTCTCTTTTAGCTCTTTTCCCCTCGTGTGACTCTTTTCCCTGGCTTCCCTCTTCTGCATTAACTCTCTCTTTCCCCTCTTTTCCCTCGACTCTCTCTTTTCGCTGGTTTCCCTCTTCTGCATTAACTCTCTCCTTTAGCTCTTGTCCCTCGTCTCTCTCTTTTCCCTGGTTTTCCTGTTTTCTATGAACTCTCTCTTCCCCTTCTTTTCCGTCGACTCTCTCTTTTCCCTGGCTTCCCTCTTTTTCATGAACTCTCTCTTCCCTTTGTTTTCCATCGACTCTCTCTTTTCCCTGGCTTCCCTCTCCTGCATGAGCTCTCTCTTTCCCTTCTTTTCCCTCGACTCTCTCTTTTTCCTGGCTTCCCTCTTCTGCATTAACTCTCTCTTTTAGCTCTTTTCCCGTCGGCTGACTCTTTCCCCTGGCTTCCCTCTTTTCTATGAACTCTCTCCTTCCCTTTTTTCCCCTCGAATCTCTCTTTTCCCTGGCTTCCCTCTTTTCCATGATTTCTCTCATTCCCTTCTTTTTACATCGACTCTCTTTTTCCTGGCTTCCCTCTTCTGCATTAACTCTTTTAGCTCTTTTCCCCGGCTTCCCTCTTCTGCATTAACTCTCTCTTTCCCCTCTTTTCCATCGACTCTCTCTTTTCCCTGGTTTCCCTCTTCTGCTTTAAACTCTCTCTTTCCCTTCTTTCCCCTCGACTGTCTCGTTTACCTGGCTTCCCTCTTTTCCACGAATTCTCTCGTTCCCTTCTTTTTCCCTCGACTCTCTCTTTTCCCTGGTTTCCCTCTTCTGCATTAACTCTTTTAGCTCTTTTCCCCTCGCTTGACTCTTTTCCCTGGATTCCCTCTTTTCAATGAGCTCTCTCTTTCCCCTCTTTTGCCTCCTCTCTCTCTTTCTCCTGGTTTCCCTTTTCTGCATTAACTCTCTCTCTTTTAGCTCTTTTCCCTGGCGTCCCTCTTTTCCATGAACTCTCTATTTCCCTTCTTTTCCCTCGACTCTCTCTTTCGCCTGGTTTCCCTCTTTTGCATTAACTCTCTCTTTTTAGCTCTTTTCCACTCGCCTGAATCTTTTTACCTGGCGTCCCTCTTTCCATGATCTCTCTCTTTCTGTTCTTTTCCCTCGACTCTCTCTTTTCGCTGGTTTCCCTCTTCTGCATTAATTCTCTCTTTTAGCTCTTTTCCCCTCGCGTGACTCTTTTCCCTGGCTTCCCTCTTTTCTATGAACTCTCTCGTTCCTTTCTTTTCGCTCGTCTCTCTCTTTTCCCTGGTTTTCCTCTTTTCTATGAACTCTCTCTTTCCCTTCTTTTCCCTCGACTCTCTCTTTTCCCTGGCTTCCCTCTTCTGCATGAACTCTCTCTTTCCCTTCCTTTCCCTCGACTCTCTGTTTTCGCTGGTTTCCCTCTTCTGCATTAACTCTCTCTTCCCCTTCTTTTCCATCGACTATCTCTTTTCCCTGGCTTCCCTCTTTTCCATGAACTCTCTCTTTCCCTTCTTTTCCCTCGCCTCTATCTTTTCCCTGGCTTACCTCTTTTCCATGAACTCTCTCTTTCCACTCTTTTCCCTCGTCTCTCTCGTTTCCCTGGTTTTCCTCTTTTCTATGAACTCTCTCTTTCCCGTCTTTTCTCTCGACTCTCTCTTTTCCCAGGCTTCCCTCTTTTTCATGAACTCTCTCCCCCCTTGTTTTCCATTGACTCTCTCTTTTCCGTGGCTTCCCTCTTCTGCATTAACTCTCTCTTTCCCGTCTTTTCCCTCGATGCTCTCTTTTCGCTGGTTTCCCTCTTCTGCATTAACTCTCTCTTTTAGCTCTTTTCCCCTCGCGTGACTCTTTTCCCTGGCGTCCCTCTTTTCCATAAACTCTCTGTTTTATCTCTTTTCCCTGGCTTCCCTCTTTTCAAACAGCTCTCTCTTTCCCCTCTTTTCCCTCCACTCTCTCTTTCCCCTCGTTTCCCTCTTTCCATGATCTCTCTCTTTCCGTTCTTTTCCCTCGTCTCTCTCTTTTCTCTGGTTTTCCTCTTTTCTATGAACTCTCTCTTCCCCTTCTTTTACCTCGACTCTCTCTTTTCCCTGGCTTCCCTCTTCTGCATTAACTCTCTGTTTTAGCTCTTTTTCCCGGCGTCCCTCTTTTCCATGAACTCTCTCTATCCCCTCTTTTCCCTCGTCTCTCTCTTTTCTCTGGTTTTCCTCTTTTCTATGAACTCTCTCTTCCCCTTCTTTTACCTCGACTCTCTCTTTTCCCTGGCTTCCCTCTTCTGCATTAACTCTCTCTTTTAGCTCTTTTCCCCTCGTGTGACTCTTTTCCCTGGCTTCCCTCTTCTGCATTAACGCTCTCTTTCCTTTCTTTTCCCTCGACTCTCTCTTTTCCCTGGTTTTCCTGTTTTCTATGAACTCTCTCTTCCCCTTCTTTTCCGTCGACTCTCTCTTTTCCCTGGCTTCCCTCTTTTTCATGAACTCTCTCTTCCCCTTGTTTTCCATCGACTCTCTCTTTTCCCTGGCTTCCCTCTCCTGCATGAGCTCTCTCTTTCCCTTCTTTTCCCTCGACTCTCTCTTTTTCCTGGCTTCCCTCTTCTGCATTAACTCTCTCTTTTAGCTCTTTTCCCGTCGGCTGACTCTTTCCCCTGGCTTCCCTCTTTTCTATGAACTCTCTCCTTCCCTTTTTTTCCCTCGAATCTCTCTTTTCCCTGGCTTCCCTCTTTTCCATGATTTCTCTCATTCCCTTCTTTTTACATCGACTCTCTTTTTCCTGGCTTCCCTCTTCTGCATTAACTCTTTTAGCTCTTTTCCCCGGCTTCCCTCTTCTGCATTAACTCTCTCTTTCCCCTCTTTTCCATCGACTCTCTCTTTTCCCTGGTGTCCCTCTTCTGCTTTAAACTCTCTCTTTCCCTTCTTTCCCCTCGACTGTCTCTTTTACCTGGCTTCCCTCTTTTCCACGAACTCTCTCTTTCCTTTCTTTTCCCTCGGCTCTATATTTTCCCTGGCTTACCTCTTTTCCATGAACTCTCTCTTTCCACTCTTTTCCCTCGTCTCTCTCGTTTCCCTGGTTTTCCTCTTTTCTATGAACTCTCTCTTTCCCGTCTTTTCCCTCGACTCTCTCGTTTCCCTGGTTTTCCTCTTTTCAATGAACTCTCTCTTCCCTTTGTTTTCCATTGACTCTCTCTTTTCGCTGGTTTCCCTCTTCTGCATTAACTCTATCTTTCCCGTCTTTTCCCTCGACTCTCTCTTTTCCCTGGCTTCCCTCTTCTGCATTAACTCTCTCTTTTAGCTCTTTTCCCCTCGCTTGACTCTTTTCCCTGGCTTCCCTCTTTTCAATGAGCTCTCTCTTTCCCCTCTTTTGCCTCCTCTCTCTCTTTCTCCTGGTTTCCCTCTTCTGCATTAACTCTCTCTCTTTTAGCTCTTTTCCCTGGCGTCCCTCTTTTCCATGAACTCTCTATTTCCCTTCTTTTCCCTCGACTCTCTCTTTCGCCTGGTTTCCCTCTTTTGCATTAACTCTCTCTTTTTAGCTCTTTTCCACTCGCCTGAATCTTTTTACCTGGCGTCCCTCTTTCCATGATCTCTCTTTTTCTATTCTTTTCCCTCGACTCTCTCTTTTCCCCGGCGTCCCTCTTTTCCTTGAGCTCTCTCTTCCCCTTCGTTCCATCGACTCTCTCTTTTCCCTGGCTTCCCTCTCCTGCATGAGCTCTCTCTTTCCCTTCTTTTCCCTCGACTCTCTCTTTTTCCTGGCTTCCCTCTTCTGCATTAACTCTCTCTTTTAGCTCTTTTCCCGTCGGCTGACTCTTTTCCCTGGCGTCCCTCTTTTCCATAAACTCTCTGTTTTATCTCTTTTCCCTGGCTTCCCTCTTTTCAAACAGCTCTCTCTTTCCCCTCTTTTCCCTCCACTCTCTCTTTCCCCTCGTTTCCCTCTTTCCATGATCTCTCTCTTTCCGTTCTTTTCCCTCGTCTCTCTCTTTTCTCTGGTTTTCCTCTTTTCTATGAACTCTCTCTTCCCCTTCTTTTACCTCGAGTCTCTCTTTTCCCTGGCTTCCCTCTTCTGCATTAACTCTCTGTTTTAGCTCTTTTTCCCGGCGTCCCTCTTTTCCATGAACTCTCTCTATCCCCTCTTTTCCCTCGTCTCTCTCTTTTCTCTGGTTTTCCTCTTTTCTATGAACTCTCTCTTCCCCTTCTTTTACCTCGACTCTCTCTTTTCCCTGGCTTCCCTCTTCTGCATTAACTCTCTCTTTTAGCTCTTTTCCCCTCGTGTGACTCTTTTCCCTGGCTTCCCTCTTCTGCATTAACTCTCTCTTTCCTTTCTTTTCCCTCGACTCTCTCTTTTCCCTGGTTTTCCTGTTTTCTATGAACTCTCTCTTCCCCTTCTTTTCCGTCGACTCTCTCTTTTCCCTGGCTTCCCTCTTTTTCATGAACTCTCTCTTCCCCTTGTTTTCCATCGACTCTCTCTTTTCCCTGGCTTCCCTCTCCTGCATGAGCTCTCTCTTTCCCTTCTTTTCCCTCGACTCTCTGTTTTTCCTGGCTTCCCTCTTCTGCATTAACTCTCTCTTTTAGCTCTTTTCCCGTCGGCTGACTCTTTCCCCTGGCTTCCCTCTTTTCTATGAACTCTCTCCTTCCCTTTTTTTCCCTCGAATCTCTCTTTTCCCTGGCTTCCCTCTTTTCCATGATTTCTCTCATTCCCTTCTTTTTACATCGACTCTCTTTTTCCTGGCTTCCCTCTTCTGCATTAACTCTTTTAGCTCTTTTCCCCGGCTTCCCTCTTCTGCATTAACTCTCTCTTTCCCCTCTTTTCCATCGACTCTCTCTTTTCCCTGGTGTCCCTCTTCTGCTTTAAACTCTCTCTTTCCCTTCTTTCCCCTCGACTGTCTCTTTTACCTGGCTTCCCTCTTTTCCATGAACTCTCTATTTCCTTTCTTTTCCCTCGGCTCTATATTTTCCCTGGCTTACCTCTTTTCCATGAACTCTCTCTTTCCTTTCTTTTCCCTCGACTCTCTCTTTTCCCTGGTTTTCCTGTTTTCTATGAACTCTCTCTTTCCCGTCTTTTCCCTCGACTCTCTCTTTTCCCTGGCTTCCCTCTTCTGCATTAACTCTCTCTTTTAGCTCTTTTCCCCTCGCTTGACTCTTTTCCCTGGCTTCCCTCTTTTCAATGAGCTCTCTCTTTCCCCTCTTTTGCCTCCTCTCTCTCTTACTCCTGGTTTCCCTCTTCTGCATTAACTCTCTCTCTTTTAGCTCTTTTCCCTGGCGTCCCTCTTTTCCATGAACTCTCTATTTCCCTTCTTTTCCCTCGACTCTCTCTTTCGCCTGGTTTCCCTCTTTTGCATTAACTCTCTCTTTTTAGCTCTTTTCCACTCGCCTGAATCTTTTTACCTGGCGTCCCTCTTTCCATGATCTCTCTGTTTCTATTCTTTTCCCTCGACTCTCTCTTTTCGCTGGTTTCCCTCTTCTGCATTAACTCTCTCTTCCCCTTCTTTTCCATCGACTCTCTCTTTTCCCTGGCTTCCCTCTTTTCCATGATCTCTCTCTTTCCCTTCTTTTCCCTTGTCTCTATCTTTTCCCTGACTTGTCTCTTTTCCATGAACTCTCTCTTTCCACTCTTTGCCCTCGTCTCTCTCTTTTCCCTGGTTTTCCTCTTTTCTATGAACTCTCTCTTTCCCGTCTTTTCCCTCGACTCTCTCTTTTCCCTGGCTTCCCTCTTTTCAATGAACTCTCTCTTCCCCTTGTTTTCCATTGACTCTCTCTTTTCGCTGGTTTCCCTCTTCTGCATTAACTCTCTCTTTCCCTTCTTTTCCCTCGACTCTCTCTTTTCCCTGGCTTCCCTCTTCTGCATTAACTCTCTCTTTCCCTTCCTTTCCCTCGACTCTCTGTTTTCGCTGGTTTCCCTCTTCTGCATTAACTCTCTCTTCCCCTTCTTTTCCATCGACTCTCTCTTTTCCCTGGCTTCCCTCTTTTCCATGAACTCTCTCTTACCCTTCTTTTCCCTCGGCTCTATCTTTTCCCTGGCTTACCTCTTTTCCATGAACTCTCTCTTTCCACTCTTTTCCCTCGTCTCTCTCTTTTCCCTGGTTTTCCTCTTTTCTATGAACTCTCTCTTTCCCGTCTTTTCCCTCGACTCTCTCTTTTCCCTGGCTTCCCTCTTTTCAATGAACTCTCTCTTCCCTTTGTTTTCCATTGACTCTCTCTTTTCGCTGGTTTCCCTCTTCTGCATTAACTCTCTCTTTCCCGTCTTTTCCCTCGACTCTCTCTTTTCCCTGGTTTCCCTCTTTCCATGATCTCTCTCTTTCCGTTCTTTTCCCTCGTCTCTCTCTTTTCCCTGGTTTTCCTCTTTTCTATGAACTCTCTCTTCCCCTTCTTTTCCATCGACTCTCTCTTTTCCCTGGCTTCCCTCTTTTCCATGATCTCTCTCTTTCCCTTCTTTTCCCTTGTCTCTATCTTTTCCATGACTTGTCTCTTTTCCATGAACTCTCTCTTTCCACTCTTTTCCCTCGTCTCTCTCTTTTCCCTGGTTTTCCTCTTTTCTATGAACTCTCTCTTTCCCGTCTTTTCCCTCGACTCTCTCTTTTCCCTGGCTTCCCTCTTTTCAATGAACTCTCTCTTCCCCTTGTTTTCCATTGACTCTCTCTTTTCGCTGGTTTCCCTCTTCTGCATTAACTCTCTCTTTCCCTTCTTTTCCCTCGACTCTCTCTTTTCCCTGGCTTCCCTCTTCTGCATTAACTCTCTCTTTCCCTTCCTTTCCCTCGACTCTCTGTTTTCGCTGGTTTCCCTCTTCTGCATTAACTCTCTCTTCCCCTTCTTTTCCATCGACTCTCTCTTTTCCCTGGCTTCCCTCTTTTCCATGAACTCTCTCTTACCCTTCTTTTCCCTCGGCTCTATCTTTTCCCTGGCTTACCTCTTTTCCATGAACTCTCTCTTTCCACTCTTTTCCCTCGTCTCTCTCTTTTCCCTGGTTTTCCTCTTTTCTATGAACTCTCTCTTTCCCGTCTTTTCCCTCGACTCTCTCTTTTCCCTGGCTTCCCTCTTTTCAATGAACTCTCTCTTCCCTTTGTTTTCCATTGACTCTCTCTTTTCGCTGGTTTCCCTCTTTTCCATGAACTCTCTCTTACCCTTCTTTTCCCTCGGCTCTATCTTTTCCCTGACTTGTCTCTTTTCCATGAACTCTCTCTTTCCCCTCTTTTCCCTCGACTCTCTCTTTTCCCTGGCTTCCCTCTTCTGCATTAACTCTCTGTTTTAGCTCTTTTTCCCGGCGTCCCTCTTTTCCATGAACTCTCTCTATCCCCTCTTTTCCCTCGTCTCTCTCTTTTCCCTGGTTTTCCGGTTTTCTCTGAACTCTCTCTTACCCCTCTTTTACCTCGACTCTCTCTTTTCCCTGGCTTCCCTCTTTTCCATGAATTCTCTCGTTCCCTTCTTTTTCCCTCGACTCTCTCTTTTCCCTGGTTTCCCTCTTCTGCATTAACTCTTTTAGCTCTTTTCCCCTCGCTTGACTCTTTTCCCTGCATTCCCTCTTTTCAATGAGCTCTCTCTTTCCCCTCTTTTGCCTCCTCTCTCTCTTTCTCCTGGTTTCCCTCTTCTGCATTAACTCTCTCTCTTTTAGCTCTTTTCCCTGGCGTCCCTCTTTTCCATGAACTCTCTATTTCCCTTCTTTTCCCTCGACTCTCTCTTTCGCCTGGTTTCCCTCTTTTGCATTAACTCTCTCTTTTTAGCTCTTTTCCACTCGCCTGAATCTTTTTACCTGGCGTCCCTCTTTCCATGATCTCTCTCTTTCTATTCTTTTCCCTCGACTGTCTCTTTTCGCTGGTTTCCCTCTTCTGCATTAACTCTCTCTTCCCCTTCTTTTCCATCGACTCTCTCTTTTCCCTGGCTTCCCTCTTTTCCATGATCTCTCTCTTTCCCTTCTTTTCCCTTGTCTCTATCTTTTCCATGACTTGTCTCTTTTCCATGAACTCTCTCTTTCCACTCTTTTCCCTCGTCTCTCTCTTTTCCCTGGTTTTCCTCTTTTCTATGAACTCTCTCTTTCCCGTCTTTTCCCTCGACTCTCTCTTTTCCCTGGCTTCCCTCTTTTCAATGAACTCTCTCTTCCCCTTGTTTTCCATTGACTCTCTCTTTTCGCTGGTTTCCCTCTTCTGCATTAACTCTCTCTTCCCCTTCTTTTCCCTCGACTCTCTCTTTTCCCTGGCTTCCCTCTTCTGCATTAACTCTCTCTTTTAGCTCTTTTCCCATCGGCTGACTCTTTCCCCTGGCTTCCCTCTTTTCTATGAACTCTCTCCTTCCCTTTTTTTCCCTCGAATCTCTCTTTTCCCTGGCTTCCCTCTTTTCCATGATTCTCTCATTCCCTTCTTTTTACATCGACTCTCTTTTTCCTGGCTTCCCTCTTCTGCATTAACTCTTTTAGCTCTTTTCCCCGGCTTCCCTCTTCTGCATTAACTCTCTCTTTCCCCTCTTTTCCATCGACTCTCTCTTTTCCCTGGTGTCCCTCTTCTGCTTTAAACTCTCTCTTTCCCTTCTTTCCCCTCGACTGTCTCTTTTACCTGGCTTCCCTCTTTTCCACGAATTCTCTCGTTCCCTTCTTTTTCCCTCGACTCTCTCTTTTCCGTGGTTTCCCTCTTCTGCATTAACTCTTTTAGCTCTTTTCCCCTCGCTTGACTCTTTTCCCTGGATTCCCTCTTTTCAATGAGCTCTCTCTTTCCCCTCTTTTGCCTCCTCTCTCTCTTTCTCCTGGTTTCCCTCTTCTGCATTAACTCTCTCTCTTTTAGCTCTTTTCCCTGGCGTCCCTCTTTTCCATGAACTCTCTATTTCCCTTCTTTTCCCTCGACTCTCTCTTTCGCCTGGTTTCCCTCTTTTGCATTAACTCTCTCTTTTTAGCTCTTTTCCACTCGCCTGAATCTTTTTACCTGGCGTCCCTCTTTCCATGATCTCTCTCTTTCTATTCTTTTCCCTCGACTCTCTCTTTTCGCTGGCTTCCCTCTTCTGCATTAACTCTCTCTTCCCCTTCTTTTCCATCGACTCTCTCTTTTCCCTGACATGTCTCTTTTCCATGAACTCTCTCTTTCCACTCTTTTCCCTCGTCTCTCTCTTTTCCCTGGTTTTCCTCTTTTCTATGAACTCTCTCTTTCCCGTCTTTTCCCTCGACTCTCTGTTTTCCCTGGCTTCCCTCTTTTCAATGAACTCTCTCTTCCCCTTGTTTTCCATTCACTCTCTCTTTTCGCTGGTTTCCCTCTTCTGCATTAACTCTCTCTTTCCCTTCTTTTCCCTCGACTCTCTCTTTTCCCTGGCTTCCCTCTTCTGCATTAACTCTCTCTTTCCCTTCCTTTCCCTCGACTCTCTGTTTTCGCTGGTTTCCCTCTTCTGCATTAACTCTCTCTTCCCCTTCTTTTCCATCGACTCTCTCTTTTCCCTGGCTTCCCTCTTTTCCATGAACTCTCTCTTACCCTTCTTTTCCCTCGGCTCTATCTTTTCCCTGGCTTACCTCTTTTCCATGAACTCTCTCTTTCCACTCTTTTCCCTCGTCTCTCTCTTTCCCCTGGTTTTCCTCTTTTCTATGAACTCTCTCTTTCCCGTCTTTTCCCTCGACTCTCTCTTTTCCGTGGCTTCCCTCTTCTGCATTAACTCTCTCTTTCCCGTCTTTTCCCTCGATGCTCTCTTTTACGTGGCTTCCCTCTTCTGCATTAACTCTCTGTTTTAGCTCTTTTTCCCGGCGTCCCTCTTTTCCATGAACTCTCTCTATCCCCTCTTTTCCCTCGTCTCTCTCTTTTCCCTGGTTTTCCTGTTTTCTCTGAACTCTCTCTTACCCCTCTTTTACCTCGACTCTCTCTTTTCCCTGGCTTCCCTCTTCTGCATTAACTCTCTCTTTCCCTTCTTTTCCCTCGACTCTCTCTTTTCCCTGGCTTCCCTCTTCTGCATTAACTCTCTCTTTCCCTTCTTTCCCCTCGACTGTCTCTTTTACCTGGCTTCCCTCTTTTCCACGAATTCTCTCGTTCCCTTCTTTTTCCCTCGACTCTCTCTTTTCCCTGGTTTCCCTCTTCTGCATTAACTCTTTTAGCTCTTTTCCCCTCGCTTGACTCTTTTCCCTGGATTCCCTCTTTTCAATGAGCTCTCTCTTTCCCCTCTTTTGCCTCCTCTCTCTCTTTCTCCTGGTTTCCCTCTTCTGCATTAACTCTCTCTTTTAGCTCTTTTCCCCTCGTGTGACTCTTTTCCCTGGCTTCCCTCTTCTGCATTAACTCTCTCTTTTAGCTCTTTTCCCCTCGTGTGACTCTTTTCCCTGGTTTCCCTCTTCTGCATTAACTCTCTCCTTTAGCTCTTGTCCCTCGTCTCTCTCTTTTCCCTGGTTTTCCTGTTTTCTATGAACTCTCTCTTCCCCTTCTTTTCCGTCGACTCTCTCTTTTCCCTGGCTTCCCTCTTTTTCATGAACTCTCTCTTCCCCTTGTTTTCCCTTGACTCTCTCTTTTTCCTGGCTTCCCTCTTCTGCATTAACTCTCTCTTTTAGCTCTTTTCCCGTCGGCTGACTCTTTCCCCTGGCTTCCCTCTTTTCTATGAACTCTCTCCTTCCCTTTTTTTCCCTCGAATCTCTCTTTTCCCTGGCTTCCCTCTTTTCCATGATTTCTCTCATTCCCTTCTTTTTACATCGACTCTCTTTTTCCTGGCTTCCCTCTTCTGCATTAACTCTTTTAGCTCTTTTCCCCGGCTTCCCTCTTCTGCATTAACTCTCTCTTTCCCCTCTTTTCCATCGACTCTCTCTTTTCCCTGGTTTCCCTCTTCTGCTTTAAACTCTCTCTTTCCCTTCTTTCCCCTCGACTGTCTCTTTTACCTGGCTTCCCTCTTTTCCACGAATTCTCTCGTTCCCTTCTTTTCCCTCGTCTCTCTCTTTTCTCTGGTTTTCCTCTTTTCTATGAACTCTCTCTTCCCCTTCTTTTACCTCGACTCTCTCTTTCTCCTGGTTTCCCTCTTCTGCATTAACTCTCTCTCTTTTAGCTCTTTTCCCTGGCGTCCCTCTTTTCCATGAACTCTCTATTTCCCTTCTTTTCCCTCGACTCTCTCTTTCGCCTGGTTTCCCTCTTTTGCATTAACTCAATCTTTTTAGCTCTTTTCCACTCGCCTGAATCTTTTTACCTGGCGTCCCTCTTTCCATGATCTCTCTCTTTCTATTCTTTTCCCTCGACTCTCTCTTTTCGCTGGTTTCCCTCTTCTGCATTAATTCTCTCTTTTAGCTCTTTTCCCCTCGCGTGACTCTTTTCCCTGGCTCCCCTCTTTTCTATGAACTCTGTCGTTCCTTTCTTTTCGCTCGTCTCTCTCTTTTCCCTGGTTTTCCTCTTTTCTATGAACTCTCTCCTCCCCCTCTTTTCCCTCGACTCTCTCTTTTCCCTGGCTTCCCTCTTCTGCATGAACTCTCTCTTCCCCTTGTTTTCCATCGACTCTCTCTTTTCGCTGGTTTCCCTCTTCTGCATTAACTCTCTCTTTCCCGTCTTTTCTCTCGACGCTCTCTTTTCGCTGGTTTCCCTCTTCTGCATTAACTCTCTCTTTCCCTTCTTTTCCCTCGACTCTCTCTTTTCGCTGGTTTCCCTCTTCTGCATTAACTCTCTCTTCCCCTTCTTTTCCCTCGTCTCTCTGTTTCCCCTGGTTTTCCTCTTTTCTATGAACTCTCTCTTTCCCTCTTTTCCCTCGACTCTCTCTTTCCCCTGGTTTCCCTCTTTTCTATGAACTCTCTCTTCCCCCTCTTTTCCCTCGACTCTCTCTTTTCCCTGGCTTCCCTCTTCTGCATTAACTCTCTCTTCCCCTTGTTTTCCATCGACTCTCTCATTTCCCTGGCTTCCCGCTTTATCATGAACTCTCTCTTCCCCTTGTTTTCCATCGACTCTCTCTTTTCGCTGGTTTCCCTCTTATGCATTAACTCTCTCTTTTAGCTCTTTTCCCCTCGCGTGACCCTTTTCCCTGGCTTCCCTCTTTTCAAAGAGCTCTCTCTTTCCCCTCTTTTCCCTCCACTCTCTCTTTCCCCTGGTTTCCCTCTTTCCATGATCTCTCTCTTTCCGTTCTTTTCCCTCGTCTCTCTCTTTTCTCTGCTTTTCCTCTTTTCTATGAACTCTCTCTTCCCCTTCTTTTCCCTCGACTCTCTCTTTTCCCTGGCTTCCCTCTTCTGCATTAACTCTCTGTTTTAGCTCTTTTTCCCGGCGTCCCTCTTTTCCATGAACTCTCTCTATCCCCTCTTTTCCCTCGTCTCTCTCTTTTCCCTGGTTTTCCTGTTTTCTATGAACTCTCTCTTCCCCCCCTTTTACCTCGACTCTCTCTTTTCCCTGGCTTCCCTCTTCTGCATTAACTCTCTCTTTCCCTTCCTTTCCCTCGACTCTCTGTTTTCGCTGGTTTCCCTCTTCTGCATTAACTCTCTCTTCCCCTTCTTTTCCCTCGACTCTCTCTTTTCCCTGGCTTCCCTCTTCTGCATTAACTCTCTCTTTTAGCTCTTTTCCCGTCGGCTGACTCTTTCCCCTGGCTTCCCTCTTTTCTATGAACTCTCTCCTTCCCTTTTTTTCCCTCGAATCTCTCTTTTCCCTGGCTTCCCTCTTTTCCATGATTTCTCTCATTCCCTTCTTTTTACATCGACTCTCTTTTTCCTGGCTTCCCTCTTCTGCATTAGCTCTTTTAGCTCTTTTCCCTGGCTTCCCTCTTCTGCATTAACTCTCTCTTTCCCTTCTTTCCCCTCGACTGTCTCTTTTACCTGGCTTCCCTCTTTTCCACGAATTCTCTCGTTCCCTTCTTTTTCCCTCGACTCTCTCTTTTCCCTGGTTTCCCTCTTCTGCATTAACTCTTTTAGCTCTTTTCCCCTCGCTTGACTCTTTTCCCTGGATTCCCTCTTTTCAATGAGCTCTCTCTTTCCCCTCTTTTGCCTCCTCTCTCTCTTTCTCCTGGTTTCCCTCTTCTGCATTAACTCTCTCTCTTTTAGCTCTTTTCCCTGGCGTCCCTCTTTTCCATGAACTCTCTATTTCCCTTCTTTTCCCTCGACTCTCTCTTTCGCCTGGTTTCCCTCTTTTGCATTAACTCTCTCTTTTTAGCTCTTTTCCACTCGCCTGAATCTTTTTACCTGGCGTCCCTCTTTTCAATGAACTCTCTCTTCCCTTTGTTTTCCATTGACTCTCTCTTTTCGCTGGTTTCCCTCTTCTGCATTAACTCTCTCTTTCCCGTCTTTTCCCTCGACTCTCTCTTTTCCCTGGCTTCCCTCTTCTGCATTAACTCTCTCTTTCCCTTCCTTTCCCTCGACTCTCTGTTTTCGCTGGTTTCCCTCTTCTGCATTAACTCTCTCTTCCCCTTCTTTTCCATCGACTATCTCTTTTCCCTGGCTTCCCTCTTTTCCATGAACTCTCTCTTTCCCTTCTTTTCCCTCGGCTCTATCTTTTCCCTGGCTTACCTCTTTTCCATGAACTCTCTCTTTCCACTCTTTTCCCTCGTCTCTCTCGTTTCCCTGGTTTTCCTCTTTTTCATGAACTCTCTCCCCCCTTGTTTTCCATTGACTCTCTCTTTTCCGTGGCTTCCCTCTTCTGCATTAACTCTCTCTTTCCCGTCTTTTCCCTCGATGCTCTCTTTTCGCTGGTTTCCCTCTTCTGCATTAACTCTCTCTTTTAGCTCTTTTCCCCTCGCGTGACTCTTTTCCCTGGCGTCCCTCTTTTCCGTAAACTCTCTGTTTTATCTCTTTTCCCTGGCTTCCCTCTTTTCAAACAGCTCTCTCTTTCCCCTCTTTTCCCTCCACTCTCTCTTTCCCCTGGTTTCCCTCTTTCCATGATCTCTCTCTTTCCGTTCTTTTCCCTCGTCTCTCTCTTTTCTCTGGTTTTCCTGTTTTCTATGAACTCTCTCTTCCCCCTCTTTTACCTCGACTCTCTCTTTTCCCTGGCTTCACTCTTTTTCATGAACTCTCTCTTCCTCTTGTTTTCCATCGACTCTCTCTTTTCCCTGGTTTCCCTCTTCTGCATTAACTCTCTCTTTTAGCTCTTTTCCCCTCGTGTGACTCTTTTCCCTGGCTTCCCTCTTCTGCATTAACTCTCTCTTTCCCCTCTTTTCCCTCGACTCTCTCTTTTCGCTGGTTTCCCTCTTCTGTATTAACTCTCTCCTTTAGCTCTTGTCCCTCGTCTCTGTCTTTTCCCTGGTTTTCCTGTTTTCTATGAACTCTCTCTTCCCCTTGTTTTCCATCGACTCTCTCATTTCCCTGGCTTCCCGCTTTATCATGAACTCTCTCTTCCCCTTGTTTTCCATCGACTCTCTCTTTTCGCTGGTTTCCCTCTTATGCATTAACTCTCTCTTTTAGCTCTTTTCCCCTCGCGTGACCCTTTTCCCTGGCTTCCCTCTTTTCAAAGAGCTCTCTCTTTCCCCTCTTTTCCCTCCACTCTCTCTTTCCCCTGGTTTCCCTCTTTCCATGATCTCTCTCTTTCCGTTCTTTTCCCTCGTCTCTCTCTTTTCTCTGCTTTTCCTCTTTTCTATGAACTCTCTCTTCCCCTTCTTTTCCCTCGACTCTCTCTTTTCCCTGGCTTCCCTCTTCTGCATTAACTCTCTGTTTTAGCTCTTTTTCCCGGCGTCCGTCTTTTCCATGAACTCTCTCTATCCCCTCTTTTCCCTCGTCTCTCTCTTTTCCCTGGTTTTCCTGTTTTCTATGAACTCTCTCTTCCCCCCCTTTTACCTCGACTCTCTCTTTTCCCTGGCTTCCCTCTTCTGCATTAACTCTCTCTTTCCCTTCCTTTCCCTCGACTCTCTGTTTTCGCTGGTTTCCCTCTTCTGCATTAACTCTCTCTTCCCCTTCTTTTCCCTCGACTCTCTCTTTTCCCTGGCTTCCCTCTTCTGCATTAACTCTCTCTTTTAGCTCTTTTCCCGTCGGCTGACTCTTTCCCCTGGCTTCCCTCTTTTCTATGAACTCTCTCCTTCCCTTTTTTTCCCTCGAATCTCTCTTTTCCCTGGCTTCCCTCTTTTCCATGATTTCTCTCATTCCCTTCTTTTTACATCGACTCTCTTTTTCCTGGCTTCCCTCTTCTGCATTAGCTCTTTTAGCTCTTTTCCCTGGCTTCCCTCTTCTGCATTAACTCTCTCTTTCCCTTCTTTCCCCTCGACTGTCTCTTTTACCTGGCTTCCCTCTTTTCCACGAATTCTCTCGTTCCCTTCTTTTTCCCTCGACTCTCTCTTTTCCCTGGTTTCCCTCTTCTGCATTAACTCTTTTAGCTCTTTTCCCCTCGCTTGACTCTTTTCCCTGGATTCCCTCTTTTCAATGAGCTCTCTCTTTCCCCTCTTTTGCCTCCTCTCTCTCTTTCTCCTGGTTTCCCTCTTCTGCATTAACTCTCTCTCTTTTAGCTCTTTTCCCTGGCGTCCCTCTTTTCCATGAACTCTCTATTTCCCTTCTTTTCCCTCGACTCTCTCTTTCGCCTGGTTTCCCTCTTTTGCATTAACTCTCTCTTTTTAGCTCTTTTCCACTCGCCTGAATCTTTTTACCTGGCGTCCCTCTTTTCAATGAACTCTCTCTTCCCTTTGTTTTCCATTGACTCTCTCTTTTCGCTGGTTTCCCTCTTCTGCATTAACTCTCTCTTTCCCGTCTTTTCCCTCGACTCTCTCTTTTCCCTGGCTTCCCTCTTCTGCATTAACTCTCTCTTTCCCTTCCTTTCCCTCGACTCTCTGTTTTCGCTGGTTTCCCTCTTCTGCATTAACTCTCTCTTCCCCTTCTTTTCCATCGACTATCTCTTTTCCCTGGCTTCCCTCTTTTCCATGAACTCTCTCTTTCCCTTCTTTTCCCTCGGCTCTATCTTTTCCCTGGCTTACCTCTTTTCCATGAACTCTCTCTTTCCACTCTTTTCCCTCGTCTCTCTCGTTTCCCTGGTTTTCCTCTTTTTCATGAACTCTCTCCCCCCTTGTTTTCCATTGACTCTCTCTTTTCCGTGGCTTCCCTCTTCTGCATTAACTCTCTCTTTCCCGTCTTTTCCCTCGATGCTCTCTTTTCGCTGGTTTCCCTCTTCTGCATTAACTCTCTCTTTTAGCTCTTTTCCCCTCGCGTGACTCTTTTCCCTGGCGTCCCTCTTTTCCGTAAACTCTCTGTTTTATCTCTTTTCCCTGGCTTCCCTCTTTTCAAACAGCTCTCTCTTTCCCCTCTTTTCCCTCCACTCTCTCTTTCCCCTGGTTTCCCTCTTTCCATGATCTCTCTCTTTCCGTTCTTTTCCCTCGTCTCTCTCTTTTCTCTGGTTTTCCTGTTTTCTATGAACTCTCTCTTCCCCCTCTTTTACCTCGACTCTCTCTTTTCCCTGGCTTCACTCTTTTTCATGAACTCTCTCTTCCTCTTGTTTTCCATCGACTCTCTCTTTTCCCTGGTTTCCCTCTTCTGCATTAACTCTCTCTTTTAGCTCTTTTCCCCTCGTGTGACTCTTTTCCCTGGCTTCCCTCTTCTGCATTAACTCTCTCTTTCCCCTCTTTTCCCTCGACTCTCTCTTTTCGCTGGTTTCCCTCTTCTGTATTAACTCTCTCCTTTAGCTCTTGTCCCTCGTCTCTCTCTTTTCCCTGGTTTTCCTGTTTTCTATGAACTCTCTCTTCCCCTTCTTTTCCGTCGACTCTCTCTTTTCCCTGGCTTCCCTCTTTTTCATGAACTCTCTCTTCCCCTTGTTTCCCATCGACTCTCTCTTTTCCCTGGCTTCCCTCTCCTGCATGAGCTCTCTCTTTCCCTTCTTTTCCCTCGACTCTCTCTTTTTCCTGGCTTCCCTCTTCTGCATTAACTCTCTCTTTTAGCTCTTTTCCCGTCGGCTGACTCTTTCCCCTGGCTTCCCTCTTTTCTATGAACTCTCTCCTTCCCTTTTTTTCCCTCGAATCTCTCTTTTCCCTGGCTTCCCTCTTTTCCATGATTTCTCTCATTCCCTTCTTTTTACATCGACTCTCTTTTTCCTGGCTTCCCTCTTCTGCATTAACTCTTTTAGCTCTTTTCCCCGGCTTCCCTCTTCTGCATTAACTCTCTCTTTCCCCTCTTTTCCATCGACTCTCTCTTTTCCCTGGTTTCCCTCTTCTGCTTTAAACTCTCTCTTTCCCTTCTTTCCCCTCGACTGTCTCTTTTACCTGGCTTCCCTCTTTTCCACGAATTCTCTCGTTCCCTTCTTTTTCCCTCGACTCTCTCTTTTCCCTGGTTTCCCTCTTCTGCATTAACTCTTTTAGCTCTTTTCCCCTCGCTTGGCTCTTTTCCCTGGATTCCCTCTTTTCAATGAGCTCTCTCTTTCCCCTCTTTTGCCTCCTCTCTCTCTTTCTCCTGGTTTCCCTCTTCTGCATTAACTCTCTCTCTTTTAGCTCTTTTCCCTGGCGTCCCTCTTTTCCATGAACTCTCTATTTCCCTTCTTTTCCCTCGACTCTCTCTTTCGCCTGGTTTCCCTCTTTTGCATTAACTCTCTCTTTTTAGCTCTTTTCCACTCGCCTGAATCTTTTTACCTGGCGTCCCTCTTTCCATGATCTCTCTCTTTCTATTCTTTTCCCTCGACTCTCTCTTTTCGCTGGTTTCCCTCTTCTGCATTAATTCTCTCTTTTAGCTCTTTTCCCCTCGCGTGACTCTTTTCCCTGGCTCCCCTCTTTTCTATGAACTCTGTCGTTCCTTTCTTTTCGCTCGTCTCTCTCTTTTCCCTGGTTTTCCTCTTTTCTATGAACTCTCTCCTCCCCCTCTTTTCCCTCGACTCTCTCTTTTCCCTGGCTTCCCTCTTCTGCATGAACTCTCTCTTCCCCTTGTTTTCCATCGACTCTCTCTTTTCGCTGGTTTCCCTCTTCTGCATTAACTCTCTCTTTCCCGTCTTTTCTCTCGACGCTCTCTTTTCGCTGGTTTCCCTCTTCTGCATTAACTCTCTCTTTCCCTTCTTTTCCCTCGACTCTCTCTTTTCGCTGGTTTCCCTCTTCTGCATTAACTCTCTCTTCCCCTTCTTTTCCCTCGTCTCTCTGTTTCCCCTGGTTTTCCTCTTTTCTATGAACTCTCTCTTTCCCTCTTTTCCCTCGACTCTCTCTTTCCCCTGGTTTCCCTCTTTTCTATGAACTCTCTCTTCCCCCTCTTTTCCCTCGACTCTCTCTTTTCCCTGGCTTCCCTCTTCTGCATTAACTCTCTCTTCCCCTTGTTTTCCATCGACTCTCTCATTTCCCTGGCTTCCCGCTTTATCATGAACTCTCTCTTCCCCTTGTTTTCCATCGACTCTCTCTTTTCGCTGGTTTCCCTCTTATGCATTAACTCTCTCTTTTAGCTCTTTTCCCCTCGCGTGACCCTTTTCCCTGGCGTCCCTCTTTTCCATAAACTCTCTGTTTTATCTCTTTTCCCTGGCTTCCCTCTTTTCAAAGAGCTCTCTCTTTCCCCTCTTTTCCCTCCACTCTCTCTTTCCCCTGGTTTCCCTCTTTCCATGATCTCTCTCTTTCCGTTCTTTTCCCTCGTCTCTCTCTTTTCTCTGCTTTTCCTCTTTTGTATGAACTCTCTCTTCCCCTTCTTTTCCCTCGACTCTCTCTTTTCCCTGGCTTCCCTCTTCTGCATTAACTCTCTGTTTTAGCTCTTTTTCCCGGCGTCCCTCTTTTCCATGAACTCTCTCTATCCCCTCTTTTCCCTCGTCTCTCTCTTTTCCCTGGTTTTCCTGTTTTCTATGAACTCTCTCTTCCCCCCCTTTTACCTCGACTCTCTCTTTTCCCTGGCTTCCCTCTTCTGCATTAACTCTCTCTTTCCCTTCCTTTCCCTCGACTCTCTGTTTTCGCTGGTTTCCCTCTTCTGCATTAACTCTCTCTTCCCCTTCTTTTCCCTCGACTCTCTCTTTTCCCTGGCTTCCCTCTTCTGCATTAACTCTCTCTTTTAGCTCTTTTCCCGTCGGCTGACTCTTTCCCCTGGCTTCCCTCTTTTCTATGAACTCTCTCCTTCCCTTTTTTTCCCTCGACTCTCTCTTTTCCCTGGCTTCCCTCTTTTCCATGATTTCTCTCATTCCCTTCTTTTTACATCGACTCTCTTTTTCCTGGCTTCCCTCTTCTGCATTAGCTCTTTTAGCTCTTTTCCCTGGCTTCCCTCTTCTGCATTAACTCTCTCTTTCCCTTCTTTTCCCTCGACTCTCTCTTTTCCCTGGCTTCCCTCTTCTGCATTAACTCTCTGTTTTAGCTCTTTTTCCCGGCGTCCCTCTTTTCCATGAACTCTCTGTATCCCCTCTTTTCCCTCGTCTCTCTCTTTTCCCTGGTTTTCCTGTTTTCTATGAACTCTCTCTTCCCCTTCTTTTCCGTCGACTCTCTCTTTTCCCTGGCTTCCCTCTTTTTCATGAACTCTCTCTTCCCCTTGTTTTCCGTCGACTCTCTCTTTTCCCTGGCTTCCCTCTCCTGCATGAGCTCTCTCTTTCCCTTCTTTTCCCTCGACTCTCTCTTTTTCCTGGCTTCCCTCTTCTGCATTAACTCTCTCTTTTAGCTCTTTTCCCGTCGGCTGACTCTTTCCCCTGGCTTCCCTCTTTTCTATGAACTCTCTCCTTCCCTTTTTTTCCCTCGAATATCTCTTTTCCCTGGTTTTCCTCTTTTCTATGAACTCTCTCCTCCCCCTCTTTTCCCTCGACTCTCTCTTTTCCCTGGCTTCCCTCTTCTGCATGAACTCTCTCTTCCCCTTGTTTTCCATCGACTCTCTCTTTTCGCTGGTTTCCCTCTTCTGCATTAACTCTCTCTTTCCCGTCTTTTCCCTCCACTCTCTCTTTCCCCTGGTTTCCCTCTTTCCATGATCTCTCTCTTTCCGTTCTTTTCCCTCGTCTCTCTCTTTTCCCTGGTTTTCCTCTTCTCCATTAACTCTCTCTTCCCCTTGTTTTCCATCGACTCTCTCATTTCCCTGGCTTCCCTCTTCTGCATTAACTCTCTCTTTCCCTTCTTTTCCCTCGACTCTCTCTTTTTCCTGGCTTCCCTCTTCTGCATTAACTCTCTCTTTTAGCTCTTTTCCCGTCGGCTGACTCTTTCCCCTGGCTTCCCTCTTTTCTATGAACTTTCTCCTTCCCTTTTTTTCCCTCGACTCTCTCTTTTCCCTGGCTTCCCTCTTCTGCATTAACTCTCTCTTCCCCTTGTTTTCCATCGACTCTCTCATTTCCCTGGCTTCCCGCTTTATTATGAACTCTCTCTTCCCCTTGTTTTCCATCGACTCTCTCTTTTCCTTGGTTTCCCTCTTCTGCATTAACTCTCTCTTTTAGCTCTTTTCCCCTCGCGTGACTCTTTTCCCTGGTTTCCCTCTTCTGCATTAACTCTCTCTTTCCCCTCTTTTCCCTCGACTCTCTCTTTTCGCTGGTTTCCCTCTTCTGCATTAACTCTCTCCTTTAGCTCTTGTCCCTCGTCTCTCTCTTTTCCCTGGTTTTCCTATTTTCTATGAACTCTCTCTTCCCTTCTTTTACCACGACTCTGTCTTTTCCCTGGCTTCACTCTTTTTCATGAACTCTCTCTTCCCCTTGTTTTCCATCGACTCTCTCTTTTCGCTGGTTTCCCTCTTATGCATTAACTCTCTCTTTTAGCTCTTTTCCCCTCGCGTGACTCTTTTCCCTGGCGTCCCTCTGTTCCATAAACTCTCTGTTTTATCTCTTTTCCCTGGCTTCCCTCTTTTTCATGAACTCTCTCTTCCCCTTGTTTTCCATCGACTCTCTCTTTTCCCTGGCTTCCCTCTCCTGCATGAGCTCTCTCTTTCCCTTCTTTTCCCTCGACTCTCTCTTTTTCCTGGATTCCCTCTTCTGCATTAACTCTCTCTTTTAGCTCTTTTCCCGTCGGCTGACTCTTTCCCCTGGCTTCCCTCTTTTCTATGAACTCTCTCCTTCCCTTTTTTTCCCTCGAATATCTCTTTTCCCTGGTTTTCCTCTTTTCTATGAACTCTCTCCTCCCCCTCTTTTCCCTCGACTCTCTCTTTTCCCTGGCTTCCCTCTTCTGCATGAACTCTCTCTTCCCCTTGTTTTCCATCGACTCTCTCTTTTCGCTGGTTTCCCTCTTCTGCATTAACTCTCTCTTTCCCGTCTTTTCCCTCGACGCTCTCTTTTCGCTGGTTTCCCTCTTCTGCATTAACTCTCTCTTTCCCTTCTTTTCCCTCGACTCTCTCTTTTCGCTGGTTTCCCTCTTCTGCATTAACTCTCTCTTCCCCTTCTTTTCCCTCGTGTCTCTGTTTCCCCTGGTTTTCCTCTTTTCTATGAACTCTCTCTTCCCCTCTTTTCCCTCGACTCTCTCTTTCCCCTGGTTTCCCTCTTTTCTATGAACTCTCTCTTCCCCCTCTTTTCCCTCGACTCTCTCTTTTCCCTGGCTTCCCTCTTCTGCATTAACTCTCTCTTCCCCTTGTTTTCCATCGACTCTCTCATTTCCCTGGCTTCCCGCTGTATCATGAACTCTCTCTTCCCCTTGTTTTCCATCGACTCTCTCTTTTCGCTGGTTTCCCTCTTATGCATTAACTCTCGATTTTAGCTCTTTTCCCCTCGCGTGACTCTTTTCCCTGGCGTCCCTCTGTTCCATAAACTCTCTGTTTTATCTCTTTTCCCTGGCTTCCCTCTTTTCAAAGAGCTCTCTCTTTCCCCTCTTTTCCCTCCACTCTCTCTTTCCCCTGGTTTCCCTCTTTCCATGATCTCTCTCTTTCCGTTCTTTTCCCTCGTCTCTCTCTTTTCCCTGGTTTTCCTCTTCTCCATTAACTCTCTCTTCCCCTTGTTTTCCATCGACTCTCTCTTTTCCCTGGCTTCCCTCTTCTGCATTAACTCTCTCTTTCCCTTCTTTTCCCTCGACTCTCTCTTTTTCCTGGCTTCCCTCTTCTGCATTAACTCTCTCTTTTAGCTCTTTTCCCGTCGGCTGACTCTTTCCCCTGGCTTCCCTCTTTTCTATGAACTCTCTCCTTCCCTTTTTTTCCCTCGACTCTCTCTTTTCCCTGGCTTCCCTCTTCTGCATTAACTCTCTCTTCCCCTTCTTTTCCATCGACTCTCTCATTTCCCTGGCTTCCCGCTTTATCATGAACTCTCTCTTCCCCTTGTTTTCCATCGACTCTCTCTTTTCGCTGGTTTCCCTCTTATGCATTAACTCTCTCTTTTAGCTCTTTTCCCCTCGCGTGACTCTTTTCCCTGGCGTCCCTCTTTTCCATAAACTCTCTGTTTTATCTCTTTTCCCTGGCTTCCCTCTTTTCAAAGAGCTCTCTCTTTCCCCTCTTTTCCCTCCACTCTCTCTTTCCCCTGGTTTCCCACTTTCCATGATCTCTCTCTTTCCGTTCTTTTCCCTCGTCTCTCTCTTTTCCCTGGTTTCCCTCTTCTGCATTAACTCTCTCTTTCCCTTCTTTTCCCTCGACTCTCTCTTTTTCCTGGCTTCCCTCTTCTGCATTAACTCTCTCTTTTAGCTCTTTTCCCGTCGGCTGACTCTTTCCCCTGGCTTCCCTCTTTTCTATGAACTCTCTCCTTCCCTTTTTTTCCCTCGACTCTCTCTTTTCCCTGGCTTCCCTCTTCTGCATTAACTCTCTCTTCCCCTTGTTTTCCATCGACTCTCTCATTTCCCTGGCTTCCCGCTTTATCATGAACTCTCTCTTCCCCTTGTTTTCCATCGACTCTCTCTTTTCCTTGGTTTCCCTCTTCTGCATTAACTCTCTCTTTTAGCTCTTTTCCCCTCGCGTGACTCTTTTCCCTGGTTTCCCTCTTCTGCATTAACTCTCTCTTTCCCCTCTTTTCCCTCGACTCTCTCTTTTCGCTGGTTTCCCTCTTCTGCATTAACTCTCTCCTTTAGCTCTTGTCCCTCGTCTCTCTCTTTTCCCTGGTTTTCCTGTTTTCTATGAACTCTCTCTTCCCCTTCTTTTCCGTCGACTCTCTCTTTTCCCTGGCTTCCCTCTTTTTCATGAACTCTCTCTTCCCCTTGTTTTCCATCGACTCTCTCTTTTCGCTGGTTTCCCTCTTATGCATTAACTCTCTCTTTTAGCTCTTTTCCCCTCGCGTGACTCTTTTCCCTGGCGTCCCTCTGTTCCATAAACTCTCTGTTTTATCTCTTTTCCCTGGCTTCCCTCTTTTTCATGAACTCTCTCTTCCCCTTGTTTTCCATCGACTCTCTCTTTTCCCTGGCTTCCCTCTCCTGCATGAGCTCTCTCTTTCCCTTCTTTTCCCTCGACTCTCTCTTTTTCCTGGCTTCCCTCTTCTGCATTAACTCTCTCTTTTAGCTCTTTTCCCGTCGGCTGACTCTTTCCCCTGGCTTCCCTCTTTTCTATGAACTCTCTCCTTCCCTTTTTTTCCCTCGAATATCTCTTTTCCCTGGTTTTCCTCTTTTCTATGAACTCTCTCCTCCCCCTCTTTTCCCTCGACTCTCTCTTTTCCCTGGCTTCCCTCTTCTGCATGAACTCTCTCTTCCCCTTGTTTTCCATCGACTCTCTCTTTTCGCTGGTTTCCCTCTTCTGCATTAACTCTCTCTTTCCCGTCTTTTCCCTCGACGCTCTCTTTTCGCTGGTTTCCCTCTTCTGCATTAACTCTCTCTTCCCCTTGTTTTCCATCGACTCTCTCTTTTCGCTGGTTTCCCTCTTATGCATTAACTCTCTCTTTTAGCTCTTTTCCCCTCGCGTGACTCTTTTCCCTGGCGTCCCTCTGTTCCATAAACTCTCTGTTTTATCTCTTTTCCCTGGCTTCCCTCTTTTTCATGAACTCTCTCTTCCCCTTGTTTTCCATCGACTCTCTCTTTTCCCTGGCTTCCCTCTCCTGCATGAGCTCTCTCTTTCCCTTCTTTTCCCTCGACTCTCTCTTTTTCCTGGCTTCCCTCTTCTGCATTAACTCTCTCTTTTAGCTCTTTTCCCGTCGGCTGACTCTTTCCCCTGGCTTCCCTCTTTTCTATGAACTCTCTCCTTCCCTTTTTTTTCCCTCGAATATCTCTTTTCCCTGGTTTTCCTCTTTTCTATGAACTCTCTCCTCCCCCTCTTTTCCCTCGACTCTCTCTTTTCCCTGGCTTCCCTCTTCTGCATGAACTCTCTCTTCCCCTTGTTTTCCATCGACTCTCTCTTTTCGCTGGTTTCCCTCTTCTGCATTAACTCTCTCTTTCCCGTCTTTTCCCTCGACGCTCTCTTTTCGCTGGTTTCCCTCTTCTGCATTAACTCTCTCTTCCCCTTGTTTTCCATCGACTCTCTCTTTTCGCTGGTTTCCCTCTTCTGCATTAACTCTCTCTTTCCCTTCTTTTCCCTCGACTCTCTCTTTTTCCTGGCTTCCCTCTTCTGCATTAACTCTCTCTTTTAGCTCTTTTCCCGTCGGCTGACTCTTTCCCCTGGCTTCCCTCTTTTCTATGAACTCTCTCCTTCCCTTTTTTTTCCCTCGACTCTCTCTTTTCCCTGGCTTCCCTCTTCTGCATTAACTCTCTCTTCCCCTTGTTTTCCATCGACTCTCTCATTTCCCTGGCTTCCCGCTTTATCATGAACTCTCTCTTCCCCTTGTTTTCCATCGACTCTCTCTTTTCGCTGGTTTCCCTCTTATGCATTAACTCTCTCTTTTAGCTCTTTTCCCCTCGCGTGACTCTTTTGCCTGGCGTCCCTCTTTTCCATAAACTCTCTGTTTTATCTCTTTTCCCTGGCTTCCCCCTTTTCAAGAGCTCTCTCTTTCCCCTCTTTTCCCTCCACTCTCTCTTTCCCCTGGTTTCCCTCTTTCCATGATCTCTCTCTTTCCGTTCTTTTCCCTCGTCTCTCTCTTTTCCCTGGTTTTCCTCTTTTCTATGAACTCTCTCTTCCCCTTCTTTTACCTCGACTCTCTCTTTTCCCTGGCTTCCCTCTTCTGCATTAACTCTCTGTTTTAGCTCTTTTTCCCGGCGTCCCTCTTTTCCATGAACTCTCTCTATCCCCTCTTTTCCCTCGTCTCTCTCTTTTCCCTGGTTTTCCTATTTTCTATGAACTCTCTCTTCCCTTCTTTTACCACGACTCTCTCTTTTCCCTGGCTTCACTCTTTTTCATGAACTCTCTCTTCCCCTTGTTTTCCATCGACTCTCTCTTTTCCTTGGTTTCCCTCTTCTGCATTAACTCTCTCTTTTAGCTCTTTTCCCCTCGCGTGACTCTTTTCCCTGGTTTCCCTCTTCTGCATTAACTCTCTCTTTCCCCTCTTTTCCCTCGACTCTCTCTTTTCGCTGGTTTCCCTCTTCTGCATTAACTCTCTCCTTTAGCTCTTGTCCCTCGTCTCTCTCTTTTCCCTGGTTTTCCTGTTTTCTATGAACTCTCTCTTCCCCTTCTTTTCCGTCGACTCTCTCTTTTCCCTGGCTTCCCTCTTTTTCATGAACTCTCTCTTCCCCTTGTTTTCCATCGACTCTCTCTTTTCGCTGGTTTCCCTCTTATGCATTAACTCTCTCTTTTAGCTCTTTTCCCCTCGCGTGACTCTTTTCCCTGGCGTCCCTCTGTTCCATAAACTCTCTATTTTATCTCTTTTCCCTGGCTTCCCTCTTTTTCATGAACTCTCTCCCCCCTTGTTTTCCATTGACTCTCTCTTTTCCGTGGCTTCCCTCTTCTGCATTAACTCTCTCTTTCCCGTCTTTTCCCTCGACTCTCTATTTTCCCTGGCTTCCCTCTTCTGCATTAACTCTCTCTTTCCCTTCCTTTCCCTCGACTCTCTGTTTTCGCTGGTTTCCCTCTTCTGCATTAACTCTCTCTTCCCCTTCTTTTCCATCGACTATCTCTTTTCCCTGGCTTCCCTCTTTTCCATGAACTCTCTCTTTCCCTTCTTTTCCCTCGGCTCTATCTTTTCCCTGGCTTACCTCTTTTCCATGAACTGTCTCTTTCCACTCTTTTCCCTCGTCTCTCTCGTTTCCCTGGTTTTCCTCTTTTCTATGAACTCTCTCTTTCCCGTCTTTTCCCTCGACTCTCTCTTTTCCCAGGCTTCCCTCTTTTTCATGAACTCTCTCCCCCCTTGTTTTCCATTGACTCTCTCTTTTCCGTGGCTTCCCTCTTCTGCATTAACTCTCTCTTTCCCGTCTTTTCCCTCGACTCTCTCTTTTCCCTGGCTTCCCTCTTTTCAATGAACTCTCTCTTCCCCTTGTTTTCCATTGACTCTCTGTTTTCGCTGGTTTCCCTCTTCTGCATTAACTCTCTCTTTCCCTTCTTTTCCCTCGACTCTCTCTTTTCCCTGGCTTCCCTCTTCTGCATTAACTCTCTCTTCCCCATCTTTTCCATCGACTCTCTCTTTTCCCTGGTTTCCCTCTTATGCATTAACTCTCTTTTCCCCCTCTTTTCCCTCGACTCTCTCTTTTCGCTGGTTTCCCTCTTCTGCATTAACTCTCTCCTTTAGCTCTTTTCCCTCGTCTCTCTCTTTTCCCTGGTTTTCCTGTTTTCTATGAACTCTCTCTTCCCCTTCTTTTACCTCGACTCTCTCTTTTCCCTGGCTTCCCTCTTCTGCATTAACTCTCTCTTTCCCTTCTTTTCCCTCGTCTCTCTCTTTTCTCTGGTTTTCCTCTTTTCTATGAACTCTCTCTTCCCCTTCTTTTCCCTCGACTCTCTCTTTCGCCTGGTTTCCCTCTTTTGCATTAACTCTCTCTTTTTAGCTCTTTTCCACTCGCCTGAATCTTTTTACCTGGCGTCCCTCTTTCCATGATCTCTCTCTTTCTATTCTTTTCCCTCGACTGTCTCTTTTCGCTGGTTTCCCTCTTCTGCATTAACTCTCTCTTCCCCTTCTTTTCCATCGACTCTCTCTTTTCCCTGGCTTCCCTCTTTTCCATGATCTCTCTCTTTCCCTTCTTTTCCCTTGTCTCTATCTTTTCCATGACTTGTCTCTTTTCCATGAACTCTCTCTTTCCACTCTTTTCCCTCGTCTCTCTCTTTTCCCTGGTTTTCCTCTTTTCTATGAACTCTCTCTTTCCCGTCTTTTCCCTCGACTCTCTCTTTTCCCTGGCTTCCCTCTTTTCAATGAACTCTCTCTTCCCCTTGTTTTCCATTGACTCTCTCTTTTCGCTGGTTTCCCTCTTCTGCATTAACTCTCTCTTTCCCTTCTTTTCCCTCGACTCTCTCTTTTCCCTGGCTTCCCTCTTCTGCATTAACTCTCTCTTTCCCTTCCTTTCCCTCGACTCTCTGTTTTCGCTGGTTTCCCTCTTCTGCATTAACTCTCTCTTCCCCTTCTTTTCCATCGACTCTCTCTTTTCCCTGGCTTCCCTCTTTTCCATGAACTCTCTCTTACCCTTCTTTTCCCTCGGCTCTATCTTTTCCCTGGCTTACCTCTTTTCCATGAACTCTCTCTTTCCACTCTTTTCCCTCGTCTCTCTCTTTTCCCTGGTTTTCCTCTTTTCTATGAACTCTCTCTTTCCCGTCTTTTCCCTCGACTCTCTCTTTTCCCTGGCTTCCCTCTTTTCAATGAACTCTCTCTTCCCTTTGTTTTCCATTGACTCTCTCTTTTCGCTGGTTTCCCTCTTCTGCATTAACTCTCTCTTTCCCGTCTTTTCCCTCGACTCTCTCTTTTCCCTGGCTTCCCTCTTCTGCATTAACTCTCTCTTTCCCTTCCTTTCCCTCGACTCTCTGTTTTCGCTGGTTTCCCTCTTCTGCATTAACTCTCTCTTCCCCTTCTTTTCCATCGACTATCTCTTTTCACTGGCTTCCCTCTTTTCCATGAACTCTCTCTTTCCCTTCTTTTCCCTCGGCTCTATCTTTTCCCTGGCTTACCTCTTTTCCATGAACTCTCTCTTTCCACTCTTTTCCCTCGTCTCTCTCGTTTCCCTGGTTTTCCTCTTTTCTATGAACTCTCTCTTTCCCGTCTTTTCCCTCGACTCTCTCTTTTCCCAGGCTTCCCTCTTTTTCATGAACTCTCTCCCCCCTTGTTTTCCATTGACTCTCTCTTTTCCCTGGCTTCCCTCTTCTGCATTAACTCTCTCTTCCCCTTGTTTTCCATCGACTCTCTCATTTCCCTGGCTTCCCGCTTTATCATGAACTCTCTCTTCCCCTTGTTTTCCATCGACTCTCTCTTTTCGCTGGTTTCCCTCTTATGCATTAACTCTCTCTTTTAGCTCTTTTCCCCTCGCGTGACTCTTTTCCCTGGCGTCCCTCTTTTCCATAAACTCTCTGTTTTATCTCTTTTCCCTGGCTTCCCCCTTTTCAAAGAGCTCTCTCTTTCCCCTCTTTTCCCTCCACTCTCTCTTTCCCCTGGTTTCCCTCTTTCCATGATCTCTCTCTTTCCGTTCTTTTCCCTCGTCTCTCTCTTTTCCCTGGTTTTCCTCTTTTCTATGAACTCTCTCTTCCCCTTCTTTTACCTCGACTCTCTCTTTTCCCTGGCTTCCCTCTTCTGCATTAAATCTCTCTTTCCCCTCTTTTCCCTCGACTCTCTCTTTTCGCTGGTTTCCCTCTTCTGCATTAACTCTCTCCTTTAGCTCTTGTCCCTCGTCTCTCTCTTTTCCCTGGTTTTCCTGTTTTCTATGAACTCTCTCTTCCCTTCTTTTACCACGACTCTCTCTTTTCCCTGGCTTCACTCTTTTTCATGAACTCTCTCTTCCCCTTGTTTTCCATCGACTCTCTCTTTTCCTTGGTTTCCCTCTTCTGCATTAACTCTCTCTTTCCCCTCTTTTCCCTCGACTCTCTCTTTTCGCTGGTTTCCCTCTTCTGCATTAACTCTCTCCTTTAGCTCTTGTCCCTCGTCTCTCTCTTTTCCCTGGTTTTCCTGTTTTCTATGAACTCTCTCTTCCCCTTCTTTTCCGTCGACTCTCTCTTTTCCCTGGCTTCCCTCTTTTTCATGAACTCTCTCTTCCCCTTGTTTTCCATCGACTCTCTCTTTTCGCTGGTTTCCCTCTTATGCATTAACTCTCTCTTTTAGCTCTTTTCCCCTCGCGTGACTCTTTTCCCTGGCGTCCCTCTGTTCCATAAACTCTCTATTTTATCTCTTTTCCCTGGCTTCCCTCTTTTTCATGAACTCTCTCCCCCCTTGTTTTCCATTGACTCTCTCTTTTCCGTGGCTTCCCTCTTCTGCATTAACTCTCTCTTTCCCGTCTTTTCCCTCGACTCTCTCTTTTCCCTGGCTTCCCTCTTTTGCATTAACTCTCTCTTTCCCTTCCTTTCCCTCGACTCTCTGTTTTCGCTGGTTTCCCTCTTCTGCATTAACTCTCTCTTCCCCTTCTTTTCCATCGACTATCTCTTTTCCCTGGCTTCCCTCTTTTCCATGAACTCTCTCTTTCCCTTCTTTTCCCTCGGCTCTATCTTTTCCCTGGCTTACCTCTTTTCCATGAACTGTCTCTTTCCACTCTTTTCCCTCGTCTCTCTCGTTTCCCTGGTTTTCCTCTTTTCTATGAACTCTCTCTTTCCCGTCTTTTCCCTCGACTCTCTCTTTTCCCAGGCTTCCCTCTTTTTCATGAACTCTCTCCCCCCTTGTTTTCCATTGACTCTCTCTTTTCCGTGGCTTCCCTCTTCTGCATTAACTCTCTCTTTCCCGTCTTTTCCCTCGACTCTCTCTTTTCCCTGGCTTCCCTCTTTTCAATGAACTCTCTCTTCCCCTTGTTTTCCATTGACTCTCTCTTTTCGCTGGTTTCCCTCTTCTGCATTAACTCTCTCTTTCCCTTCTTTTCCCTCGACTCTCTCTTTTCCCTGGCTTCCCTCTTCTGCATTAACTCTCTCTTCCCCATCTTTTCCATCGACTCTCTCTTTTCCGTGGTTTCCCTCTTATGCATTAACTCTCTTTTCCCCCTCTTTTCCCTCGACTCTCTCTTTTCGCTGGTTTCCCTTTCTGCATTAACTCTCTCCTTTAGCTCTTTTCCCTCGTCTCTCTCTTTTCCCTGGTTTTCCTGTTTTCTATGAACTCTCTCTTCCCCTTCTTTTACCTCGACTCTCTCTTTTCCCTGGCTTCCCTCTTCTGCATTAACTCTCTCTTTCCCTTCTTTTCCCTCGTCTCTCTCTTTTCTCTGGTTTTCCTCTTTTCTATGAACTCTCTCTTCCCCTTCTTTTACCTCGACTCTCTCTTTTCCCTGGCTTCCCTCTTCTGCATTAACTCTCTGTTTTAGCTCTTTTTCCCGGCGTCCCTCTTTTCCATGAACTCTCTCTATCCCCTCTTTTCCCTCGACTCTCTCTTTTCCCTGGTTTTCCTGTTTTCTATGAACTCTCTCTTCCCCCTATTTTACCTCGACTCTCTCTTTTCCCTGGCTTCACTCTTTTTCATGAACTCTCTCTTCCTCTTGTTTTGCATCGACTCTCTCTTTTCCCTGGTTTCCCTCTTCTGCATTAACTCTCTCTTTTAGCTCTTTTCCCCTCGTGTGACTCTTTTCCCTGGCTTCCCTCTTCTGCATTAACTCTCTCTTTCCCCTCTTTTCCCTCGACTCTCTCTTTTCGCTGGTTTCCCTCTTCTGCATTAACTCTCTCCTTTAGCTCTTGTCCCTCGTCTCTCTCTTTTCCCTGGTTTTCCTGTTTTCTATGAACTCTCTCTTCCCCTTCTTTTCCGTCGACTCTCTCTTTTCCCTGGCTTCCCTCTTTTTCATGAACTCTCTCTTCCCTTCGTTTTCCATCGACTCTCTCTTTTCCCTGGCTTCCCTCTCCTGCATGAGCTCTCTCTTTCCCTTCTTTTCCCTCGACTCTCTCTTTTTCCTGGCTTCCCTCTTCTGCATTAACTCTCTCCTTTAGCTCTTTTCCCGTCGGCTGACTCTTTCCCCTGGCTTCCCTCTTTTCTATGAACTCTCTCCTTCCCTTTTTTCCCCTCGAATCTCTCTTTTCCCTGGCTTCCCTCTTTTCCGTGATTTCTCTCATTCCCTTCTTTTTACATCGACTCTCTTTTTCCTGGCTTCCCTCTTCTGCATTAACTCTTTTAGCTCTTTTCCCCGGCTTCCCTCTTCTGCATTAACTCTCTCTTTCCCCTCTTTTCCATCGACTCTCTCTTTTCCCTGGTTTCCCTCTTCTGCTTTAAACTCTCTCTTTCCCTTCTTTCCCCTCGACTGTCTCGTTTACCTGGCTTCCCTCTTTTCCACGAATTCTCTCGTTCCCTTCTTTTTCCCTCGACTCTCTCTTTTCCCTGGTTTCCCTCTTCTGCATTAACTCTTTTAGCTCTTTTCCCCTCGCTTGACTCTTTTCCCTGGATTCCCTCTTTTCAATGAGCTCTCTCTTTCCCCTCTTTTGCCTCCTCTCTCTCTTTCTCCTGGTTTCCCTTTTCTGCATTAACTCTCTCTCTTTTAGCTCTTTTCCCTGGCGTCCCTCTTTTCCATGAACTCTCTATTTCCCTTCTTTTCCCTCGACTCTCTCTTTCGCCTGGTTTCCCTCTTTTGCATTAACTCTCTCTTTTTAGCTCTTTTCCACTCGCCTGAATCTTTTTACCTGGCGTCCCTCTTTCCATGATCTCTCTCTTTCTGTTCTTTTCCCTCGACTCTCTCTTTTCGCTGGTTTCCCTCTTCTGCATTAATTCTCTCTTTTAGCTCTTTTCCCCTCGCGTGACTCTTTTCCCTGGCTTCCCTCTTTTCTATGAACTCTCTCGTTCCTTTCTTTTCGCTCGTCTCTCTCTTTTCCCTGGTTTTCCTCTTTTCTATGAACTCTCTCTTTCCCTTCTTTTCCCTCGACTCTCTCTTTTTCCTGGCTTCCCTCTTCTGCATGAACTCTCTCTTTCCCTTCCTTTCCCTCGACTCTCTGTTTTCGCTGGTTTCCCTCTTCTGCATTAACTCTCTCTTCCCCTTCTTTTCCATCGACTATCTCTTTTCCCTGGCTTCCCTCTTTTCCATGAACTCTCTCTTTCCCTTCTTTTCCCTCGCCTCTATCTTTTCCCTGGCTTACCTCTTTTCCATGAACTCTCTCTTTCCACTCTTTTCCCTCGTCTCTCTCGTTTCCCTGGTTTTCCTCTTTTCTATGAACTCTCTCTTTCCCGTCTTTTCTCTCGACTCTCTCTTTTCCCAGGCTTCCCTCTTTTTCATGAACTCTCTCCCCCCTTGTTTTCCATTGACTCTCTCTTTTCCGTGGCTTCCCTCTTCTGCATTAACTCTCTCTTTCCCGTCTTTTCCCTCGATGCTCTCTTTTCGCTGGTTTCCCTCTTCTGCATTAACTCTCTCTTTTAGCTCTTTTCCCCTCGCGTGACTCTTTTCCCTGGCGTCCCTCTTTTCCATAAACTCTCTGTTTTATCTCTTTTCCCTGGCTTCCCTCTTTTCAAACAGCTCTCTCTTTCCCCTCTTTTCCCTCCACTCTCTCTTTCCCCTCGTTTCCCTCTTTCCATGATCTCTCTCTTTCCGTTCTTTTCCCTCGTCTCTCTCTTTTCTCTGGTTTTCCTCTTTTCTATGAACTCTCTCTTCCCCTTCTTTTCCCTCGACTCTCTCTTTTCCCTGGCTTCCCTCTTCTGCATTAACTCTCTGTTTTAGCTCTTTTTCCCGGCGTCCCTCTTTTCCATGAACTCTCTCTATCCCCTCTTTTCCCTCGTCTCTCTCTTTTCCCTGGTTTTCCGGTTTTCTCTGAACTCTCTCTTACCCCTCTTTTACCTCGACTCTCTCTTTTCCCTGGCTTCCCTCTTCTGCATTAACTCTCTCTTTCCCTTCTTTTCCCTCGACTCTCTCTTTTCCCTGGCTTCCCTCTTCTGCATTAACTCTCTCTTTCCCTTCTTTCCCCTCGACTGTCTCTTTTCCCTGGCTTCCCTCTTTTCCATGAATTCTCTCGTTCCCTTCTTTTTCCCTCGACTCTCTCTTTTCCCTGGTTTCCCTCTTCTGCATTAACTCTTTTAGCTCTTTTCCCCTCGCTTGACTCTTTTCCCTGGATTCCCTCTTTTCAATGAGCTCTCTCTTTCCCCTCTTTTGCCTCCTCTCTCTCTTTCTCCTGGTTTCCCTCTTCTGCATTAACTCTCTCTCTTTTAGCTCTTTTCCCTGGCGTCCCTCTTTTCCATGAACTCTCTATTTCCCTTCTTTTCCCTCGACTCTCTCTTTCGCCTGGTTTCCCTCTTTTGCATTAACTCTCTCTTTTTAGCTCTTTTCCACTCGCCTGAATCTTTTTACCTGGCGTCCCTCTTTCCATGATCTCTCTCTTTCTATTCTTTTCCCTCGACTGTCTCTTTTCGCTGGTTTCCCTCTTCTGCATTAACTCTCTCTTCCCCTTCTTTTCCATCGACTCTCTCTTTTCCCTGGCTTCCCTCTTTTCCATGATCTCTCTCTTTCCCTTCTTTTCCCTTGTCTCTATCTTTTCCATGACTTGTCTCTTTTCCATGAACTCTCTCTTTCCACTCTTTTCCCTCGTCTCTCTCTTTTCCCTGGTTTTCCTCTTTTCTATGAACTCTCTCTTTCCCGTCTTTTCCCTCGACTCTCTCTTTTCCCTGGCTTCCCTCTTTTCAATGAACTCTCTCTTCCCCTTGTTTTCCATTGACTCTCTCTTTTCGCTGGTTTCCCTCTTCTGCATTAACTCTCTCTTTCCCTTCTTTTCCCTCGACTCTCTCTTTTCCCTGGCTTCCCTCTTCTGCATTAACTCTCTCTTTCCCTTCCTTTCCCTCGACTCTCTGTTTTCGCTGGTTTCCCTCTTCTGCATTAACTCTCTCTTCCCCTTCTTTTCCATCGACTCTCTCTTTTCCCTGGCTTCCCTCTTTTCCATGAACTCTCTCTTACCCTTCTTTTCCCTCGGCTCTATCTTTTCCCTGGCTTACCTCTTTTCCATGAACTCTCTCTTTCCACTCTTTTCCCTCGTCTCTCTCTTTTCCCTGGTTTTCCTCTTTTCTATGAACTCTCTCTTTCCCGTCTTTTCCCTCGACTCTCTCTTTTCCCTGGCTTCCCTCTTTTCAATGAACTCTCTCTTCCCTTTGTTTTCCATTGACTCTCTCTTTTCGCTGGTTTCCCTCTTTTCCATGAACTCTCTCTTACCCTTCTTTTCCCTCGGCTCTATCTTTTCCCTGACTTGTCTCTTTTCCATGAACTCTCTCTTTCCCCTCTTTTCCCTCGACTCTCTCTTTTCCCTGGCTTCCCTCTTCTGCATTAACTCTCTGTTTTAGCTCTTTTTCCCGGCGTCCCTCTTTTCCATGAACTCTCTCTATCCCCTCTTTTCCCTCGTCTCTCTCGTTTCCCTGGTTTTCCGGTTTTCTCTGAACTCTCTCTTACCCCTCTTTTACCTCGACTCTCTCTTTTCCCTGGCTTCCCTCTTCTGCATTAACTCTCTCTTTCCCTTCTTTTCCCTCGACTCTCTCTTTTCCCTGGCTTCCCTCTTCTGCATTAACTCTCTCTTTCCCTTCTTTCCCCTCGACTGTCTCTTTTCCCTGGCTTCCCTCTTTTCCATGAATTCTCTCGTTCCCTTCTTTTTCCCTCGACTCTCTCTTTTCCCTGGTTTCCCTCTTTTCAATGAGCTCTCTCTTTCCCCTCTTTTGCCTCCTCTCTCTCTTTCTCCTGGTTTCCCTCTTCTGCATTAACTCTCTCTCTTTTAGCTCTTTTCCCTGGCGTCCCTCTTTTACATGAACTCTCTATTTCCCTTCTTTTCCCTCGACTCTCTCTTTCGCCTGGTTTCCCTCTTTTGCATTAACTCTCTCTTTTTAGCTCTTTTCCACTCGCCTGAATCTTTTTACCTGGCGTCCCTCTTTCCATGATCTCTCTCTTTCTATTCTTTTCCCTCGACTGTCTCTTTTCGCTGGTTTCCCTCTTCTGCATTAACTCTCTCTTCCCCTTCTTTTCCATCGACTCTCTCTTTTCCCTGGCTTCCCTCTTTTCCATGATCTCTCTCTTTCCCTTCTTTTCCCTTGTCTCTATCTTTTCCCTGACTTGTCTCTTTTCCATGAACTCTCTCTTTCCACTCTTTTCCCTCGTCTCTCTCTTTTCCCTGGTTTTCCTCTTTTCTATGAACTCTCTCTTTCCCGTCTTTTCCCTCGACTCTCTCTTTTCCCTGGCTTCCCTCTTTTCAATGAACTCTCTCTTCCCCTTGTTTTCCATTGACTCTCTCTTTTCGCTGGTTTCCCTCTTCTGCATTAACTCTCTCTTTCCCTTCTTTTCCCTCGACTCTCTCTTTTCCCTGGCTTCCCTCTTCTGCATTAACTCTCTCTTTCCCTTCCTTTCCCTCGACTCTCTGTTTTCGCTGGTTTCCCTCTTCTGCATTAACTCTCTCTTCCCCTTCTTTTCCATCGACTCTCTCTTTTCCCTGGCTTCCCTCTTTTCCATGAACTCTCTCTTACCCTTCTTTTCCCTCGGCTCTATCTTTTCCCTGGCTTACCTCTTTTCCATGAACTCTCTCTTTCCACTCTTTTCCCTCGTCTCTCTCGTTTCCCTGGTTTTCCTCTTTTCTATGAACTCTCTCTTTCCCGTCTTTTCCCTCGACTCTCTCTTTTCCCAGGCTTCCCTCTTTTTCATGAACTCTCTCCCCCCTTGTTTTCCATTGACTCTCTCTTTTCCCTGGCTTCCCTCTTCTGCATTAACTCTCTCTTCCCCTTGTTTTCCATCGACTCTCTCATTTCCCTGGCTTCCCGCTTTATCATGAACTCTCTCTTCCCCTTGTTTTCCATCGACTCTCTCTTTTCGCTGGTTTCCCTCTTATGCATTAACTCTCTCTTTTAGCTCTTTTCCCCTCGCGTGACTCTTTTCCCTGGCGTCCCTCTTTTCCATAAACTCTCTGTTTTATCTCTTTTCCCTGGCTTCCCTCTTTTCAAAGAGCTCTCTCTTTCCCCTCTTTTCCCTCCACTCTCTCTTTCCCCTGGTTTCCCTCTTTCCATGATCTCTCTCTTTCCGTTCTTTTCCCTCGTCTCTCTCTTTTCCCTGGTTTTCCTCTTCTGCATTAACTCTCTCTTCCCCTTCTTTTCCCTCGACTCTCTCTTTTTCCTGGCTTCCCTCTTCTGCATTAACTCTCTCTTTTAGCTCTTTTCCCGTCGGCTGACTCTTTCCCCTGGCTTCCCTCTTTTCTATGAACTCTCTCCTTCCCTTTTTTTCCCTCGACTCTCTCTTTTCCCTGGCTTCCCTCTTCTGCATTAACTCTCTCTTCCCCTTGTTTTCCATCGACTCTCTCTTTTCCCTGGCTTCCCGCTTTATCATGAACTCTCTCTTCCCCTTGTTTTCCATCGACTCTCTCTTTTCGCTGGTTTCCCTCTTATGCATTAACTCTCTCTTTTAGCTCTTTTCCCCTCGCGTGACTCTTTTCCCTGGCGTCCCTCTTTTCCATAAACTCTCTGTTTTATCTCTTTTCCCTGGCTTCCCCCTTTTCAAAGAGCTCTCTCTTTCCCCTCTTTTCCCTCCACTCTCTCTTTCCCCTGGTTTCCCTCTTTCCATGATCTCTCTCTTTCCGTTCTTTTCCCTCGTCTCTCTCTTTTCCCTGGTTTTCCTCTTTTCTATGAACTCTCTCTTCCCCTTCTTTTACCTCGACTCTCTCTTTTCCCTGGCTTCCCTCTTCTGCATTAAATCTCTCTTTCCCCTCTTTTCCCTCGACTCTCTCTTTTCGCTGGTTTCCCTCTTCTGCATTAACTCTCTCCTTTAGCTCTTGTCCCTCGTCTCTCTCTTTTCCCTGGTTTTCCTGTTTTCTATGAACTCTCTCTTCCCTTCTTTTACCACGACTCTCTCTTTTCCCTGGCTTCACTCTTTTTCATGAACTCTCTCTTCCCCTTGTTTTCCATCGACTCTCTCTTTTCCTTGGTTTCCCTCTTCTGCATTAACTCTCTCTTTCCCCTCTTTTCCCTCGACTCTCTCTTTTCGCTGGTTTCCCTCTTCTGCATTAACTCTCTCCTTTAGCTCTTGTCCCTCGTCTCTCTCTTTTCCCTGGTTTTCCTGTTTTCTATGAACTCTCTCTTCCCCTTCTTTTCCGTCGACTCTCTCTTTTCCCTGGCTTCCCTCTTTTTCATGAACTCTCTCTTCCCCTTGTTTTCCATCGACTCTCTCTTTTCGCTGGTTTCCCTCTTATGCATTAACTCTCTCTTTTAGCTCTTTTCCCCTCGCGTGACTCTTTTCCCTGGCGTCCCTCTGTTCCATAAACTCTCTATTTTATCTCTTTTCCCTGGCTTCCCTCTTTTTCATGAACTCTCTCTTCCCCTTGTTTTCCATTGACTCTCTCTTTTCCGTGGCTTCCCTCTTCTGCATTAACTCTCTCTTTCCCGTCTTTTCCCTCGACTCTCTCTTTTCCCTGGCTTCCCTCTTCTGCATTAACTCTCTCTTTCCCTTCCTTTCCCTCGACTCTCTGTTTTCGCTGGTTTCCCTCTTCTGCATTAACTCTCTCTTCCCCTTCTTTTCCATCGACTATCTCTTTTCCCTGGCTTCCCTCTTTTCCATGAACTCTCTCTTTCCCTTCTTTTCCCTCGGCTCTATCTTTTCCCTGGCTTACCTCTTTTCCATGAACTGTCTCTTTCCACTCTTTTCCCTCGTCTCTCTCGTTTCCCTGGTTTTCCTCTTTTCTATGAACTCTCTCTTTCCCGTCTTTTCCCTCGACTCTCTCTTTTCCCAGGCTTCCCTCTTTTTCATGAACTCTCTCCCCCCTTGTTTTCCATTGACTCTCTCTTTTCCGTGGCTTCCCTCTTCTGCATTAACTCTCTCTTTCCCGTCTTTTCCCTCGACTCTCTCTTTTCCCTGGCTTCCCTCTTTTCAATGAACTCTCTCTTCCCCTTGTTTTCCATTGACTCTCTCTTTTCGCTGGTTTCCCTCTTCTGCATTAACTCTCTCTTTCCCTTCTTTTCCCTCGACTCTCTCTTTTCCCTGGCTTCCCTCTTCTGCATTAACTCTCTCTTCCCCATCTTTTCCATCGACTCTCTCTTTTCCCTGGTTTCCCTCTTATGCATTAACTCTCTTTTCCCCCTCTTTTCCCTCGACTCTCTCTTTTCGCTGGTTTCCCTCTTCTGCATTAACTCTCTCCTTTAGCTCTTTTCCCTCGTCTCTCTCTTTTCCCTGGTTTTCCTGTTTTCTATGAACTCTCTCTTCCCCTTCTTTTACCTCGACTCTCTCTTTTCCCTGGCTTCCCTCTTCTGCATTAACTCTCTCTTTCCCTTCTTTTCCCTCGTCTCTCTCTTTTCTCTGGTTTTCCTCTTTTCTATGAACTCTCTCTTCCCCTTCTTTTACCTCGACTCTCTCTTTTCCCTGGCTTCCCTCTTCTGCATTAACTCTCTGTTTTAGCTCTTTTTCCCGGCGTCCCTCTTTTCCATGAACTCTCTCTATCCCCTCTTTTCCCTCGACTCTCTCTTTTCCCTGGTTTTCCTGTTTTCTATGAACTCTCTCTTCCCCCTATTTTACCTCGACTCTCTCTTTTCCCTGGCTTCACTCTTTTTCATGAACTCTCTCTTCCTCTTGTTTTGCATCGACTCTCTCTTTTCCCTGGTTTCCCTCTTCTGCATTAACTCTCTCTTTTAGCTCTTTTCCCCTCGTGTGACTCTTTTCCCTGGCTTCCCTCTTCTGCATTAACTCTCTCTTTCCCCTCTTTTCCCTCGACTCTCTCTTTTCGCTGGTTTCCCTCTTCTGCATTAACTCTCTCCTTTAGCTCTTGTCCCTCGTCTCTCTCTTTTCCCTGGTTTTCCTGTTTTCTATGAACTCTCTCTTCCCCTTCTTTTCCGTCGACTCTCTCTTTTCCCTGGCTTCCCTCTTTTTCATGAACTCTCTCTTCCCTTTGTTTTCCATCGACTCTCTCTTTTCCCTGGCTTCCCTCTCCTGCATGAGCTCTCTCTTTCCCTTCTTTTCCCTCGACTCTCTCTTTTTCCTGGCTTCCCTCTTCTGCATTAACTCTCTCTTTTAGCTCTTTTCCCGTCGGCTGACTCTTTCCCCTGGCTTCCCTCTTTTCTATGAACTCTCTCCTTCCCTTTTTTCCCCTCGAATCTCTCTTTTCCCTGGCTTCCCTCTTTTCCATGATTTCTCTCATTCCCTTCTTTTTACATCGACTCTCTTTTTCCTGGCTTCCCTCTTCTGCATTAACTCTTTTAGCTCTTTTCCCCGGCTTCCCTCTTCTGCATTAACTCTCTCTTTCCCTTCTTTTCCCTCGACTCTCTCTTTTCCCTGGCTTCCCTCTTCTGCATTAACTCTCTCTTTCCCTTCTTTCCCCTCGACTGTCTCTTTTCCCTGGCTTCCCTCTTTTCCATGAATTCTCTCGTTCCCTTCTTTTTCCCTCGACTCTCTCTTTTCCCTGGTTTCCCTCTTCTGCATTAACTCTTTTAGCTCTTTTCCCCTCGCTTGACTCTTTTCCCTGGATTCCCTCTTTTCAATGAGCTCTCTCTTTCCCCTCTTTTGCCTCCTCTCTCTCTTTCTCCTGGTTTCCCTCTTCTGCATTAACTCTCTCTCTTTTAGCTCTTTTCCCTGGCGTCCCTCTTTTCCATGAACTCTCTATTTCCCTTCTTTTCCCTCGACTCTCTCTTTCGCCTGGTTTCCCTCTTTTGCATTAACTCTCTCTTTTTAGCTCTTTTCCACTCGCCTGAATCTTTTTACCTGGCGTCCCTCTTTCCATGATCTCTCTCTTTCTATTCTTTTCCCTCGACTGTCTCTTTTCGCTGGTTTCCCTCTTCTGCATTAACTCTCTCTTCCCCTTCTTTTCCATCGACTCTCTCTTTTCCCTGGCTTCCCTCTTTTCCATGATCTCTCTCTTTCCCTTCTTTTCCCTTGTCTCTATCTTTTCCATGACTTGTCTCTTTTCCATGAACTCTCTCTTTCCACTCTTTTCCCTCGTCTCTCTCTTTTCCCTGGTTTTCCTCTTTTCTATGAACTCTCTCTTTCCCGTCTTTTCCCTCGACTCTCTCTTTTCCCTGGCTTCCCTCTTTTCAATGAACTCTCTCTTCCCCTTGTTTTCCATTGACTCTCTCTTTTCGCTGGTTTCCCTCTTCTGCATTAACTCTCTCTTTCCCTTCTTTTCCCTCGACTCTCTCTTTTCCCTGGCTTCCCTCTTCTGCATTAACTCTCTCTTTCCCTTCCTTTCCCTCGACTCTCTGTTTTCGCTGGTTTCCCTCTTCTGCATTAACTCTCTCTTCCCCTTCTTTTCCATCGACTCTCTCTTTTCCCTGGCTTCCCTCTTTTCCATGAACTCTCTCTTACCCTTCTTTTCCCTCGGCTCTATCTTTTCCCTGGCTTACCTCTTTTCCATGAACTCTCTCTTTCCACTCTTTTCCCTCGTCTCTCTCTTTTCCCTGGTTTTCCTCTTTTCTATGAACTCTCTCTTTCCCGTCTTTTCCCTCGACTCTCTCTTTGCCCTGCCTTCCCTCTTTTCAATGAACTCTCTCTTCCCTTTGTTTTCCATTGACTCTCTCTTTTCGCTGGTTTCCCTCTTTTCCATGAACTCTCTCTTACCCTTCTTTTCCCTCGGCTCTATCTTTTCCCTGACTTGTCTCTTTTCCATGAACTCTCTCTTTCCCCTCTTTTCCCTCGACTCTCTCTTTTCCCTGGCTTCCCTCTTCTGCATTAACTCTCTGTTTTAGCTCTTTTTCCCGGCGTCCCTCTTTTCCATGAACTCTCTCTATCCCCTCTTTTCCCTCGTCTCTCTCGTTTCCCTGGTTTTCCGGTTTTCTCTGAACTCTCTCTTACCCCTCTTTTACCTCGACTCTCTCTTTTCCCTGGCTTCCCTCTTCTGCATTAACTCTCTCTTTCCCTTCTTTTCCCTCGACTCTCTCTTTTCCCTGGCTTCCCTCTTCTGCATTAACTCTCTCTTTCCCTTCTTTCCCCTCGACTGTCTCTTTTCCCTGGCTTCCCTCTTTTCCATGAATTCTCTCGTTCCCTTCTTTTTCCCTCGACTCTCTCTTTTCCCTGGTTTCCCTCTTTTCAATGAGCTCTCTCTTTCCCCTCTTTTGCCTCCTCTCTCTCTTTCTCCTGGTTTCCCTCTTCTGCATTAACTCTCTCTCTTTTAGCTCTTTTCCCTGGCGTCCCTCTTTTACATGAACTCTCTATTTCCCTTCTTTTCCCTCGACTCTCTCTTTCGCCTGGTTTCCCTCTTTTGCATTAACTCTCTCTTTTTAGCTCTTTTCCACTCGCCTGAATCTTTTTACCTGGCGTCCCTCTTTCCATGATCTCTCTCTTTCTATTCTTTTCCCTCGACTGTCTCTTTTCGCTGGTTTCCCTCTTCTGCATTAACTCTCTCTTCCCCTTCTTTTCCATCGACTCTCTCTTTTCCCTGGCTTCCCTCTTTTCCATGATCTCTCTCTTTCCCTTCTTTTCCCTTGTCTCTATCTTTTCCCTGACTTGTCTCTTTTCCATGAACTCTCTCTTTCCACTCTTTTCCCTCGTCTCTCTCTTTTCCCTGGTTTTCCTCTTTTCTATGAACTCTCTCTTTCCCGTCTTTTCCCTCGACTCTCTCTTTTCCCTGGCTTCCCTCTTTTCAATGAACTCTCTCTTCCCCTTGTTTTCCATTGACTCTCTCTTTTCGCTGGTTTCCCTCTTCTGCATTAACTCTCTCTTTCCCTTCTTTTCCCTCGACTCTCTCTTTTCCCTGGCTTCCCTCTTCTGCATTAACTCTCTCTTTCCCTTCCTTTCCCTCGACTCTCTGTTTTCGCTGGTTTCCCTCTTCTGCATTAACTCTCTCTTCCCCTTCTTTTCCATCGACTCTCTCTTTTCCCTGGCTTCCCTCTTTTCCATGAACTCTCTCTTACCCTTCTTTTCCCTCGGCTCTATCTTTTCCCTGGCTTACCTCTTTTCCATGAACTCTCTCTTTCCACTCTTTTCCCTCGTCTCTCTCGTTTCCCTGGTTTTCCTCTTTTCTATGAACTCTCTCTTTCCCGTCTTTTCCCTCGACTCTCTCTTTTCCCAGGCTTCCCTCTTTTTCATGAACTCTCTCCCCCCTTGTTTTCCATTGACTCTCTCTTTTCCCTGGCTTCCCTCTTCTGCATTAACTCTCTCTTCCCCTTGTTTTCCATCGACTCTCTCATTTCCCTGGCTTCCCGCTTTATCATGAACTCTCTCTTCCCCTTGTTTTCCATCGACTCTCTCTTTTCGCTGGTTTCCCTCTTATGCATTAACTCTCTCTTTTAGCTCTTTTCCCCTCGCGTGACTCTTTTCCCTGGCGTCCCTCTTTTCCATAAACTCTCTGTTTTATCTCTTTTCCCTGGCTTCCCTCTTTTCAAAGAGCTCTCTCTTTCCCCTCTTTTCCCTCCACTCTCTCTTTCCCCTGGTTTCCCTCTTTCCATGATCTCTCTCTTTCCGTTCTTTTCCCTCGTCTCTCTCTTTTCCCTGGTTTTCCTCTTCTGCATTAACTCTCTCTTCCCCTTCTTTTCCCTCGACTCTCTCTTTTTCCTGGCTTCCCTCTTCTGCATTAACTCTCTCTTTTAGCTCTTTTCCCGTCGGCTGACTCTTTCCCCTGGCTTCCCTCTTTTCTATGAACTCTCTCCTTCCCTTTTTTTCCCTCGACTCTCTCTTTTCCCTGGCTTCCCTCTTCTGCATTAACTCTCTCTTCCCCTTGTTTTCCATCGACTCTCTCTTTTCCCTGGCTTCCCGCTTTATCATGAACTCTCTCTTCCCCTTGTTTTCCATCGACTCTCTCTTTTCGCTGGTTTCCCTCTTATGCATTAACTCTCTCTTTTAGCTCTTTTCCCCTCGCGTGACTCTTTTCCCTGGCGTCCCTCTTTTCCATAAACTCTCTGTTTTATCTCTTTTCCCTGGCTTCCCCCTTTTCAAAGAGCTCTCTCTTTCCCCTCTTTTCCCTCCACTCTCTCTTTCCCCTGGTTTCCCTCTTTCCATGATCTCTCTCTTTCCGTTCTTTTCCCTCGTCTCTCTCTTTTCCCTGGTTTTCCTCTTTTCTATGAACTCTCTCTTCCCCTTCTTTTACCTCGACTCTCTCTTTTCCCTGGCTTCCCTCTTCTGCATTAAATCTCTCTTTCCCCTCTTTTCCCTCGACTCTCTCTTTTCGCTGGTTTCCCTCTTCTGCATTAACTCTCTCCTTTAGCTCTTGTCCCTCGTCTCTCTCTTTTCCCTGGTTTTCCTGTTTTCTATGAACTCTCTCTTCCCTTCTTTTACCACGACTCTCTCTTTTCCCTGGCTTCACTCTTTTTCATGAACTCTCTCTTCCCCTTGTTTTCCATCGACTCTCTCTTTTCCTTGGTTTCCCTCTTCTGCATTAACTCTCTCTTTCCCCTCTTTTCCCTCGACTCTCTCTTTTCGCTGGTTTCCCTCTTCTGCATTAACTCTCTCCTTTAGCTCTTGTCCCTCGTCTCTCTCTTTTCCCTGGTTTTCCTGTTTTCTATGAACTCTCTCTTCCCCTTCTTTTCCGTCGACTCTCTCTTTTCCCTGGCTTCCCTCTTTTTCATGAACTCTCTCTTCCCCTTGTTTTCCATCGACTCTCTCTTTTCGCTGGTTTCCCTCTTATGCATTAACTCTCTCTTTTAGCTCTTTTCCCCTCGCGTGACTCTTTTCCCTGGCGTCCCTCTGTTCCATAAACTCTCTATTTTATCTCTTTTCCCTGGCTTCCCTCTTTTTCATGAACTCTCTCTTCCCCTTGTTTTCCATTGACTCTCTCTTTTCCGTGGCTTCCCTCTTCTGCATTAACTCTCTCTTTCCCGTCTTTTCCCTCGACTCTCTCTTTTCCCTGGCTTCCCTCTTCTGCATTAACTCTCTCTTTCCCTTCCTTTCCCTCGACTCTCTGTTTTCGCTGGTTTCCCTCTTCTGCATTAACTCTCTCTTCCCCTTCTTTTCCATCGACTATCTCTTTTCCCTGGCTTCCCTCTTTTCCATGAACTCTCTCTTTCCCTTCTTTTCCCTCGGCTCTATCTTTTCCCTGGCTTACCTCTTTTCCATGAACTGTCTCTTTCCACTCTTTTCCCTCGTCTCTCTCGTTTCCCTGGTTTTCCTCTTTTCTATGAACTCTCTCTTTCCCGTCTTTTCCCTCGACTCTCTCTTTTCCCAGGCTTCCCTCTTTTTCATGAACTCTCTCCCCCCTTGTTTTCCATTGACTCTCTCTTTTCCGTGGCTTCCCTCTTCTGCATTAACTCTCTCTTTCCCGTCTTTTCCCTCGACTCTCTCTTTTCCCTGGCTTCCCTCTTTTCAATGAACTCTCTCTTCCCCTTGTTTTCCATTGACTCTCTCTTTTCGCTGGTTTCCCTCTTCTGCATTAACTCTCTCTTTCCCTTCTTTTCCCTCGACTCTCTCTTTTCCCTGGCTTCCCTCTTCTGCATTAACTCTCTCTTCCCCATCTTTTCCATCGACTCTCTCTTTTCCCTGGTTTCCCTCTTATGCATTAACTCTCTTTTCCCCCTCTTTTCCCTCGACTCTCTCTTTTCGCTGGTTTCCCTCTTCTGCATTAACTCTCTCCTTTAGCTCTTTTCCCTCGTCTCTCTCTTTTCCCTGGTTTTCCTGTTTTCTATGAACTCTCTCTTCCCCTTCTTTTACCTCGACTCTCTCTTTTCCCTGGCTTCCCTCTTCTGCATTAACTCTCTCTTTCCCTTCTTTTCCCTCGTCTCTCTCTTTTCTCTGGTTTTCCTCTTTTCTATGAACTCTCTCTTCCCCTTCTTTTACCTCGACTCTCTCTTTTCCCTGGCTTCCCTCTTCTGCATTAACTCTCTGTTTTAGCTCTTTTTCCCGGCGTCCCTCTTTTCCATGAACTCTCTCTATCCCCTCTTTCCCTCGACTCTCTCTTTTCCCTGGTTTTCCTGTTTTCTATGAACTCTCTCTTCCCCCTATTTTACCTCGACTCTCTCTTTTCCCTGGCTTCACTCTTTTTCATGAACTCTCTCTTCCTCTTGTTTTGCATCGACTCTCTCTTTTCCCTGGTTTCCCTCTTCTGCATTAACTCTCTCTTTTAGCTCTTTTCCCCTCGTGTGACTCTTTTCCCTGGCTTCCCTCTTCTGCATTAACTCTCTCTTTCCCCTCTTTCCCTCGACTCTCTCTTTTCGCTGGTTTCCCTCTTCTGCATTAACTCTCTCCTTTAGCTCTTGTCCCTCGTCTCTCTCTTTTCCCTGGTTTTCCTGTTTTCTATGAACTCTCTCTTCCCCTTCTTTTCCGTCGACTCTCTCTTTTCCCTGGCTTCCCTCTTTTTCATGAACTCTCTCTTCCCTTTGTTTTCCATCGACTCTCTCTTTTCCCTGGCTTCCCTCTCCTGCATGAGCTCTCTCTTTCCCTTCTTTTCCCTCGACTCTCTCTTTTTCCTGGCTTCCCTCTTCTGCATTAACTCTCTCTTTTAGCTCTTTTCCCGTCGGCTGACTCTTTCCCCTGGCTTCCCTCTTTTCTATGAACTCTCTCCTTCCCTTTTTTCCCCTCGAATCTCTCTTTTCCCTGGCTTCCCTCTTTTCCATGATTTCTCTCATTCCCTTCTTTTTACATCGACTCTCTTTTTCCTGGCTTCCCTCTTCTGCATTAACTCTTTTAGCTCTTTTCCCCGGCTTCCCTCTTCTGCATTAACTCTCTCTTTCCCCTCTTTTCCATCGACTCTCTCTTTTCCCTGGTTTCCCTCTTCTGCTTTAAACTCTCTCTTTCCCTTCTTTCCCCTCGACTGTCTCGTTTACCTGGCTTCCCTCTTTTCCACGAATTCTCTCGTTCCCTTCTTTTTCCCTCGACTCTCTCTTTTCCCTGGTTTCCCTCTTCTGCATTAACTCTTTTAGCTCTTTTCCCCTCGCTTGACTCTTTTCCCTGGATTCCCTCTTTTCAATGAGCTCTCTCTTTCCCCTCTTTTGCCTCCTCTCTCTCTTTCTCCTGGTTTCCCTTTTCTGCATTAACTCTCTCTCTTTTAGCTCTTTTCCCTGGCGTCCCTCTTTTCCATGAACTCTCTATTTCCCTTCTTTTCCCTCGACTCTCTCTTTCGCCTGGTTTCCCTCTTTTGCATTAACTCTCTCTTTTTAGCTCTTTTCCACTCGCCTGAATCTTTTTACCTGGCGTCCCTCTTTCCATGATCTCTCTCTTTCTGTTCTTTTCCCTCGACTCTCTCTTTTCGCTGGTTTCCCTCTTCTGCATTAATTCTCTCTTTTAGCTCTTTTCCCCTCGCGTGACTCTTTTCCCTGGCTTCCCTCTTTTCTATGAACTCTCTCGTTCCTTTCTTTTCGCTCGTCTCTCTCTTTTCCCTGGTTTTCCTCTTTTCTATGAACTCTCTCTTTCCCTTCTTTTCCCTCGACTCTCTCTTTTCCCTGGCTTCCCTCTTCTGCATGAACTCTCTCTTTCCCTTCCTTTCCCTCGACTCTCTGTTTTCGCTGGTTTCCCTCTTCTGCATTAACTCTCTCTTCCCCTTCTTTTCCATCGACTATCTCTTTTCCCTGGCTTCCCTCTTTTCCATGAACTCTCTCTTTCCCTTCTTTTCCCTCGCCTCTATCTTTTCCCTGGCTTACCTCTTTTCCATGAACTCTCTCTTTCCACTCTTTTCCCTCGTCTCTCTCGTTTCCCTGGTTTTCCTCTTTTCTATGAACTCTCTCTTTCCCGTCTTTTCTCTCGACTCTCTCTTTTCCCAGGCTTCCCTCTTTTTCATGAACTCTCTCCCCCCTTGTTTTCCATTGACTCTCTCTTTTCCCTGGCTTCCCTCTTCTGCATTAACTCTCTCTTTCCCGTCTTTTCCCTCGATGCTCTCTTTTCGCTGGTTTCCCTCTTCTGCATTAACTCTCTCTTTTAGCTCTTTTCCCCTCGTGTGACTCTTTTCCCTGGCTTCCCTCTTCTGCATTAACTCTCTCTTTCCCCTCTTTTCCCTCGACTCTCTCTTTTCGCTGGTTTCCCTCTTCTGTATTAACTCTCTCCTTTAGCTCTTGTCCCTCGTCTCTCTCTTTTCCCTGGTTTTCCTGTTTTCTATGAACTCTCTCTTCCCCTTCTTTTCCGTCGACTCTCTCTTTTCCCTGGCTTCCCTCTTTTTCATGAACTCTCTCTTCCCCTTGTTTTCCATCGACTCTCTCTTTTCCCTGGCTTCCCTCTCCTGCATGAGCTCTCTCTTTCCCTTCTTTTCCCTCGACTCTCTCTTTTTCCTGGCTTCCCTCTTCTGCATTAACTCTCTCTTTTAGCTCTTTTCCCGTCGGCTGACTCTTTCCCCTGGCTTCCCTCTTTTCTATGAACTCTCTCCTTCCCTTTTTTTCCCTCGAATCTCTCTTTTCCCTGGCTTCCCTCTTTTCCACGAATTCTCTCGTTCCCTTCTTTTTCCCTCGACTCTCTCTTTTCCCTGGTTTCCCTCTTCTGCATTAACTCTTTTAGCTCTTTTCCCCTCGCTTGACTCTTTTCCCTGGATTCCCTCTTTTCAATGAGCTCTCTCTTTCCCCTCTTTTGCCTCCTCTCTCTCTTTCTCCTGGTTTCCCCCTTCTGCATTAACTCTCTCTCTTTTAGCTCTTTTCCCTGGCGTCCCTCTTTTCCATGAACTCTCTATTTCCCTTCTTTTCCCTCGACTCTCTCTTTCGCCTGGTTTCCCTCTTTTGCATTAACTCTCTCTTTTTAGCTCTTTTCCACTCGCCTGAATCTTTTTACCTGGCGTCCCTCTTTCCATGATCTCTCTCTTTCTATTCTTTTCCCTCGACTGTCTCTTTTCGCTGGTTTCCCTCTTCTGCATTAACTCTCTCTTCCCCTTCTTTTCCATCGACTCTCTCTTTTCCCTGGCTTCCCTCTTTTCCATGATCTCTCTCTTTCCCTTCTTTTCCCTTGTCTCTATCTTTTCCCTGACTTGTCTCTTTTCCATGAACTCTCTCTTTCCACTCTTTTCCCTCGTCTCTCTCTTTTCCCTGGTTTTCCTCTTTTCTATGAACTCTCTCTTTCCCGTCTTTTCCCTCGACTCTCTCTTTTCCCTGGCTTCCCTCTTTTCAATGAACTCTCTCTTCCCCTTGTTTTCCATTGACTCTCTCTTTTCGCTGGTTTCCCTCTTCTGCATTAACTCTCTCTTTCCCTTCTTTTCCCTCGACTCTCTCTTTTCCCTGGCTTCCCTCTTCTGCATTAACTCTCTCTTTCCCTTCCTTTCCCTCGACTCTCTGTTTTCGCTGGTTTCCCTCTTCTGCATTAACTCTCTCTTCCCCTTCTTTTCCAACGACTCTCTCTTTTCCCTGGCTTCCCTCTTTTCCATGAACTCTCTCTTTCCACTCTTTTCCCTCGTCTCTCTCTTTTCCCTGGTTTTCCTCTTTTCTATGAACTCTCTCTTTCCCGTCTTTTCCCTCGACTCTCTCTTTTCCCTGGCTTCCCTCTTTTCAATGAACTCTCTCTTCCCTTTGTTTTCCATTGACTCTCTCTTTTCGCTGGTTTCCCTCTTCTGCATTAACTCTCTCTTTCCCGTCTTTTCCCTCGACGCTCTCTTTTCGCTGGTTTCCCTCTTCTGCATTAACTCTCTCTTTCCCTTCTTTTCCCTCGACTCTCTCTTTTCGCTGGTTTCCCTCTTCTGCATTAACTCTCTCTTCCCCTTCTTTTCCCTCGTCTCTCTGTTTCCCCTGGTTTTCCTCTTTTCTATGAACTCTCTCTTCCCCTCTTTTCCCTCGACTCTCTCTTTCCCCTGGTTTCCCTCTTTTCTATGAACTCTCTCTTTCCCTTCTTTTCCCTCGACTCTCTCTTTTCCCTGGCTTCCCTCTTCTGTATTAACTCTCTCTTCCCCTTGTTTTCCATCGACTCTCTCATTTCCCTGGCTTCCCGCTTTATCATGAACTCTCTCTTCCCCTCTTTTCCCTCGTCTCTCTCTTTTCCCTGGTTTTCCTCTTTTCTATGAACTCTCTCTTTCCCGTCTTTTCCCTCGACTCTCTCTTTTCCCTGGCTTCCCTCTTTTCAATGAACTCTCTCTTCCCTTTGTTTTTCATTGACTCTCTCTTTTCGCTGGTTTCCCTCTTATGCATTAACTCTCTCCCCTTTAGATTTTTTCCGCTCGCCGGACTCTTTTCCCTGGCTTCCCTCTTTTCTATGAACTCTTACTTCCCCCTCTTTTCCCTCGACTCTCTCTTTTCCCTGGCTTCCCTCTTCTGCATTAACTCTCTCTTCCCCTTGTTTTCCATCGACTCTCTCATTTCCCTGGCTTCCCGCTTTATCATGAACTCTCTCTTCCCCTTGTTTTCCATCGACTCTCTCTTTTCGCTGGTTTCCCTCTTATGCATTAACTCTCTCTTTTAGCTCTTTTCCCCTCGCGTGACTCTTTTCCCTGGCGTCCCTCTTTTCCATAAACTCTCTGTTTTATCTCTTTTCCCTGGCTTCCCTCTTTTCAAAGAGCTCTCTCTTTCCCCTCTTTTCCCTCCACTCTCTCTTTCCCCTGGTTTCCCTCTTTCCATGATCTCTCTCTTTCCGTTCTTTTCCCTCGTCTCTCTCTTTTCCCTGGTTTCCCTCTTCTGCATTAACTCTCTCTTTCCCTTCTTTTCCCTCGACTCTCTCTTTTCCCTGGCTTCCCTCTTCTGCATTAACTCTCTCTTTCCCTTCTTTTCCCTCGACTCTCTCTTTTCGCTGGTTTTCCTGTTTTCTATGAACTCTCTCTTCCCCTTCTTTTCCCTCGACTCTCTCTTTTCCCTGGCTTCCCTCTTTTTCATGAACTCTCTCCCCCCTTGTTTTCCATTGACTCTCTCTTTTCCGTGGCTTCCCTCTTCTGCATTAACTCTCTCTTTCCCGTCTTTTCCCTCGACTCTCTCTTTTCCCTGGCTTCCCTCTTCTGCATTAACTCTCTCTTTCCCTTCCTTTCCCTCGACTCTCTGTTTTCGCTGGTTTCCCTCTTCTGCATTAACTCTCTCTTCCCCTTCTTTTCCATCGACTATCTCTTTTCCCTGGCTTCACTCTTTTCCATGAACTCTCTCTTTCCCTTCTTTTCCCTCGGCTCTATCTTTTCCCTGGCTTACCTCTTTTCCATGAACTGTCTCTTTCCACTCTTTTCCCTCGTCTCTCTCGTTTCCCTGGTTTTCCTCTTTTCTATGAACTCTCTCTTTCCCGTCTTTTCCCTCGACTCTATCTTTTCCCAGGCTTCCCTCTTTTTCATGAACTCTCTCCCCCCTTGTTTTCCATTGACTCTCTCTTTTCGCTGGTTTCCCTCTTCTGCATTAACTCTCTCTTTCCCTTCTTTTCCCTCGACTCTCTCTTTTCCCTGGTTTCCCTCTTCTGCATTAACTCTCTCTTCCCCATCTTTTCCATCGACTCTCTCTTTTCGCTGGTTTCCCTCTTCTGCATTAACTCTCTCCTTTAGCTCTTGTCCCTCGTCTCTCTCTTTTCCCTGGTTTTCCTGTTTTCTATGAACTCTCTCTTCCCATTCTTTTCCGTCGACTCTCTCTTTTCCCTGGCTTCCCTCTTTTTCATGAACTCTCTCTTCCCCTTGTTTTCCATCGACTCTCTCTTTTCCCTGGCTTCCCTCTCCTGCATGAGCTCTCTCTTTCCCTTCTTTTCCCTCGACTCTCTCTTTTTCCTGGCTTCCCTCTTCTGCATTAACTCTCTCTTTTAGCTCTTTTCCCGTCGGCTGACTCTTTCCCCTGGCTTCCCTCTTTTCTATGAACTCTCTCCTTCCCTTTTTTTCCCTCGAATCTCTCTTTTCCCTGGCTTCCCTCTTTTCCATGATTTCTCTCATTCCCTTCTTTTTACATCGACTCTCTTTTTCCTGGCTTCCCTCTTCTGCATTAACTCTTTTAGCTCTTTTCCCCGGCTTCCCTCTTCTGCATTAACTCTCTCTTTCCCCTCTTTTCCATCGACTCTCTCTTTTCCCTGGTTTCCCTCTTCTGCTTTAAACTCTCTCTTTCCCTTCTTTCCCCTCGACTGTCTCTTTTACCTGGCTTCCCTCTTTTCCACGAATTCTCTCGTTCCCTTCTTTTTCCCTCGACTCTCTCTTTTCCCCGGTTTCCCTCTTCTGCATTAACTCTTTTAGCTCTTTTCCCCTCGCTTGACTCTTTTCCCTGGATTCCCTCTTTTCAATGAGCTCTCTCTTTCCCCTCTTTTGCCTCCTCTCTCTCTTTCTCCTGGTTTCCCTCTTCTGCATTAACTCTCTCTCTTTTAGCTCTTTTCCCTGGCGTCCCTCTTTTCCATGAACTCTCTATTTCCCTTCTTTTCCCTCGACTCTCTCTTTCGCCTGGCTTCCCTCTTCTGCATGAACTCTCTCTTCCCCTTGTTTTCCATCGACTCTCTCTTTTCGCTGGTTTCCCTCTTCTGCATTAACTCTCTCTTTCCCGTCTTTTCCCTCGACGCTCTCTTTTCGCTGGTTTCCCTCTTCTGCATTAACTCTCTCTTTCCCTTCTTTTCCCTCGACTCTCTCTTTTCGCTGGTTTCCCTCTTCTGCATTAACTCTCTCTTCCCCTTGTTTTCCATCGACTCTCTCTTTTCCCTGGTTTCCCTCTTCTGCATTAACTCTCTCTTTCCCTTCTTTTCCCCCGACTCTCTCTTTTTCCTGGCTTCCCTCTTCTGCATTAACTCTCTCTTTTAGCTCTTTTCCCGTCGGCTGACTCTTTCCCCTGGCTTCCCTCTTTTCTATGAACTCTCTCCTTCCCTTTTTTTTCCCTCGACTCTCTCTTTTCCCTGGCTTCCCTCTTCTGCATTAACTCTCTCTTCCCCTTGTTTTCCATCGACTCTCTCATTTCCCTGGCTTCCCGCTTTATCATGAACTCTCTCTTCCCCTTGTTTTCCATCGACTCTCTCTTTTCGCTGGTTTCCCTCTTATGCATTAACTCTCTCCCCTTTAGATTTTTTCCGCTCGCCGGACTCTTTTCCCTGGCTTCCCTCTTTTCTATGAACTCTTACTTCCCCCTCTTTTCCCTCGACTCTCTCTTTTCCCTGGCTTCCCTCTTCTGCATTAACTCTCTCTTCCCCTTGTTTTCCATCGACTCTCTCATTTCCCTGGCTTCCCGCTTTATCATGAACTCTCTCTTCCCCTTGTTTTCCATCGACTCTCTCTTTTCCTTGGTTTCCCTCTTCTGCATTAACTCTCTCTTTTAGCTCTTTTCCCCTCGCGTGACTCTTTTCCCTGGTTTCCCTCTTCTGCATTAACTCTCTCTTTCCCCTCTTTTCCCTCGACTCTCTCTTTTCGCTGGTTTCCCTCTTCTGCATTAACTCTCTCCTTTAGCTCTTGTCCCTCGTCTCTCTCTTTTCCCTGCTTTTCCTGTTTTCTATGAACTCTCTCTTCCCCTTCTTTTCCGTCGACTCTCTCTTTTCCCTGGCTTCCCTCTTTTTCATGAACTCTCTCTTCCCCTTGTTTTCCATCGACTCTCTCTTTTCCCTGGCTTCCCTCTCCTGCATGAGCTCTCTCTTTCCCTTCTTTTCCCTCGACTCTCTCTTTTTCCTGGCTTCCCTCTTCTGCATTAACTCTCTCTTTTAGCTCTTTTCCCGTCGGCTGACTCTTTCCCCTGGCTTCCCTCTTTTCTATGAACTCTCTCCTTCCCTTTTTTTCCCTCGAATCTCTCTTTTCCCTGGCTTCCCTCTTTTCCATGAACTCTCTCTTTCCCTTATTTTCCCTCGGCTCTATCTTTTCCCTGACTTGTCTCTTTTCCATGAACTGTCTCTTTCCACTCTTTTCCCTCGTCTCTCTCGTTTCCCTGGTTTTCCTCTTTTCTATGAACTCTCTCTTTCCCGTCTTTTCCCTCGACTCTCTCTTTTCCCTGGCTTCCCTCTTCTGCATTAACTCTCTCTTTCCCTTCCTTTCCCTCGACTCTCTGTTTTCGCTGGTTTCCCTCTTCTGCATTAACTCTCTCTTCCCCTTCTTTTCCATCGACTATCTCTTTTCCCTGGCTTCCCTCTTTTCCATGAACTCTCTCTTTCCCTTCTTTTCCCTCGGCTCTATCTTTTCCCTGGCTTACCTCTTTTCCATGAACTCTCTCTTTCCACTCTTTTCCCTCGTCTCTCTCTTTTCCCTGGTTTTCCTCTTTTCTATGAACTCTCTCTTTCCCGTCTTTTCCCTCGACTCTCTCTTTTCCCTGGCTTCCCTCTTTTTCATGAACTCTCTCCCCCCTTGTTTTCCATTGACTCTCTCTTTTCCGTGGCTTCCCTCTTCTGCATTAACTCTCTCTTTCCCGTCTTTTCCCTCGATGCTCTCTTTTCGCTGGTTTCCCTCTTCTGCATTAGCTCTCTCTTTTAGCTCTTTTCCCCTCGCGTGACTCTTTTCCCTGGCGTCCCTCTTTTCCATAAACTCTCTGTTTTATCTCTTTTCCCTGGCTTCCCTCTTTTCAAACAGCTCTCTCTTTCCCCTCTTTTCCCTCCACTCTCTCTTTCCCCTGGTTTCCCTCTTTTCCATGAACTCTCTCTATCCCCTCTTTTCCCTCGTCTCTCTCTTTTCCCTGGTTTTCCTGTTTTCTATGAACTCTCTCTTCCCCCTCTTTTACCTCGACTCTCTCTTTTCCCTGGCTTCCCTCTTCTGCATTAACTCTCTCTTTCCCTTCCTTTCCCTCGACTCTCTGTTTTCGCTGGTTTCCCTCTTCTGCATTAACTCTCTCTTTTAGCTCTTTTCCCCTCGTGTGACTCTTTTCCCTGGCTTCCCTCTTCTGCATTAACTCTCTCTTTCCCCTCTTTTCCCTCGACTCTCTCTTTTCGCTGGTTTCCCTCTTCTGTATTAACTGTCTCCTTTAGCTCTTGTCCCTCGTCTCTCTCTTTTCCCTGGTTTTCCTGTTTTCTATGAACTCTCTCTTCCCCTTCTTTTCCGTCGACTCTCTCTTTTCCCTGGCTTCCCTCTTTTTCATGAACTCTCTCTTCCCCTTGTTTTCCATCGACTCTCTCTTTTCCCTGGCTTCCCTCTCCTGCATGAGCTCTCTCTTTCCCTTCTTTTCCCTCGACTCTCTCTTTTTCCTGGCTTCCCTCTTCTGCATTAACTCTCTCTTTTAGCTCTTTTCCCGTCGGCTGACTCTTTCCCCTGGCTTCCCTCTTTTCTATGAACTCTCTCCTTCCCTTTTTTTCCCTCGAATCTCTCTTTTCCCTGGCTTCCCTCTTTTCCATGATTTCTCTCATTCCCTTCTTTTTACATCGACTCTCTTTTTCCTGGCTTCCCTCTTCTGCATTAATTCTCTCTTTTAGCTCTTTTCCCCTCGCGTGACTCTTTTCCCTGGCTTCCCTCTTTTCTATGAACTCTCTCGTTCCTTTCTTTTCGCTCGTCTCTCTCTTTTCCCTGTTTTTCCTCTTTTCTATGAACTCTCTCCTCCCCCTCTTTTCCCTCGACTCTCTCTTTTCCCTGTCTTCCCTCTTCTGCATGAACTCTCTCTTCCCCTTGTTTTCCCTCGACGCTCTCTTTTCGCTGGTTTCCCTCTTCTGCATTAACTCTCTCTTCCCCTTCTTTTCCCTCGGCTCTATCTTTTCCCTGGCTTACCTCTTTTCCATGAACTCTCTCTTTCCACTCTTTTCCCTCGTCTCTCTCTTTTCCCTGGTTTTCTTCTTTTCTATGAACTCTCTCTTTCCCGTCTTTTCCCTCGACTCTCTCTTTTCCCTGGCTTCCCTCTTTTTCATGAACTCTCTCCCCCCTTGTTTTCCATTGACTCTCTCTTTTCCGTGGCTTCCCTCTTCTGCATTAACTCTCTCTTTCCCGTCTTTTCCCTCGATGCTCTCTTTTCGCTGGTTTCCCTCTTCTGCATTAACTCTCTCTTTTAGCTCTTTTCCCCTCGCGTGACTCTTTTCCCTGGCGTCCCTCTTTTCCATAAACTCTCTGTTTTATCTCTTTTCCCTGGCTTCCCTCTTTTCAAACAGCTCTCTCTTTCCCCTCTTTTCCCTCCACTCTCTCTTTCCCCTGGTTTCCCTCTTTCCATGATCTCTCTCTTTCCGTTCTTTTCCCTCGTCTCTCTCTTTTCTCTGGTTTTCCTCTTTTCTATGAACTCTCTCTTCCCCTTCTTTTACCTCGACTCTCTCTTTTCCCTGGCTTCCCTCTTCTGCATTAACTCTCCGTTTTAGCTCTTTTTCCCGGCGTCCCTCTTTTCCATGAACTCTCTCTATCCCCTCTTTTACCTCGACTCTCTCTTTTCCCTGGCTTCACTCTTTTTCATGAACTCTCTCTTCCTCTTCTTTTCCGTCGACTCTCTCTTTTCCCTGGCTTCCCTCTCCTGCATGAGCTCTCTCTTTCCCTTCTTTTCCCTCGACTCTCTCTTTTTCCTGGCTTCCCTCTTCTGCATTAACTCTCTCTTTTAGCTCTTTTCCCGTCGGCTGACTCTTTCCCCTGGCTTCCCTCTTTTCTATGAACTCTCTCCTTCCCTTTTTTTCCCTCGAATCTCTCTTTTCCCTGGCTTCCCTCTTTTCCATGATTTCTCTCATTCCCTTCTTTTTACATCGACTCTCTTTTTCCTGGCTTCCCTCTTCTGCATTAACTCTTTTAGCTCTTTTCCCCTCGCTTGACTCTTTTCCCTGGCTTCCCTCTTTTCTATGAACTCTCTCCTCCCCCTCTTTTCCCTCGACTCTCTCTTTTCCCTGTCTTCCCTCTTCTGCATGAACTCTCTCTTCCCCTTGTTTACCATCGACTCTCTCTTTTCGCTGGTTTCCCTCTTCTGCATTAACTCTCTCTTTCCCGTCTTTTCCCTCGACGCTCTCTTTTCGCTGGTTTCCCTCTTCTGCATTAACTCTCTCTTCCCCTTCTTTTCCCTCGGCTCTATCTTTTCCCTGGCTTACCTCTTTTCCATGAACTCTCTCTTTCCACTCTTTTCCCTCGTCTCTCTCTTTTCCCTGGTTTTCCTCTTTTCTATGAACTCTCTCTTTCCCCTCTTTTCCCTCCACTCTCTCTTTCCCCTGGTTTCCCTCTTTCCATGATCTCTCTCTTTCCGTTCTTTTCCCTCGTCTCTCTCTTTTCCCTGGTTTTCCTCTTTTCTATGAACTCTCTCTTCCCCTTCTTTTCCCTCGACTCTCTCTTTTCGCTGGTTTCCCTCTTCTGCATTAACTCTCTCTTTCCCGTCTTTTCCCTCGACGCTCTCTTTTCGCTGGTTTCCCTCTTATGCATTAACTCTCTCTTTTAGCTCTTTTCCCCTCGCGTCACTCTTTTCCCTGGCGTCCCTCTTTTCCATAAACTCTCTGTTTTATCTCTTTTCCCTGGCTTCCCTCTTTTCAAAGAGCTCTCTCTTTCCCCTCTTTTCCCTCCACTCTCTCTTTCCCCTGGTTTCCCTCTTTCCATGATCTCTCTCTTTCCGTTCTTTTCCCTCGTCTCTCTCTTTTCCCTGGTTTCCCTCTTCTGCATTAACTCTCTCTTTCCCTTCTTTTCCCTCGTCTCTCTTTTCCCTGGTTTTCCTGTTTTCTATGAACTCTCTCTTCCCCCTCTTTTACCTCGACTCTCTCTTTTCCCTGGCTTCCCTCTTCTGCATTAACTCTCTCTTTCCCTTCCTTTCCCTCGACTCTCTGTTTTCGCTGGTTTCCCTCTTCTGCATTAACTCTCTCTTCCCCTTCTTTTCCATCGACTATCTCTTTTCCCTGGCTTCCCTCTTTTCCATGAACTCTCTCTTTCCCTTCTTTTCCCTCGGCTCTATCTTTTCCCTGGCTTACCTCTTTTCCATGAACTCTCTCTTTCCACTCTTTTCCCTCGTCTCTCTCTTTTCCCTGGTTTTCCTCTTTTCTATGAACTCTCTCTTTCCCGTCTTTTCCCTCGACTCTCTCTTTTCCCTGGCTTCCCTCTTTTTCATGAACTCTCTCCCCCCTTGTTTTCCATTGACTCTCTCTTTTCCGTGGCTTCCCTCTTCTGCATTAACTCTCTCTTTCCCGTCTTTTCCCTCGATGCTCTCTTTTCGCTGGTTTCCCTCTTCTGCATTAGCTCTCTCTTTTAGCTCTTTTCCCCTCGCGTGACTCTTTTCCCTGGCGTCCCTCTTTTCCATAAACTCTCTGTTTTATCTCTTTTCCCTGGCTTCCCTCTTTTCAAACAGCTCTCTCTTTCCCCTCTTTTCCCTCCACTCTCTCTTTCCCCTGGTTTCCCTCTTTTCCATGAACTCTCTCTATCCCCTCTTTTCCCTCGTCTCTCTCTTTTCCCTGGTTTTCCTGTTTTCTATGAACTCTCTCTTCCCCCTCTTTTACCTCGACTCTCTCTTTTCCCTGGCTTCCCTCTTCTGCATTAACTCTCTCTTTCCCTTCCTTTCCCTCGACTCTCTGTTTTCGCTGGTTTCCCTCTTCTGCATTAACTCTCTCTTTTAGCTCTTTTCCCCTCGTGTGACTCTTTTCCCTGGCTTCCCTCTTCTGCATTAACTCTCTCTTTCCCCTCTTTTCCCTCGACTCTCTCTTTTCGCTGGTTTCCCTCTTCTGTATTAACTGTCTCCTTTAGCTCTTGTCCCTCGTCTCTCTCTTTTCCCTGGTTTTCCTGTTTTCTATGAACTCTCTCTTCCCCTTCTTTTCCGTCGACTCTCTCTTTTCCCTGGCTTCCCTCTTTTTCATGAACTCTCTCTTCCCCTTGTTTTCCATCGACTCTCTCTTTTCCCTGGCTTCCCTCTCCTGCATGAGCTCTCTCTTTCCCTTCTTTTCCCTCGACTCTCTCTTTTTCCTGGCTTCCCTCTTCTGCATTAACTCTCTCTTTTAGCTCTTTTCCCGTCGGCTGACTCTTTCCCCTGGCTTCCCTCTTTTCTATGAACTCTCTCCTTCCCTTTTTTTCCCTCGAATCTCTCTTTTCCCTGGCTTCCCTCTTTTCCATGATTTCTCTCATTCCCTTCTTTTTACATCGACTCTCTTTTTCCTGGCTTCCCTCTTCTGCATTAATTCTCTCTTTTAGCTCTTTTCCCCTCGCGTGACTCTTTTCCCTGGCTTCCCTCTTTTCTATGAACTCTCTCGTTCCTTTCTTTTCGCTCGTCTCTCTCTTTTCCCTGTTTTTCCTCTTTTCTATGAACTCTCTCCTCCCCCTCTTTTCCCTCGACTCTCTCTTTTCCCTGTCTTCCCTCTTCTGCATGAACTCTCTCTTCCCCTTGTTTTCCCTCGACGCTCTCTTTTCGCTGGTTTCCCTCTTCTGCATTAACTCTCTCTTCCCCTTCTTTTCCCTCGGCTCTATCTTTTCCCTGGCTTACCTCTTTTCCATGAACTCTCTCTTTCCACTCTTTTCCCTCGTCTCTCTCTTTTCCCTGGTTTTCTTCTTTTCTATGAACTCTCTCTTTCCCGTCTTTTCCCTCGACTCTCTCTTTTCCCTGGCTTCCCTCTTTTTCATGAACTCTCTCCCCCCTTGTTTTCCATTGACTCTCTCTTTTCCGTGGCTTCCCTCTTCTGCATTAACTCTCTCTTTCCCGTCTTTTCCCTCGATGCTCTCTTTTCGCTGGTTTCCCTCTTCTGCATTAACTCTCTCTTTTAGCTCTTTTCCCCTCGCGTGACTCTTTTCCCTGGCGTCCCTCTTTTCCATAAACTCTCTGTTTTATCTCTTTTCCCTGGCTTCCCTCTTTTCAAACAGCTCTCTCTTTCCCCTCTTTTCCCTCCACTCTCTCTTTCCCCTGGTTTCCCTCTTTCCATGATCTCTCTCTTTCCGTTCTTTTCCCTCGTCTCTCTCTTTTCTCTGGTTTTCCTCTTTTCTATGAACTCTCTCTTCCCCTTCTTTTACCTCGACTCTCTCTTTTCCCTGGCTTCCCTCTTCTGCATTAACTCTCCGTTTTAGCTCTTTTTCCCGGCGTCCCTCTTTTCCATGAACTCTCTCTATCCCCTCTTTTACCTCGACTCTCTCTTTTCCCTGGCTTCACTCTTTTTCATGAACTCTCTCTTCCTCTTCTTTTCCGTCGACTCTCTCTTTTCCCTGGCTTCCCTCTCCTGCATGAGCTCTCTCTTTCCCTTCTTTTCCCTCGACTCTCTCTTTTTCCTGGCTTCCCTCTTCTGCATTAACTCTCTCTTTTAGCTCTTTTCCCGTCGGCTGACTCTTTCCCCTGGCTTCCCTCTTTTCTATGAACTCTCTCCTTCCCTTTTTTTCCCTCGAATCTCTCTTTTCCCTGGCTTCCCTCTTTTCCATGATTTCTCTCATTCCCTTCTTTTTACATCGACTCTCTTTTTCCTGGCTTCCCTCTTCTGCATTAACTCTTTTAGCTCTTTTCCCCTCGCTTGACTCTTTTCCCTGGCTTCCCTCTTTTCTATGAACTCTCTCCTCCCCCTCTTTTCCCTCGACTCTCTCTTTTCCCTGTCTTCCCTCTTCTGCATGAACTCTCTCTTCCCCTTGTTTTCCATCGACTCTCTCTTTTCGCTGGTTTCCCTCTTCTGCATTAACTCTCTCTTTCCCGTCTTTTCCCTCGACGCTCTCTTTTCGCTGGTTTCCCTCTTCTGCATTAACTCTCTCTTCCCCTTCTTTTCCCTCGGCTCTATCTTTTCCCTGGCTTACCTCTTTTCCATGAACTCTCTCTTTCCACTCTTTTCCCTCGTCTCTCTCTTTTCCCTGGTTTTCCTCTTTTCTATGAACTCTCTCTTTCCCCTCTTTTCCCTCCACTCTCTCTTTCCCCTGGTTTCCCTCTTTCCATGATCTCTCTCTTTCCGTTCTTTTCCCTCGTCTCTCTCTTTTCCCTGGTTTTCCTCTTTTCTATGAACTCTCTCTTCCCCTTCTTTTCCCTCGACTCTCTCTTTTCGCTGGTTTCCCTCTTCTGCATTAACTCTCTCTTTCCCGTCTTTTCCCTCGACGCTCTCTTTTCGCTGGTTTCCCTCTTATGCATTAACTCTCTCTTTTAGCTCTTTTCCCCTCGCGTCACTCTTTTCCCTGGCGTCCCTCTTTTCCATAAACTCTCTGTTTTATCTCTTTTCCCTGGCTTCCCTCTTTTCAAAGAGCTCTCTCTTTCCCCTCTTTTCCCTCCACTCTCTCTTTCCCCTGGTTTCCCTCTTTCCATGATCTCTCTCTTTCCGTTCTTTTCCCTCGTCTCTCTCTTTTCCCTGGTTTCCCTCTTCTGCATTAACTCTCTCTTTCCCTTCTTTTCCCTCGTCTCTCTTTTCCCTGGTTTTCCTGTTTTCTATGAACTCTCTCTTCCCACTCTTTTACCTCGACTCTCTCTTTTCCCTGGCTTCCCTCTTCTGCATTAACTCTCTCTTTCCCTTCCTTTCCCTCGACTCTCTGTTTTCGCTGGTTTCCCTCTTCTGCATTAACTCTCTCTTCCCCTTCTTTTCCATCGACTATCTCTTTTCCCTGGCTTCCCTCTTTTCCATGAACTCTCTCTTTCCCTTCTTTTCCCTCGGCTCTATCTTTTCCCTGGCTTACCTCTTTTCCATGAACTCTCTCTTTCCACTCTTTTCCCTCGTCTCTCTCTTTTCCCTGGTTTTCCTCTTTTCTATGAACTCTCTCTTTCCCGTCTTTTCCCTCGACTCTCTCTTTTCCCTGGCTTCCCTCTTTTTCATGAACTCTCTCCCCCCTTGTTTTCCATTGACTCTCTCTTTTCCGTGGCTTCCCTCTTCTGCATTAACTCTCTCTTTCCCGTCTTTTCCCTCGATGCTCTCTTTTCGCTGGTTTCCCTCTTCTGCATTAGCTCTCTCTTTTAGCTCTTTTCCCCTCGCGTGACTCTTTTCCCTGGCGTCCCTCTTTTCCATAAACTCTCTGTTTTATCTCTTTTCCCTGGCTTCCCTCTTTTCAAACAGCTCTCTCTTTCCCCTCTTTTCCCTCCACTCTCTCTTTCCCCTGGTTTCCCTCTTTTCCATGAACTCTCTCTATCCCCTCTTTTCCCTCGTCTCTCTCTTTTCCCTGGTTTTCCTGTTTTCTATGAACTCTCTCTTCCCCCTCTTTTACCTCGACTCTCTCTTTTCCCTGGCTTCCCTCTTCTGCATTAACTCTCTCTTTCCCTTCCTTTCCCTCGACTCTCTGTTTTCGCTGGTTTCCCTCTTCTGCATTAACTCTCTCTTTTAGCTCTTTTCCCCTCGTGTGACTCTTTTCCCTGGCTTCCCTCTTCTGCATTAACTCTCTCTTTCCCCTCTTTTCCCTCGACTCTCTCTTTTCGCTGGTTTCCCTCTTCTGTATTAACTGTCTCCTTTAGCTCTTGTCCCTCGTCTCTCTCTTTTCCCTGGTTTTCCTGTTTTCTATGAACTCTCTCTTCCCCTTCTTTTCCGTCGACTCTCTCTTTTCCCTGGCTTCCCTCTTTTTCATGAACTCTCTCTTCCCCTTGTTTTCCATCGACTCTCTCTTTTCCCTGGCTTCCCTCTCCTGCATGAGCTCTCTCTTTCCCTTCTTTTCCCTCGACTCTCTCTTTTTCCTGGCTTCCCTCTTCTGCATTAACTCTCTCTTTTAGCTCTTTTCCCGTCGGCTGACTCTTTCCCCTGGCTTCCCTCTTTTCTATGAACTCTCTCCTTCCCTTTTTTTCCCTCGAATCTCTCTTTTCCCTGGCTTCCCTCTTTTCCATGATTTCTCTCATTCCCTTCTTTTTACATCGACTCTCTTTTTCCTGGCTTCCCTCTTCTGCATTAATTCTCTCTTTTAGCTCTTTTCCCCTCGCGTGACTCTTTTCCCTGGCTTCCCTCTTTTCTATGAACTCTCTCGTTCCTTTCTTTTCGCTCGTCTCTCTCTTTTCCCTGTTTTTCCTCTTTTCTATGAACTCTCTCCTCCCCCTCTTTACCCTCGACTCTCTCTTTTCCCTGTCTTCCCTCTTCTGCATGAACTCTCTCTTCCCCTTGTTTTCCCTCGACGCTCTCTTTTCGCTGGTTTCCCTCTTCTGCATTAACTCTCTCTTCCCCTTCTTTTCCCTCGGCTCTATCTTTTCCCTGGCTTACCTCTTTTCCATGAACTCTCTCTTTCCACTCTTTTCCCTCGTCTCTCTCTTTTCCCTGGTTTTCTTCTTTTCTATGAACTCTCTCTTTCCCGTCTTTTCCCTCGACTCTCTCTTTTCCCTGGCTTCCCTCTTTTTCATGAACTCTCTCCCCCCTTGTTTTCCATTGACTCTCTCTTTTCCGTGGCTTCCCTCTTCTGCATTAACTCTCTCTTTCCCGTCTTTTCCCTCGATGCTCTCTTTTCGCTGGTTTCCCTCTTCTGCATTAACTCTCTCTTTTAGCTCTTTTCCCCTCGCGTGACTCTTTTCCCTGGCGTCCCTCTTTTCCATAAACTCTCTGTTTTATCTCTTTTCCCTGGCTTCCCTCTTTTCAAACAGCTCTCTCTTTCCCCTCTTTTCCCTCCACTCTCTCTTTCCCCTGGTTTCCCTCTTTCCATGATCTCTCTCTTTCCGTTCTTTTCCCTCGTCTCTCTCTTTTCTCTGGTTTTCCTCTTTTCTATGAACTCTCTCTTCCCCTTCTTTTACCTCGACTCTCTCTTTTCCCTGGCTTCCCTCTTCTGCATTAACTCTCCGTTTTAGCTCTTTTTCCCGGCGTCCCTCTTTTCCATGAACTCTCTCTATCCCCTCTTTTACCTCGACTCTCTCTTTTCCCTGGCTTCACTCTTTTTCATGAACTCTCTCTTCCTCTTCTTTTCCGTCGACTCTCTCTTTTCCCTGGCTTCCCTCTCCTGCATGAGCTCTCTCTTTCCCTTCTTTTCCCTCGACTCTCTCTTTTTCCTGGCTTCCCTCTTCTGCATTAACTCTCTCTTTTAGCTCTTTTCCCGTCGGCTGACTCTTTCCCCTGGCTTCCCTCTTTTCTATGAACTCTCTCCTTCCCTTTTTTTCCCTCGAATCTCTCTTTTCCCTGGCTTCCCTCTTTTCCATGATTTCTCTCATTCCCTTCTTTTTACATCGACTCTCTTTTTCCTGGCTTCCCTCTTCTGCATTAACTCTTTTAGCTCTTTTCCCCGGCTTCCCTCTTCTGCATTAACTCTCTCTTTCCCCTCTTTTCCATCGACTCTCTCTTTTCCCTGGTGTCCCTCTTCTGCTTTAAACTCTCTCTTTCCCTTCTTTCCCCTCGACTGTCTCTTTTACCTGGCTTCCCTCTTTTCCACGAATTCTCTCGTTCCCTTCTTTTTCCCTCGACTCTCTCTTTTCCCTGGTTTCCCTCTTCTGCATTAACTCTTTTAGCTCTTTTCCCCTCGCGTGACTCTTTTCCCTGGCTTCCCTCTTTTCTATGAACTCTCTCGTTCCTTTCTTTTCGCTCGTCTCTCTCTTTTCCCTGGCTTCCCTCTTTTCTATGAACTCTCTCGTTCCTTTCTTTTCGCTCGTCTCTCTCTTTTCCCTGGTTTTCCTCTTTTCTATGAACTCTCTCCTCCCCCTCTTTTCCCTCGACTCTCTCTTTTCCCTGGCTTCCCTCTTCTGCATGAACTCTCTCTTCCCCTTGTTTTCCATCGACTCTCTCTTTTCGCTGGTTTCCCTCTTCTGCATTAACTCTCTCTTTCCCGTCTTTTCCCTCGACGCTCTCTTTTCGCTGGTTTCCCTCTTCTGCATTAACTCTCTCTTCCCCTTCTTTTCCCTCGTCTCTCTGTTTCCCCTGGTTTTCCTCTTTTCTATGAACTCTCTCTTCCCCTCTTTTCCCTCGACTCTCTCTTTCCCCTGGTTTCCCTCTTTTCTATGAATTCTCTCTTACCCCTCTTTTCCCTCGACTCTCTCTTTTCCCTGGCTTCCCTCTTCTGCATTAACTCTCTCTTCCCCTTGTTTTCCATCGACTCTCTCATTTCCCTGGCTTCCCGCTTTATCATGAACTCTCTCTTCCCCTTGTTTTCCATCGACTCTCTCTTTCCGCTGGTTTCCCTCTTATGCATTAACTCTCTCTTTTAGCTCTTTTCCCCTCGCGTGACTCTTTTCCCTGGCGTCCCTCTTTTCAAAGAGCTCTCTCTTTCCCCTCTTTTCCCTCCACTCTCTCTTTCCCCTGGTTTCCCTCTTTCCATGATCTCTCTCTTTCCGTTCTTTTCCCTCGTCTCTCTCTTTTCTCTGGTTTTCCTCTTTTCTATGAACTCTCTCTTCCCCTTCTTTTCCCTCGACTCTCTCTTTTCCCTGGCTTCCCTCTTCTGCATTAACTCTCTGTTTTAGCTCTTTTTCCCGGCGTCCCTCTTTTCCATGAACTCTCTCTATCCCCTCTTTTCCCTCGTCTCTCTCTTTTCCCTGGTTTTCCTGTTTTCTATGAACTCTCTCTTCCCCCTCTTTTACCTCGACTCTCTCTTTTCCCTGGCTTCACTCTTTTTCATGAACTCTCTCTTCCTCTTGTTTTCCATCGACTCTCTCTTTTCCCTGGTTTCCCTCTTCTGCATTAACTCTCTCTTTTAGCTCTTTTCCCCTCGTGTGACTCTTTTCCCTGGCTTCCCTCTTCTGCATTAACTCTCTCTTTCCCCTCTTTTCCCTCGACTCTCTCTTTTCGCTGGTTTCCCTCTTCTGCATTAACTCTCTCCTTTAGCTCTTGTCCCTCGTCTCTCTCTTTTCCCTGGTTTTCCTGTTTTCTATGAACTCTCTCTTCCCCTTGTTTTCCATCGACTCTCTCTTTTCCCTGGCTTCCCTCTCCTGCATGAGCTCTCTCTTTCCCTTCTTTTCCCTCGACTCTCTCTTTTTCCTGGCTTCCCTCTTCTGCATTAACTCTCTCTTTTAGCTCTTTTCCCGTCGGCTGACTCTTTCCCCTGGCTTCCCTCTTTTCTATGAACTCTCTCCTTCCCTTTTTTTCCCTCGAATCTCTCTTTTCCCTGGCTTCCCTCTTTTCCATGATTTCTCTCATTCCCTTCTTTTTACATCGACTCTCTTTTTCCTGGCTTCCCTCTTCTGCATTAACTCTTTTAGCTCTTTTCCCCTCGCTTGACTCTTTTCCCTGGATTCCCTCTTTTCAATGAGCTCTCTCTTTCCCCTCTTTTGCCTCCTCTCTCTCTTTCTCCTGGTTTCCCTCTTCTGCATTAACTCTCTCTCTTTTAGCTCTTTTCCCTGGCGTCCCTCTTTTCCATGAACTCTCTATTTCCCTTCTTTTCCCTCGACTCTCTCTTTCGCCTGGTTTCCCTCTTTTGCATTAAGTCTATCTTTTTAGCTCTTTTCCACTCGCCTGAATCTTTTTACCTGGCGTCCCTCTTTCCATGATCTCTCTCTTTCTATTCTTTTCCCTCGACTCTCTATTTTCGCTGGTTTCCCTCTTCTGCATTAATTCTCTCTTTTAGCTCTTTTCCCCTCGCGTGACTCTTTTCCCTGGCTTCCCTCTTTTCTATGAACTCTCTCGTTCCTTTCTTTTCGCTCGTCTCTCTCTTTTCCCTGGCTTCCCTCTTTTCTATGAACTCTCTCGTTCCTTTCTTTTCGCTCGTCACTCTCTTTTCCCTGTTTTTCCTCTTTTCTATGAACTCTCTCCTCCCCCTCTTTTCCCTCGACTCTCTCTTTTCCCTGTCTTCCCTCTTCTGCATGAACTCTCTCTTCCCCTTGTTTTCCATCGACTCTCTCTTTTCGCTGGTTTCCCTCTTCTGCATTAACTCTCTCTTTCCCGTCTTTTCCCTCGACGCTCTCTTTTCGCTGGTTTCCCTCTTCTGCATTAACTCTCTCTTCCCCTTCTTTTCCCTCGGCTCTATCTTTTCCCTGGCTTACCTCTTTTCCATGAACTCTCTCTTTCCACTCTTTTCCCTCCTCTCTCTCTTTTCCCTGGTTTTCCTCTTTTCTATGAACTCTCTCTTTCCCGTCTTTTCCCTCGACTCTCTCTTTTCCCTGGCTTCCCTCTTTTTCATGAACTCTCTCCCCCCTTGTTTTCCATTGACTCTCTCTTTTCCGTGGCTTCCCTCTTCTGCATTAACTCTCTCTTTCCCGTCTTTTCCCTCGATGCTCTCTTTTCGCTGGTTTCCCTCTTCTGCATTAACTCTCTCTTTTAGCTCTTTTCCCCTCGCGTGACTCTTTTCCCTGGCGTCCCTCTTTTCCATAAACTCTCTGTTTTATCTCTTTTCCCTGGCTTCCCTCTTTTCAAACAGCTCTCTCTTTCCCCTCTTTTCCCTCCACTCTCTCTTTCCCCTGGTTTCCCTCTTTCCATGATCTCTCTCTTTCCGTTCTTTTCCCTCGTCTCTCTCTTTTCTCTGGTTTTCCTCTTTTCTATGAACTCTCTCTTCCCCTTCTTTTACCTCGACTCTCTCTTTTCCCTGGCTTCCCTCTTCTGCATTAACTCTCTGTTTTAGCTCTTTTTCCCGGCGTCCCTCTTTTCCATGAACTCTCTCTATCCCCTCTTTTACCTCGACTCTCTCTTTTCCCTGGCTTCACTCTTTTTCATGAACTCTCTCTTCCTCTTGTTTTTCATCGACTCTCTCTTTTCCCTGGTTTCCCTCTTCTGCATTAACTCTCTCTTTTAGCTCTTTTCCCCTCGTGTGACTCTTTTCCCTGGCTTCCCTCTTCTGCATTAACTCTCTCTTTCCCCTCTTTTCCCTCGACTCTCTCTTTTCGCTGGTTTCCCTCTTCTGCATTAACTCTCTCCTTTAGCTCTTGTCCCTCGTCTCTCTCTTTTCCCTGGTTTTCCTGTTTTCTATGAACTCTCTCTTCCCCTTCTTTTCCGTCGACTCTCTCTTTTCCCTGGCTTCCCTCTTTTTCATGAACTCTCTCTTCCCCTTGTTTTCCATCGACTCTCTCTTTTCGCTGGTTTCCCTCTTATGCATTAACTCTCTCTTTTAGCTCTTTTCCCCTCGCGTGACTCTTTTCCCTGGCGTCCCTCTGTTCCATAAACTCTCTGTTTTATCTCTTTTCCCTGGCTTCCCTCTTTTTCATGAACTCTCTCCCCCCATGTTTTCCATTGACTCTATCTTTTCCGTGGCTTCCCTCTTCTGCATTAACTCTCTCTTTCCCGTCTTTTCCCTCGACTCTCTCTTTTCCCTGGCTTCCCTCTTTTGCATTAACTCTCTCTTTCCCTTCCTTTCCCTCGACTCTCTGTTTTCGCTGGTTTCCCTCTTCTGCATTAACTCTCTCTTCCCCTTCTTTTCCATCGACTATCTCTTTTCCCTGGCTTCCCTCTTTTCCATGAACTCTCTCTTTCCCTTCTTTTCCCTCGGCTCTATCTTTTCCCTGGCTTACCTCTTTTCCATGAACTGTCTCTTTCCACTCTTTTCCCTCGTCTCTCTCGTTTCCCTGGTTTTCCTCTTTTCTATGAACTCTCTCTTTCCCGTCTTTTCCCTCGACTCTCTCTTTTCCCAGGCTTCCCTCTTTTTCATGAACTCTCTCCCCCCCTCTTTTCCCTCGACTCTCTCTTTTCCGTGGCTTCCCTCTTCTGCATTAACTCTCTCTTCCCCTTGTTTTCCATCGACTCTCTCATTTCCCTGGCTTCCCGCTTTCTCATGAACTCTTTCTTCCCCTTGTTTTCCATCGACTCTCTCTTTTCGCTGCTTTCCCTCTTATGCATTAACTCTCTCCCCTTTAGATTTTTTCCGCTCGCCGGACTCTTTTCCCTGGCTTCCCTCTTTTCTATGAACTCTTACTTGCCCCTCTTTTCCCTCGACTCTCTCTTTTCCCTGGCTTCCCTCTTTTCAAACAGCTCTCTCTTTCCCCTCTTTTCCCTCCACTCTCTCTTTCCCCTGGTTTCCCTCTTTCCATGATCTCTCTCTTTCCGTTCTTTTCCCTCGTCTCTCTCTTTTCCCTGACTTGTATCTTTTCCATGAACTCTCTCTTTCCTCTCTTTTCCCTCGTCTCTCTCTTTTCCCTGGTTTTCCTCTTTTCTATGAACTCTCTCTTTCCCGTCTTTTCCCTCGACTCTCTCTTTTCCCTGGCTTCCCTTTTTTCAATGAACTCTCTCTTCCCCTTGTTTTCCATTGACTCTCTCTTTTCGCTGGTTTCCCTCTTCTGCATTAACTCTCTCTTTCCCTTCTTTTCCCTCGACTCTCTCTTTTCCCTGGCTTCCCTCTTTTCCATGAACTCTCTCTTACCCTTCTTTTCCCTCGGCTCTATCTTTTCCCTGGCTTACCTCTTTTCCATGAACTCTCTCTTTCCACTCTTTTCCCTCGTCTCTCTCTTTTCCCTGGTTTTCCTCTTTTCTATGAACTCTCTCTTTCCCGTCTTTTCCCTCGACTCTCTCTTTTCCCTGGCTTCCCTCTTTTCAATGAACTCTCTCTTCCCTTTGTTTTCTATTGACTCTCTCTTTTCGCTGGTTTCCCTCTTCTGCATTAACTCTCTCTTTCCCGTCTTTTCCCTCGACTCTCTCTTTTCCCTGGCTTCCCTCTTCTGCATTAACTCTCTCTTTCCCTTCCTTTCCCTCGACTCTCTGTTTTCGCTGGTTTCCCTCTTCTGCATTAACTCTCTCTTCCCCTTCTTTTCCATCGACTCTCTCTTTTCCCTGGCTTCCCTCTTTTCCATGAACTCTCTCTTTCCCTTCTTTTCCCTCGGCTCTCTCGTTTCCCTGGTTTTCCTCTTTTCTATGAACTCTCTCTTTCCCGTCTTTTCCCTCGACTCTCTCTTTTCCCAGGCTTCCCTCTTTTTCATGAACTCTCTCCCCCCTTGTTTTCCATTGACTCTCTCTTTTCCGTGGCTTCCCTCTTCTGCATTAACTCTCTCTTTCCCGTCTTTTCCCTCGATGCTCTCTTTTCCCTGGCTTCCCTCTTCTGCATTAACTCTCTCTTTTAGCTCTTTTCCCCTCGCGTGACTCTTTTCCCTGGCGTCCCTCTTTTCCATAAACTCTCTGTTTTATCTCTTTTCCCTGGCTTCCCTCTTTTCAAACAGCTCTCTCTTTCCCCTCTTTTCCCTCCACTCTCTCTTTCCCCTGGTTTCCCTCTTTCCATGATCTCTCTCTTTCCGTTCTTTTCCCTCGTCTCTCTATTTTCTCTGGTTTTCCTCTTTTCTATGAACTCTCTCTTCCCCTTCTTTTACCTCGACTCTCTCTTTTCCCTGGCTTCCCTCTTCTGCATTAACTCTCTGTTTTAGCTCTTTTTCCAGGCGTCCCTCTTTTCCATGAACTCTCTCTATCCCCTCTTTTCCCTCGTCTCTCTCTTTTCCCTGGTTTTCCTGTTTTCTATGAACTCTCTCTTACCCCTCTTTTACCTCGACTCTCTCTTTTCCCTGGCTTCCCTCTTCTGCATTAACTCTCTCTTTTAGCTCTTTTCCCCTCGTGTGACTCTTTTCCCTGGCTTCCCTCTTCTGCATTAACTCTCTCTTTCCCCTCTTTTCCCTCGACTCTCTCTTTTCGCTGGTTTCCCTCTTCTGCATTAACTCTCTCCTTTAGCTCTTGTCCCTCGTCTCTCTCTTTTCCCTGGTTTTCCTGTTTTCTATGAACTCTCTCTTCCCCTTCTTTTCCGTCGACTCTCTCTTTTCCCTGGCTTCCCTCTTTTTCATGAACTCTCTCTTCCCCTTGTTTTCCATCGACTCTCTCTTTTCCCTGGCTTCCCTCTCCTGCATGAGCTCTCTCTTTCCCTTCTTTTCCCTCGACTCTCTCTTTTTCCTGGCTTCCCTCTTCTGCATTAACTCTCTCTTTTAGCTCTTTTCCCGTCGGCTGACTCTTTCCCCTGGCTTCCCTCTTTTCTATGAACTCTCTCCTTCCCTTTTTTTCCCTCGAATCTCTCTTTTCCCTGGTTTTCCTCTTTTCTATGAACTCTCTCCTCCCCCTCTTTTCCCTCGACTCTCTCTTTTCCCTGGCTTCCCTCTTCTGCATGAACTCTCTCTTCCCCTTGTTTTCCATCGACGCTCTCTTTTCGCTGGTTTCCCTCTTCTGCATTAACTCTCTCTTTCCCTTCTTTTCCCTCGACTCTCTCTTTTCGCTGGTTTCCCTCTTCTGCATTAACTCTCTCTTCCCCTTCTTTTCCCTCGTCTCTCTGTTTCCCCTGGTTTTCCTCTTTTCTATGAACTCTCTCTTCCCCTCTTTTCCCTCGACTCTCTCTTTCCCCTGGTTTCCCTCTTTTCTATGAACTCTCTCTTCCCCCTCTTTTCCCTCGACTCTCTCTTTTCCCTGGCTTCCCTCTTCTGCATTAACTCTCTCTTCCCCTTGTTTTCCATCGACTCTCTCATTTCCCTGGCTTCCCGCTTTATCACGAACTCTCTCTTCCCCTTGTTTTCCATCGACTCTCTCTTTTCGCTGGTTTCCCTCTTATGCATTAACTCTCTCTTTTAGCTCTTTTCCCCTCGCGTGACTCTTTTCCCTGGCCTCCCTCTTTTCCATAAACTCTCTGTTTTATCTCTTTTCCCTGGCTTCCCTCTTTTCAAAGAGCTCTCTCTTTCCCCTCTTTTCCCTCCACTCTCTCTTTCCCCTGGTTTCCCTCTTTCCATGATCTCTCTCTTTCCGTTCTTTTCCCTCGTCTCTCTCTTTTCCCTGGTTTTCCTCTTCTGCATTAACTCTCTCTTCCCCTTGTTTTCCATCGACTCTCTCTTTTCCCTGGTTTCCCTCTTCTGCATTAACTCTCTCTTTCCCTTCTTTTCCCTCGACTCTCTCTTTTTCCTGGCTTCCCTCTTCTGCATTAACTCTCTCTTTTAGCTCTTTTCCCGTCAGCTGACTCTTTCCCCTGGCTTCCCTCTTTTCTATGAACTCTCTCCTTCCCTTTTTTTCCCTCGACTCTCTCTTTTCCCTGGCTTCCCTCTTCTGCATTAACTCTCTCTTTCCCTTCTTTTCCCTCGACTCTCTCTTTTTCCTGGCTTCCCTCTTCTGCATTAACTCTCTCTTTTAGCTCTTTTCCCGTCAGCTGACTCTTTCCCCTGGCTTCCCTCTTTTCTATGAACTGTCTCCTTCCCTTTTTTTCCCTCGACTCTCTCTTTTCCCTGGCTTCCCTCTTCTGCATTAACTCTCTCTTCCCCTTGTTTTCCATCGACTCTCTCATTTCCCTGTCTTCCCGCTTTATCATGAACTCTCTCTTCCCCTTGTTTTCCATCGACTCTCTCTTTTCGCTGGTTTCCCTCTTATGCATTAACTCTCTCTTTTAGCTCTTTTCCCCTCGCGTGACTCTTTTCCCTGGCGTCCCTCTTTTCCATAAACTCTCTGTTTTATCTCTTTTCCCTGGCTTCCCTCTTTTCAAAGAGCTCTCTCTTTCCCCTCTTTTCCCTCCACTCTCTCTTTCCCCTGGTTTCCCTCTTTCCATGATCTCTCTCTTTCCGTTCTTTTCCCTCGTCTCTCTCTTTTCCCTGGTTTCCCTCTTCTGCATTAACTCTCTCTTTCCCTTCTTTTCCCTCGACTCTCTCTTTTCCCTGGCTTCCCTCTTCTGCATTAACTCTCTCTTTCCACTCTTTTCCCTCGTCTCTCTCGTTTCCCTGGTTTTCCTCTTTTCTATGAACTCTCTCTTTCCCGTCTTTTCCCTCGACTCTATCTTTTCCCAGGCTTCCCTCTTTTTCATGAACTCTCTCCCCCCTTGTTTTCCATTGACTCTCTCTTTTCCGTGGCTTCCCTCTTCTGCATTAACTCTCTCTTTCCCGTCTTTTCCCTCGACTCTCTCTTTTCCCTGGCTTCCCTCTTTTCAATGAACTCTCTCTTCCCCTTGTTTTCCATTGACTCTCTCTTTTCGCTGGTTTCCCTCTTCTGCATTAACTCTCTCTTTCCCTTCTTTTCCCTCGACTCTCTCTTTTCCCTGGCTTCCCTCTTCTGCATTAACTCTCTCTTCCCCATCTTTTCCATCGACTCTCTCTTTTCCCTGGTTTCCCTCTTATGCATTAACTCTCTTTTCCCCCTCTTTTCCCTCGACTCTCTCTTTTCGCTGGTTTCCCTCTTCTGCATTAACTCTCTCCTTTAGCTCTTTTCCCTCGTCTCTCTCTTTTCCCTGGTTTTCCTGTTTTCTATGAACTCTCTCTTCCCCTTCTTTTCCGTCGACTCTCTCTTTTCCCTGGCTTCCCTGTTTTTCATGAACTCTCTCTTCCCCTTGTTTTCCATCGACTCTCTCTTTTTCCTGGCTTCCCTCTTCTGCATTAACTCTTTTAGCTCTTTTCCCCGGCTTCCCTCTTCTGCATTAACTCTCTCTTTCCCCTCTTTTCCATCGACTCTCTCTTTTCCCTGGTGTCCCTCTTCTGCTTTAAACTCTCTCTTTCCCTTCTTTCCCCTCGACTGTCTCTTTTACCTGGCTTCCCTCTTTTCCACGAATTCTCTCGTTCCCTTCTTTTTCCCTCGACTCTCTCTTTTCCCTGGTTTCCCTCTTCTGCATTAACTCTTTTAGCTCTTTTCCCCTCGCTTGACTCTTTTCCCTGGATTCCCTCTTTTCAATGAGCTCTCTCTTTCCCCTCTTTTGCCTCCTCTCTCTCTTTCTCCTGGTTTCCCTCTTCTGCATTAACTCTCTCTCTTTTAGCTCTTTTCCCTGGCGTCCCTCTTTTCCATGAACTCTCTATTTCCCTTCTTTTCCCTCGACTCTCTCTTTCGCCTGGTTTCCCTCTTTTGCATTAACTCTCTCTTTTTAGCTCTTTTCCACTCGCCTGAATCTTTTTACCTGGCGTCCCTCTTTCCATGATCTCTCTCTTTCTATTCTTTTCCCTCGACTCTCTCTTTTCGCTGGTTTCCCTCTTCTGCATTAATTCTCTCTTTTAGCTCTTTTCCCCTCGCGTGACTCTTTTCCCTGGCTTCCCTCTTTTCTATGAACTCTCTCGTTCCTTTCTTTTCGCTCGTCTCTCTCTTTTCCCTGGTTTTCCTCTTTTCTATGAACTCTCTCCTCCCCCTCTTTTCCCTCGACTCTCTCTTTTCCCTGGCTTCCCTCTTCTGCATGAACTCTCTCTTCCCCTTGTTTTCCATCGACTCTGTTTTTCCCTGGTTTCCCTCTTCTGCATTAACTCTCTCTTTCCCGTCTTTTCCCTCTACGCTCTCTTTTCGCTGGTTTCCCTCTTCTGCATTAACTCTCTCTTTCCCTTCTTTTCCCTCGACTCTCTCTTTTCGCTGGTTTCCCTCTTCTGCATTAACTCTCTCTTCCCCTTCTTTTCCCTCGTCTCTCTGTTTCCCCTGGTTTTCCTCTTTTCTATGAACTCTCTCTTCCCCTCTTTTCCCTCGACTCTGTCTTTCCCCTGGTTTCCCTCTTTTCTATGAACTCTCTCTTCCCCCTCTTTTCCCTCGACTCTCTCTTTTCCCTGGCTTCCCTCTTCTGCATTAACTCTCTCTTCCCCTTGTTTTCCATTGACTCTCTCATTTCCCTGGCTTCCCGCTTTATCATGAACTCTCTCTTCCCCTTGTTTTCCATCGACTCTCTCTTTTCGCTGGTTTCCCTCTTATGCATTAACTCTCTCCCCTTTAGATTTTTTCCGCTCGCCGGACTCTTTTCCGTGGCTTCCCTCTTTTCTATGAACTCTTACTTCCCCCTCTTTTCCCTCGACTCTCTCTTTTCCCTGGCTTCCCTCTTCTGCATTAACTCTCTCTTCCCCTTGTTTTCCATCGACTCTCTCATTTCCCTGGCTTCCCGCTTTATCATGAACTCTCTCTTCCCCTTGTTTTCCATCGACTCTCTCTTTTCGCTGGTTTCCCTCTTATGCATTAACTCTCTCTTTTAGCTCTTTTCCCCTCGCGTGACTCTTTTCCCTGGCGTCCCTCTTTTCCATAAACTCTCTGTTTTATCTCTTTTCCCTGGCTTCCCTCTTTTCAAAGAGCTCTCTCTTTCCCCTCTTTTCCCTCCACTCTCTCTTTCCCCTGGTTTCCCTCTTTCCATGATCTCTCTCTTTCCGTTCTTTTCCATCGACTCTCTCTTTTCCCTGGTTTCCCTCTTCTGCATTAACTCTCTCTTTTACCTCTTTTCCCCTCGTGTGACTCTTTTCCCTGGCTTCCCTCTTCTGCATTAACTCTCTCTTTCCCCTCTTTTCCCTCGACTCTCTCTTTTCGCTGGTTTCCCTCTTCTGCATTAACTCTCTCCTTTAGCTCTTGTCCCTCGTCTCTCTCTTTTCCCTGGTTTTCCTGTTTTCTATGAACTCTCTCTTCCCCTTCTTTTCCGTCGACTCTCTCTTTTCCCTGGCTTCCCTCTTTTTCATGAACTCTCTCTTCCCCTTGTTTTCCATCGACTCTCTCTTTTCCCTGGCTTCCCTCTCCTGCATGAGCTCTCTCTTTCCCTTCTTTTCCCTCGACTCTCTCTTTTTCCTGGCTTCCCTCTCCTGCATGAGCTCTCTCTTTTAGCTCTTTTCCCGTCGGCTGACTCTTTCCCCTGGCTTCCCTCTTTTCTATGAACTCTCTCCTTCCCTTTTTTTCCCTCGAATCTCTCTTTTCCCTGGCTTCCCTCTTTTCCATGATTTCTCTCATTCCCTTCTTTTTACATCGACTCTCTTTTTCCTGGCTTCCCTCTTCTGCATTAACTCTTTTAGCTCTTTTCCCCGGCTTCCCTCTTCTGCATTAACTCTCTCTTTCCCCTCTTTTCCATCGACTCTCTCTTTTCCCTGGTGTCCCTCTTCTGCTTTAAACTCTCTCTTTCCCTTCTTTCCCCTCGACTGTCTCTTTTACCTGGCTTCCCTCTTTTCCACGAATTCTCTCGTTCCCTTCTTTTTCCCTCGACTCTCTCTTTTCCCTGGTTTCCCTCTTCTGCATTAACTCTTTTAGCTCTTTTCCCCTCGCTTGACTCTTTTCCCTGGATTCCCTCTTTTCAATGAGCTCTCTCTTTCCCCTCTTTTGCCTCCTCTCTCTCTTTCTCCTGGTTTCCCTCTTCTGCATTAACTCTCTCTCTTTTAGCTCTTTTCCCTGGCGTCCCTCTTTTCCATGAACTCTCTATTTCCCTTCTTTTCCCTCGACTCTCTCTTTCGCCTGGTTTCCCTCTTTTGCATTAACTCTCTCTTTTTAGCTCTTTTCCACTCGCCTGAATCTTTTTACCTGGCGTCCCTCTTTCCATGATCTCTCTCTTTCTATTCTTTTCCCTCGACTCTCTCTTTTCGCTGGTTTCCCTCTTCTGCATTAATTCTCTCTTTTAGCTCTTTTCCCCTCGCGTGACTCTTTTCCCTGGCTTCCCTCTTTTCTATGAACTCTCTCGTTCCTTTCTTTTCGCTCGTCTCTCTCTTTTCCCTGGCTTCCCTCTTTTCTATGAACTCTCTCGTTCCTTTCTTTTCGCTCGTCTCTCTCTTTTCCCTGGTTTTCCTCTTTTCTATGAACTCTCTCCTCCCCCTCTTTTCCCTCGACTCTCTCTTTTCCCTGGCTTCCCTCTTCTGCATGAACTCTCTCTTCCCCTTGTTTTCCATCGACTCTCTCTTTTCGCTGGTTTCCCTCTTATGCATTAACTCTCTCCCCTTTAGATTTTTTCCGCTCGCCGGACTCTTTTCCGTGGCTTCCCTCTTTTCTATGAACTCTTACTTCCCCCTCTTTTCCCTCGACTCTCTCTTTTCCCTGGCTTCCCTCTTCTGCATTAACTCTCTCTTCCCCTTGTTTTCCATCGACTCTCTCATTTCCCTGGCTTCCCGCTTTATCATGAACTCTCTCTTCCCCTTGTTTTCCATCGACTCTCTCTTTTCGCTGGTTTCCCTCTTATGCATTAACTCTCTCTTTTAGCTCTTTTCCCCTCGCGTGACTCTTTTCCCTGGCGTCCCTCTTTTCCATAAACTCTCTGTTTTATCTCTTTTCCCTGGCTTCCCTCTTTTCAAAGAGCTCTCTCTTTCCCCTCTTTTCCCTCCACTCTCTCTTTCCCCTGGTTTCCCTCTTTCCATGATCTCTCTCTTTCCGTTCTTTTCCATCGACTCTCTCTTTTCCCTGGTTTCCCTCTTCTGCATTAACTCTCTCTTTTACCTCTTTTCCCCTCGTGTGACTCTTTTCCCTGGCTTCCCTCTTCTGCATTAACTCTCTCTTTCCCCCTCTTTTCCCTCGACTCTCTCTTTTCGCTGGTTTCCCTCTTCTGCATTAACTCTCTCCTTTAGCTCTTGTCCCTCGTCTCTCTCTTTTCCCTGGTTTTCCTGTTTTCTATGAACTCTCTCTTCCCCTTCTTTTCCGTCGACTCTCTCTTTTCCCTGGCTTCCCTCTTTTTCATGAACTCTCTCTTCCCCTTGTTTTCCATCGACTCTCTCTTTTCCCTGGCTTCCCTCTTTTTCATGAACTCTCTCTTCCCCTTGTTTTCCATCGACTCTCTCTTTTCCCTGGCTTCCCTCTCCTGCATGAGCTCTCTCTTTCCCTTCTTTTCCCTCGACTCTCTCTTTTTCCTGGCTTCCCTCTTTTCTATGAACTCTCTCCTTCCCTTTTTTTCCCTCGAATCTCTCTTTTCCCTGGCTTCCCTCTTTTCCATGATTTCTCTCATTCCCTTCTTTTTACATCGACTCTCTTTTTCCTGGCTTCCCTCTTCTGCATTAACTCTTTTAGCTCTTTTCCCCCGGCTTCCCTCTTCTGCATTAACTCTCTCTTTCCCCTCTTTTCCATCGACTCTCTCTTTTCCCTGGTGTCCCTCTTCTGCTTTAAACTCTCTCTTTCCCTTCTTTCCCCTCGACTGTCTCTTTTACCTGGCTTCCCTCTTTTCCACGAATTCTCTCGTTCCCTTCTTTTTCCCTCGACTCTCTCTTTTCCCTGGTTTCCCTCTTCTGCATTAACTCTTTTAGCTCTTTTCCCCTCGCTTGACTCTTTTCCCTGGATTCCCTCTTTTCAATGAGCTCTCTCTTTCCCCTCTTTTGCCTCCTCTCTCTCTTTCTCCTGGTTTCCCTCTTCTGCATTAACTCTCTCTCTTTTAGCTCTTTTCCCTGGCGTCCCTCTTTTCCATGAACTCTCTATTTCCCTTCTTTTCCCTCGACTCTCTCTTTCGCCTGGTTTCCCTCTTTTGCATTAACTCTCTCTTTTTAGCTCTTTTCCACTCGCCTGAATCTTTTTACCTGGCGTCCCTCTTTCCATGATCTCTCTCTTTCTATTCTTTTCCCTCGACTCTCTCTTTTCGCTGGTTTCCCTCTTCTGCATTAATTCTCTCTTTTAGCTCTTTTCCCCTCGCGTGACTCTTTTCCCTGGCTTCCCTCTTTTCTATGAACTCTCTCGTTCCTTTCTTTTCGCTCGTCTCTCTCTTTTCCCTGGTTTTCCTCTTTTCTATGAACTCTCTCCTCCCCCTCTTTTCCCTCGACTCTCTCTTTTCCCTGGCTTCCCTCTTCTGCATGAACTCTCTCTTCCCCTTGTTTTCCATCGACTCTCTCTTTTCGCTGGTTTCCCTCTTCTGCATTAACTCTCTCTTCCCCTTCTTTTCCCTCGTCTCTCTGTTTCCCCTGGTTTTCCTCTTTTCTATGAACTCTCTCTTCCCCTCTTTTCCCTCGACTCTCTCTTTCCCCTGGTTTCCCTCTTTTCTATGAATTCTCTCTTACCCCTCTTTTCCCTCGACTCTCTCTTTTCCCTGGCTTCCCTCTTCTGCATTAACTCTCTCTTCCCCTTGTTTTCCATCGACTCTCTCATTTCCCTGGCTTCCCGCTTTATCATGAACTCTCTCTTCCCCTTGTTTTCCATCGACTCTCTCTTTCCGCTGGTTTCCCTCTTATGCATTAACTCTCTCTTTTAGCTCTTTTCCCCTCGCGTGACTCTTTTCCCTGGCGTCCCTCTTTTCAAAGAGCTCTCTCTTTCCCCTCTTTTCCCTCCACTCTCTCTTTCCCCTGGTTTCCCTCTTTCCATGATCTCTCGCTTTCCGTTCTTTTCCCTCGTCTCTCTCTTTTCTCTGGTTTTCCTCTTTTCTATGAACTCTCTCTTCCCCTTCTTTCCCTCGACTCTCTCTTTTCCCTGGCTTCCCTCTTCTGCATTAACTCTCTGTTTTAGCTCTTTTTCCAGGCGTCCCTCTTTTCCATGAACTCTCTCTATCCCCTCTTTTCCCTCGTCTCTCTCTTTTCCCTGGTTTTCCTGTTTTCTATGAACTCTCTCTTACCCCTCTTTTACCTCGACTCTCTCTTTTCCCTGGCTTCACTCTTTTTCATGAACTCTCTCTTCCTCTTGTTTTCCATCGACTCTCTCTTTTCCCTGGCTTCCCTCTTCTGCATTAACTCTCTCTTTCCCCTCTTTTCCCTCGACTCTCTCTTTTCGCTGGTTTCCCTCTTCTGATTAACTCTCTCCTTTAGCTCTTGTCCCTCGTCTCTCTCTTTTCCCTGGTTTTCCTGTTTTCTATGAACTCTCTCTTCCCCTTCTTTTCCGTCGACTCTCTCTTTTCCCTGGCTTCCCTCTTTTTCATGATCTCTCTCTTCCCCTTGTTTTCCATCCACTCTCTCTTTTCCCTGGCTTCCCTCTCCTGCATCAGCTCTCTCTTTCCCTTCTTTTCCCTCGACTCTCTCTTTTTCCTGGCTTCCCTCTTCTGCATTAACTCTCTCTTTTAGCTCTTTTCCCGTCGGCTACTCTTCCCCCTGCCTTCCCTCTTTTCAATGAACTCTCTCCTTCCCTTTTTTTCCCTCTAATCTCTCTTTTCCCTGGCTTCCCTCTTTTCCATGATTTCTCTCATTCCCTTCTTTTTAGCATCGACTCTCTTTTTCCTGGCTTCCCTCTTCTGCATTAATTCTCTCTTTTAGCTCTTTTCCCCTCGCGTGACTCTTTTCCCAGGCTTCCCTCTTTTCTATGAACTCTCTCGTTCCTTTCTTTTCGCTCGTCTCTCTCTTTTCCCTGTTTTTCCTCTTTTCTATGAACTCTCTCCTCCCCCTCTTTTCCCTCGACTCTCTCTTTTCCCTGTCTTCCCTCTTCTGCATGAACTCTCTCTTCCCCTTGTTTTCCCTCGACGCTCTCTTTTCGCTGGTTTCCCTCTTCTGCATTAACTCTCTCTTCCCCTTCTTTTCCCTCGGCTCTATCTTTTCCCTGGCTTACCTCTTTTCTATGAACTCTCTCTTTCCCGTCTTTTCCCTCGACTCTCGCTTTTCCCTGGCTTCCCTCTTTTTCATGAACTCTTCTCCCTTGTTTTCCATTGACTCTCTCTTTTCCGTGGCTTCCCTCTTCTGCATTAACTCTCTCTTTCCCGTCTTTTCCCTCGATGCTCTCTTTTCGCTGGTTTCCCTCTTCTGCATTAACTCTCTCTTTTAGCTCTTTTCCCCTCGCGTGACTCTTTTCCCTGGCGTCCCTCTTTTCCATAAACTCTCTGTTTTATCTCTTTTCCCTGGCTTCCCTCTTTTCAAACAGCTCTCTCTTTCCCCTCTTTTCCCTCCACTCTCTCTTTCCCCTGGTTTCCCTCTTTCCATGATCTCTCTCTTTCCGTTCTTTTCCCTCTGTCTCTCTCTTTCTCTGGTTTTCCTCTTTTCTATGAACTCTCTCTTCCCCTTCTTTTACCTCGACTCTCTCTTTTCCCTGGCTTCCCTCTTCTGCATTAACTCTCTGTTTTAGCTCTTTTTCCCGGCGTCCCTCTTTTCCATGAACTCTCTCTATCCCCTCTTTTACCTGACTCTCTCTTTTCCCTGGCTTCACTCTTTTTCATGAACTCTCTCTTCCTCTTGTTTTCCATCGACTCTCTCTTTTCCCTGGTTTCCCTCTTCTGCATTAACTCTCTCTTTTAGCTCTTTTCCCCTCGTGTGACTCTTTTCCCTGGCTTCCCTCTTCTGCATTAACTCTCTCTTTCCCCTCTTTTCCCTCGACTCTCTCTTTTCGCTGGTTTCCCTCTTCTGCATTAACTCTCTCCTTTAGCTCTTGTCCCTCGTCTCTCTCTTTTCCCTGGTTTTCCTGTTTTCTATGAACTCTCTCTTCCCCTTCTTTTCCGTCGACTCTCTCTTTTCCCTGGCTTCCCTCTTTTTCATGAACTCTCTCTTCCCCTTGTTTTCCATCGACTCTCTCTTTTTCCTGGCTTCCCTCTTCTGCATTAACTCTTTTAGCTCTTTTCCCCGGCTTCCCTCTTCTGCATTAACTCTCTCTTTCCCCTCTTTTCCATCGACTCTCTCTTTTCCCTGGTGTCCCTCTTCTGCTTTAAACTCTCTCTTTCCCTTCTTTCCCCTCGACTGTCTCTTTTACCTGGCTTCCCTCTTTTCCACGAATTCTCTCGTTCCCTTCTTTTTCCCTCGACTCTCTCTTTTCCCTGGTTTCCCTCTTCTGCATTAACTCTTTTAGCTCTTTTCCCCTCGCTTGACTCTTTTCCCTGGATTCCCTCTTTTCAATGAGCTCTCTCTTTCCCCTCTTTTGCCTCCTCTCTCTCTTTCTCCTGGTTTCCCTCTTCTGCATTAACTCTCTCTCTTTTAGCTCTTTTCCCTGGCGTCCCTCTTTTCCATGAACTCTCTATTTCCCTTCTTTTCCCTCGACTCTCTCTTTCGCCTGGTTTCCCTCTTTTGCATTAACTCTCTCTTTTTAGCTCTTTTCCACTCGCCTGAATCTTTTTACCTGGCGTCCCTCTTTCCATGATCTCTCTCTTTCTATTCTTTTCCCTCGACTCTCTCTTTTCGCTGGTTTCCCTCTTCTGCATTAATTCTCTCTTTTAGCTCTTTTCCCCTCGCGTGACTCTTTTCCCTGGCTTCCCTCTTTTCTATGAACTCTCTCGTTCCTTTCTTTTCGCTCGTCTCTCTCTTTTCCCTGGTTTTCCTCTTTTCTATGAACTCTCTCCTCCCCTCTTTTCCCTCGACTCTCTCTTTTCCCTGGCTTCCCTCTTCTGCATGAACTCTCTCTTCCCCTTGTTTTCCATCGACTCTGTTTTTCCCTGGTTTCCCTCTTCTGCATTAACTCTCTCTTTCCCGTCTTTTCCCTCGACGCTCTCTTTTCGCTGGTTTCCCTCTTCTGCATTAACTCTCTCTTTCCCTTCTTTTCCCTCGACTCTCTCTTTTCGCTGGTTTCCCTCTTCTGCATTAACTCTCTCTTCCCCTTCTTTTCCCTCGTCTCTCTGTTTCCCCTGGTTTTCCTCTTTTCTATGAACTCTCTCTTCCCCTCTTTTCCCTCGACTCTCTCTTTCCCCTGGTTTCCCTCTTTTCTATGAACTCTCTCTTCCCCCTCTTTTCCCTCGACTCTCTGTTTTCCCTGGCTTCCCTCTTCTGCATTAACTCTCTCTTCCCCTTGTTTTCCATCGACTCTCTCATTTCCCTGGCTTCCCGCTTTATCATGAACTCTCTCTTCCCCTTGTTTTCCATCGACTCTCTCTTTTCGCTGGTTTCACTCTTATGCATTAACTCTCTCCCCTTTAGATTTTTTCCGCTCGCCGGACTCTTTTCCGTGGCTTCCCTCTTTTCTATGAACTCTTACTTCCCCCTCTT